>OY757015.1:35784200-36114732 GCA_963580285.1 Lucinisca nassula | reverse complement strand
GGGGAAGATATATAAAGAATCGTTCTTCCCTCTTACCATTAGCGATTGTAATGTCCTTCCCAATTCGATCATATCCACTGTTGAGGGCGCAGAGGATAGTGTAGCTAAGTTTATCTCTTTGTTGAGACCTAGGGACTAACTTCCCATATCACAGGTCCTGGTGTATGAATGTCATTTGACCTGTCACCAGTAACAATTCTGATTCTGATAAGTGATCTTATACACCATAGCGAGACGGTTGTGAATGTGGGGTTGTTCAGTTGGGGTGGGGGTCCTTCAGCATAGCTGTAACACTTGAAATGTAGCTATAGTCACGTGTTGTCCACCTGGCAGCCCTTCTTTGGACTGCTTCCACTTTGTATATAGTGACGTCATGCAACTTCGAGGGTGACGCAAATTCGATGACGTCATTTGTATATAAATGTATCGATTTCTACTGAATCAACAACAACAAACCACAATTACAAGCCAACGTTTTGGCAGTATAACATTCTTGCGATGGTGATCAGAGAGGTAAATATTGCTCGAGACATTAAAAAGTTACAAACATCCACCATTTTTGCTAATACTTTTACACCCATCTTAAACCCAATGATTTCTTCATTCATAAACATTCTGGAAGTAATATCAAGCGTCCTTTGTTTACTGTTGACACATACCAGCAGACTTGTTTATCCATTATTTTCGTATGAGGATCAATGGGGGAAAATTCTTTAACTAAACATGCCTGCTGTCCTTATTACTTCAGAGGCTTCATTTGTCTTCTAGGAAATGGAGAGCAGTAGGCCTAGAGAACGTGACGCTTTTAAGAAATATTAAAACCTTAATAATCAAAACTTTAGGTAATTGTTCTTGTTCTGAGACATCTAATTCTCGTTTGCAGTAGAATCTAGATATCAATGAACAAATAATAAAATGCAGCTACATTTTTGGACCCGTATGGAAAAGAACAGAATGAACTAAACAGATATCTAGAAGAAGAATATATATTACATGCATTACAGAGAAATACCATGATTTCTACCAGACATAAACTTGGTATTTTCCTTTTTGCTAAGAAGAAATATTTCCTCTTAGCCGGGGAAATAAATCCCTTCAGCTGGAACTACTTTATGTACAAGATACGAGATACCGCTTTGCAGTGAAATTGTTCTATTCAAACGCGGGAAAGTTTCAATCACGGCGACGTTATTCATGACGTCATTGTAATGGCGTCTAAGAAATATCAACAGACGTTCAGAATGCGTGACGTTTGAGTCGGATGCAACGCTGAAACAAAAGAAAACATGGATATGACCATTGATTAGGATGTAAGTTTTGCTTTATTTAATCTAACGTTTAACTTGTTTTATCACTGAAACACTTTGTTTCTTCTATTTTTGTTCAAAACTGTAGAAAGCGCTTTCAAAATGGCGCCCATCCAGTTGTTCTTCCACCCAGATTCTGTAACACTTCGCTGATTGAACCGTTTACATGAGCTGTAAACAGTCAACTGAACGGGCATTCAGATCCAAAATTCAAGATCCAAACTCTCCTAAAAGTCTATGGAAGTGCATGTAATATACAGATTATACATTTCTCCTATTTGAAATATGGGATTTATAAACCTCGGGAGGTAAAACAATCCGTTAAAGAAACTCGTGCTTCGCACTCGTTTCTTTATCGGATTGTTTTACCTCCCTCGGTTTATAAATCCCATATTTCAACTAGGAGAATGAATAATCTCTATATACTTTTGAGCACAAATGGAGAATGGAGGAAAAAATCACCATTTTCCAAATGATTTCCATTAAAATTTATGTTATTTACAATAAAAGTATCTTGTTATCAATCATATGCCTTCATTTCATTTTTACCCCGCACAGTACCTTAATGATCTGCATGATAACTGCAGCCTCGAACTTAAATGCCATTTTGAAAATGACTAGGAAATAGGTCATTCGATAAACAATAAGCTGTTGTCGAAGTCACCTCTTACCAGCGCTGGAACGCAGAGCTACCATCCGGCAACAATATGGGTTCTCCGGAATAAATGAGAGCCTGCAACAAATATATTCAAACAATATATTTATTGATGAAATAATCCAATTATATGTGAGATGCGATGATACATGAATTGTTCAATACAATTACATGGAACGACGAAGATGATAATCTACACAAGTCATGTTATGATGGACGGTATACATGTATGTTTACCTGGCAGCCTTGACAGTTTCCAGGCACGTAAACAATACAATGAAAGGAATAAAATATTCAGAAATAATGACTTACACATTCTATAATGAACCGATGTTACACTCATTAATGAAAATTATACAAAGCAAAACATACCTGTAACAAATATATTCAAACAATATATTTATTGATGAAATAATCCAATTATATGTGAGATGCGATGATACATGAATTGTTCAATACAATTACATGGAACGACGTGAATACAAGATGATAATCTACAGTACCTAAATCTACCGACTATGGAACTACAGATTACCATGAGGGGACCACAGAGTTAATGACCACGGGACTACCTTAGGGAATATTCACGTAATAGGGCTCACATATAGGATAAGTCAGGGACATGTTATGGGAAAATAAGACAAGACCAAAGTAGCCTATGACATATTTCCTCCCTACGGGGAATGTCGTCCCGACATTCATCAAATTATGCGGTATGCAACAAAAATAAATAATGGAATTAAAAATTATCACAGATACACTTACATGTAGCATCAAACTGTGACATTTTATCAAATGTCATAGGGATAATATGACTAATCAGAACACAGTATGTCTGAAAAGATAAATATTTAGTTACAATACTAATCGTTTTTTCAGTCCAAACATCATCACAGCGTGTTCTGAAAATGAAAACAAATTATCTAATGAAATTACATGTACAGCCTTCGAAATAATTATTGAATTGACCTGTAAAAAAACGAGAACGAAGGCTAAATTTATCTCACAGACGTCTTGCAGTATAACCATCCTTGACAATATCAATAGGTCTAAACTTATAGTCTATGTCAACCTAAAATCAAACTACACTTTATAAATTAGTTTGTCAAAGTACAAAAATGCAGTGTGCTGAAGGACTGACAATAACTAGATCATCTAATATACAACAGAGACTGGCTGTAATTTCTCCGTGTGTATCAAGGACGTCTGGAACAGCCTTTACAATATAGATAGCTGCAACTGTAAAAATAAGAAAATCACATGCAGGCCATCACAATATGTCACATGGTGGAACTGAAACAATAAAAGTAAAATAATGAAACACATATATGGTAAGTTAATGTCCGTGACGCGTTTGGAAAATGCCGATTTCTTGACAAGAGAGTGCAATTGTGGTTGTTTTGAAAGTTACAAAACATCCAAAGTTTGAGGATAATTACCCTTTGCTGGACAGATCTAAAAGAAACTAAAAATACAAAGCAGAAACACATTTATTACATGTATTTCCTTGTCACAGGTTTATTTTAGCAAAGGATCCTTAATTCTTTGAAATACGTCATTAGCGCTATTTAGAGACCTTTCATTTACCGCCATAGGCGACCCTATCATTTTCGGTTCTTTTTTTTAACCTACGGACGGCGGCCATTTTATTCTATTCATTTATTAGATTTACAAATGTTCTACTGCATCAGAGTAATTGCACGACCTGCCTGTGAACTTGATCTACTTTTCGTACAGCATTGAAAAATCGGTGGCATCAAAATGTAGAGAGCTTGTCTCTCTGCCTTTCATACTGATATTTTGTCAATTGTGCTAAAGACCGATGAAGTCGGTTGATTTTCTAGAGTGCCCTAAAATCACCGTGTCATTCTGTCAGTCTGTCAGTCTGTCTGTCCGTCCGTAATCCGTTTGTGAAAATTTGTGATAGTGACTTAACCGCTTGGAATATTTAAACAATTTTTGGCATATTGATAGATATCAATGAGATCTAACCAATGAACTTGCGAAATATTACATTCCATTTAGTATAGCCTCGCCGAGGCGAAAAATGTGAAAATTTTCGAACTGCTTCTCCTCGGAAACCGTTGGGCCGATTGAAGTCAAATTTCATATGGAGCCTCTATGGAAAGGGGGGAACCAAAATTTGCTCATGGGGTCCAGTTCACATGACCAAAATGGCCGCCAAGCCATATATTGTCTGTCTGTCTGTCCGTCCGTAACCCGTTTGTGAAAATTGGTTATAGTGACCTAATCGCTTGGAATATTTAAACAATTTTTGGCATACTGATAGATATCAATGAGATCTAACCAATGAACTTGCGAAATATTACATTCCATTTAGTTTAGCCTCGCCGAGGCGAAAAATGTGAAAATTTTCGAAATGCTTCTCCTCGGAAACCGTTGGGTCGATTGAAGTCAAATTTCATATGGAGCCTCTATGGGATTGGGGAAACCAAAATTTGCTCATGGGGTCCAGGTCACATGACCAAAATGGCCGCCAAGCCATATATGGTAAAAACCCTTCAAAAATAGTCTTCTCCAGAACCACTGGCCAGATTTCCACGAAACTTGATAAATAGCATCTGGGACACAGGCCCATCATAAATTGCTTAAATGGTGACCCTGGGATGACCTTGACCTTCTTTGTGCCTAGGTCAAACTTTGACACATATGTTTTTGTACTGGAAAAGTGAGAATGCATTTTATCCTGCAAACGATTCAGAATACAGACTAAAGTATAAGATATATTTTTGTTCCTTACGATAAGGCGCATTTATTGGGGGAACCGTTTTAGGTCCAGGTCACATGACCAAAATGGCCGCCATACCCATATATGGTAACACTCATAAAGCTAAAAGCATCCGGCGGGTCGTGCACTTCAGCTGAAGCACTGGTTGTTGATTAAATATAAAAATCAAAGTAAAGCACGATACAGGCAATGAAATAGACAAATGAATTAGCGCACAAAAATCGGTCGCGGCACCGCAAACGGGACTCGAACCACGGATCTCCTGCATTCCGGGCAGACGTGCTAACCATTACACCACCGCGGCCTTCCGACCTTGTACGCCAATTTGAACATTTATAAACCTTTAACGTCATTATGATATGTTGATGTTTGCTCGTTAATGTTCATGTTTGCTTCTGACAGTTTATTCATCACATGTTGTTTGATTATTTTGTTACCAACTTTTTTAATATAGTGCTATTTATAGAAATATAAGCCGATCAAGTCGCTTTCGTCCTCGAACTTCGGTCCTCCCAGTATATGTCAGTGGCAGTGTGGGGATACCATACAGTGAACGCATGTATACTCTTTCCATTCTTTCTTTCGTTCTTTCTTTCTTCCATTTCGCCTGCCTTTACCCCCAGAAGGGGACACAGACAGTCTACATTATATACACTCCAGGTTTGCAGGATGAAAACCTACACAGTAATCATGTGATTACGGTATGGGTCTTTAACATGCACGGGGGATGACTCTCCCTGCACATGAGGTGTGTGTGTTGGGGGGGGGGGCTCCAGTTAACGTCCCGATCCTAAGGATGGTGCACTTAATAAAATTCATCCCTGCAAATGATGCCAATGGAGCGTGTTCGGAAACCGAAATTTTATCGCCGCTGCCGGGGGTCGATCCGGGGTTCTCTAGCATCAGAAGCAAGTGCACTGGCCACTGAGCTATCATGCTCTTGGTATCACCATCACTGACGACCTTGATTGGGGTCATCATATTTCAGAGATTACATCAAAAGCAACTAGGACTTTAGGATTTTTAAGACGTAATTTGGCTTTTGCACCTAGGCAAACAAAGGATGTTGCATATTAAACATTGGTTCGCCCTCAACTTGAATATGCATCACCCATTTGGCATCCCCATGTTAAAACTCAGATTCAGCAGGTTGAGAAGGTTCAGAGGACAGCAACTCGATGGGCATGTCGGCGATGGCGAAATAAGTGTAGCGTCGGTGACATGCTCAGCGTCCCTTGAGGCACGTCGTGAGCAGTCCTCTTTAACCTTCTTCTATAAGATACACTCTGATATAGTGTCTCTGGATAAAGATAAATACTTGACCCCTGTGACATCGTCAACTCAAACAAGCGGATCAAAAGTAAATAACACACAATATCGTAGGCACCTGACCTATAGTGATGCCCTAAAGCATTTTTTTTTTTCAGAACTAATCCTCAATTCCTCAATGGAATAGTCTTCCCTCGACTGCGGTAGATATGCCAAGTCCGCAGAGAAGTTCAAAGCCCTTACAGTGTAGATTGGGACTCAGAGGTATGCGTTTTAGTATACCTCTGTAAATCAGATTGTAAATAGTTTCGAGGACTCATCCAGTGTCCTCTCCTTTTTTTTTTTTTTTTTTTTTAAGCTAAATTCTAAATTTAGCCACCCACTCAACTGAGGTAATGGCCAAATATGACCGACCCAGTATATGAAGATAGATAGATCCTTAATGAAGAAATATATACTCTAGCTGCGGCCTGATAAGAGTCTTATATGCAACAGATTTCAGGTCCTTATAGACACATCCAAACACTACGTCATCACTCAATAATACTATTTGCCGGAACTTACCGGTGGTGGGCAAAAAACGTATTTGGCCGTTTGTCGCCATTGTAAATGCGATGTTATTTTCTGTAAACTTGTATTTTGTTTGGAATCGAAACGACAAAATTAACCTTTAAACTTTTAAAATAGGCAAGTCTTAGCTAGTATTTATTGGTTTCTAGAATATTTGAGTATGTTTTGATGATAATTACCTGTTAAACTTAGGCAGGTAACGAGGCAGGATGGTCTTAATTATTTGTAATAAGTGGAGCGTGATAGCTCAGTGGAAAGTGCACTTGCCTCTGATGCTAGAGGTCCCGGGTTCGATCCCCGGCAGCGGCGATAAAATTTCGGTGTCCGAACACGCTCCATTGGCATCATTTGCAGGGATGAATGTCATAAAGTGCACCGTCCTTCGGATCGGGACGTTAACTGGAGGCCCCCTGTGCAGGGAGAACCATCCCCTGTGCAGGTTAAAGATCCCTACCGTAATTGCATGATTACTGTGCAGGCTTTCAACCTGCAAAACCTGGAGTGAATGTAATATACACCTGCGGTAATGGTCAAATGTGACCGACGCAGTATCAGTAGACAGATAGATAGATAGAGATAATAAAATGCGCAAAACAATTGAATAAAAATGCGGAAGATGCAGGAATGAAGTCTAGAATATATTTATCTACTCATTTCAAGTGTAATTCGATCGATTGCACGACCCGCAGAAAAAGCAACCGACTGAAGTCGGTTGATTTCTAAGAGTGCCCTAAAATCACCGTGTCTTTCTGTCATTCGGTCAATCGGTCATTCTGTCATTCTGTCAGCCTTTGTTTGTTTGATTTTAGGTTTAACGTCCCCGTCAACACTGTAAAGGTCATTTTGGAGACGTCGCTTCCAATTTTGTGGGACTTTTACCCGACATTGAGATGAAATGACATATCAAGCCCTGTCGCCCAATGAAACCAATAGAGTTAATTAGCATGGACGGTCCGCCTCGCACCGTGGTTCCTGGTCAGGCTAAGATCCTCTAAGCGGTTTACCAGTACTAGTGTGCCGGCCGGTTTCAGCTCTGCGTGGAAGCATAATGCAGCCCATATATTTCTTCAAGCCCCTATGGGCGGGGGCGGCCATTCTGTCAGTCTGTCCGTCCGTAACCCTATGGGCGGGGGCGGCCATTCTGTCAGTCTGTCCGTCCGTAACCCGTTTGTGAAAATTGGTGATAGTGACTTAACCGCTTGGAATATTTAAGCAATTTTTGGCATACTGATAGATATCAATGAGATCTAACCAATGAACTTGCGAAATATTACATTCCATTTAGTATAGCCTCGCCGAGGCGAAAAATGTGAAAATTTTCGAACTGCTTTTCCTCAGAAACCGTTGGGCCGATTGAAGTCAAATTTCATACGGAGCCTCTATGGGATGGGGGAAACCAAAATTTGCTCATGGGGTCCAGGTCACATGACCAAAATGGCCGCCAAGCCATATATTGTCTGTCTGTCTGTCTGTCCGTCCGTAACCCGTTTGTGAAAATTGGTGATAGTGACTTAACCGCTGGGAATATTTAAACAATTTTTGGCATACTGATAGATATCAATGAGATCTAACCAATGAACTTGCGAAATATTACATTCCATTTAGTATAGCCTCGCCGAGGCGAAACATGTGAAAATTTTCGAACTGCTTCTCCTCGGAAACCGTTGGGCCGATTGAAATCAAATTTCATATGGAGCCTCTATGGGATGGGGGAAACCAAAATTTGCTCATGGGGTCCAGGTAACATGACCAAAATGGCCGCCAAGCCATATATGGTAAAACCCCTTCAAAAATAGTCTTCTCCAGAACCACTGGGCAGATTTCCACGAAACTTGATAAATAGCATCTGGGACGTAGGTCCATCATAAATTGCTAAATTGGTGACTCTGGGTTGACCTTGACCTTCTTTGGGTCCGTCCGTAACCCGTTTGTGAAAATTGGTGATAGTGACTTAACCGCTTGGAATATTTAAACAATTTTTGGCATACTGATAGATATCAATGAGATCTAACCAATGAACTTGCGAAATATTACATTCCATTTAGTATAGCCTCGCCGAGGCGAAAAATGTGAAAATTTTCGAACTGCTTCTCCTCGGAAACCGTTGGGCCGATTGAAGTCAAATTTCATATGGAGCCTCTATGGGAAGGGGGAAACCAAAATTTGCTCATGGGGTCCAGGTCACATGACCAAAATGGCCGCCAAGCCATATATTGTCTGTCTGTCTGTCCGTCCGATTGAAGTCAAATTTCATATGGAGCCTCTACGGGATGGGGGAAACCAAAATTTGCTCATGGGGTCCAGGTCACATGACCAAAATGGCCGCCAAGCAATATATGGTAAAAACCCTTCAAAAATAGACACATCCAAACACTACGTCATCACTCAATAATACTATTTGCCAGGACTTACCGGTGGTGGGCAAAAAACGTCTTTGGTCGTTTGTAGCCATTGTAAATTTATTTATGCGATGTTATCTTCTGTAAACTTGAATTTTGATTGGAATCGAAACGACAAAATTGACCTTTAAACTTTTAAAATAAACATGTGTTAGCTAGTAATTATTGGTTTCTAGAATATTTGAAGATGTTTTGATGATAATTACCTGTTAAAATTAGACAGGTAACGGTCGCAGGTCGTTTCGGTCCTGAGTCGTTTCGGTCCCTGGGTCGTTTCGGCCGTGAGTCGTTTCGGCCTGGGTCGTTTCGGCCTGGGTCGTTTCGGCCCAATTTCTTGGGTGGGTCGTTTCGGCCCAATTTCTTGGGTGGGTCGTTTCGGCCAAATTGATGGGTCGTTTCGGCCTGATTTTTGAAAGTTGATACTTGTATCAACTTTATATGTCATCGCATTTCTACTTCCGGTACTGGACCGCGTTACTACACTTCCGCTGTTCGTTCGCTGCATAAAATAGTCCAAATTAAGCACTTGCCTCATTTCCTTTTCCAGCGCATTGATTTCTTAACATTTGCGCTGAATGCGGACTTGATTTCACAGGTGTTCCTTCCCTTTCACCCCTCAGTTGCAAAACTGGACTTTTCCAGCTTTAATACTAGGTGTATCCTTTTATATCAAGGCGGACTTGATTCCACAGGTGTTCCTTCCCTTTCACCCCTCGGTTTCCGAACTGGACATTGGTCCATATATAACTATCGTCACTTTTTATGGCATGTAAGTATTGTAGGCCCAGATCAGACGCAGCACAACTTGGCGTCTGATCTGAGTCTGCATTGATTGCTAAAAAAACATATATTCTTGCAAAACCTACCTTTGAGAACACAAATCTGACAATCCTGTTCCGAACTTATTTGTTGGAAGATTCCATTGTCATATATTGGTTAAGCAAATTCAGAAGCCACTGATCAGACACCTCATTCTGTGACCTCAAATCAGACCCTTCAGTGCATTTTGGGTGCATATGCACTCGTTTTATAGACACTTGGGAAGACGAATCTAAGTCGAAGAGTCTCCACTTTTTAAAATGTAGAAATTAAAGGGCTCTGCTGTAACGTCTCCGAAAGCAATGTACACTTCATTTTTGGAGACCCATGACTCGCCGAAAGAAAGCAATAGGTTTTAAAGTTCACTCCCGTCCAGTGCTCCAGATAAACAGCGTATTTGCGTAAGTACTCAATTAATCAAAGTGCTGAGAGAACTGGTGGATCGATCGTCTCTGAATGTAAGTTTGGAGAATAGTCATGAGTTGAGAATCGCACTGTTCGTTTAAGCAGGTACTTTATGTGGCGTCTGATTATGAAGATTCTGTTTGCCAATGGCCAAATGCACGAGCACAGTCCTACCGCCCCCGCCCATCAGGGCTTGAAGAAATAGACTAACTGCAAGATACTTCCACGCCGAGCTGAAATCGACCGCACATGAGTACTGGTAAACAGCTTAGAGGATCTAAGCCTGGCCAGGCAAAGTGGTGCGAATCGGACCGTCCATGCCACAAGCCTATTTGGTTTCATTTCGCGACAGGCTTGATAATTATGTCATTTCATTTTAGTGTTGGGTAAAAGTCTCTCAAAATTGGAAGCAACGTCTCTAAATGACCTAGTCAGTGTTGACGGGGATGTTAAACCTCAAAAACAAGCAAACAAACGTACAAACAAACAAACAAACAAGCACAGTCCAGAATTTTCTTCTGACGTTCCGCTCTGACATCTTAGCTGTGCTATCAATAACTAATACCTGGATTTTGTTCAGGGTCGGCGCCCGTCAGATGGTCAGTGATTGTCACGAGGACAATAACAAGCAACAGGCATTGTTTTCTTAGTCGAACCTGGTTAAACTCCTTTTTCAATCTTGTCAAAAAGACACTTAGAGACTGTTTAATCTACCACTACCATTTTATCATGGTGAATATACCTCGTAAATCAACTTTCCTCAGTACTTTCAGTACTTTGATTTATCACTTTATTTATATGTATATGTATTTTGTTTGTCGAAGATCAGCCTGTGCTTTTCCTATCATCGCTCGTTAACACTTTAATAGGTCAGAAAACAGAGTGCTTTTCAAACTGTGCAGACTCTGATCACAATGAACATGTATAGGTTATTAAGTATTTGAAGGTATCGCAACGACAGATGCAGGCTAAACATATAAAATAATTACAGCATTCAGATATTAATGGCTCAGAAAAAAGAGGGCTTTTTCAAACTACGTAGACTCTGATCACAATTAACAGATTTATAGGTTATTAAGTATTTGAAGGTATCACAGCACGACAAATGCAGGCTGATCATATAAAATAATTAGGCTACATTTCGCAAATATTTCGCATGCTGTTCTCAAAATGTGCGTGTCATCGATAGTAGTAAATACTGATTATCCTGCAAGTCAGTTCCAGGTGATCAGTATCTGCAGACATTCTGCAGACAAAACGACATACAACATGACGAAAACACGCCTATATAATTTTGTCATTATCCGACAATGAAAGACTCAGACAATCCTGCTCAATAGTGTGCAGTCTAAGCATGGTCTTCAAAACTATGAACCTTCTCCAGCCATCATGACACCCCAATTGTTATATATTTATTCATTTACAGACTTTAAAGTTCTTGGCTTTTTAAGAAGTAAATTATTTCATCTAATTATATCATCACATGATAATGGCCCGTTAATCAACCCCCCGTTAATCACTTTTGATGGAGTTAGCTAATCCCCTTATTTTTCGTATATAAGTGTTCAACTATGTGGCGGTGTAATTACTTTAACGTAACAGTTTGAAAACACATGTTAAATGCGAGCGCCTTTAATTAGCAGCCCTTTGAGTTCGTCGGGGCATGGCCGTTCTGTTAATTTACAAAAAAATTACGCAAAATCGCGCTCTCGTTTCCTCGCGAGATTTCGAGCTTGGGGGGTCACGTGATAATCTAATATGGTCGCCAACGTTACTTCCTAGTTAAACAAGATAAATTCGTTGTAATTATTTACGTTTTTCTTGAAGTTTTGCCGGCCAAATAAGATAAATAGTGAAGTGATTATTCCGAATATTGTTTTATTCTTATTTGCTTGCTGTTATTTAAATTAAATATTGATTTTCTAACGAAAAGACCGTGGCTGAAACTGGTGAGCTGTTTGGCACTTATTTCGCAACAACAACGAGTTAGTGAAAATATAGTTGTGTAAACAATGCTTTCCGTAAGTGTGACTGCCATGGAGATGAACGTGCATTCACTTATGATCATTTTCTAAGTTTCTATCGGTCTATAACGGGAAATTATGGGCCAGAATGACTTCTTTTGTGCTCCAGGTTGTAGCCATGTACTCTCAAAGGGAGCAGTTTGCTCATTCCACAGGTTTCCAGAAAAGCCTGAATGGTATAATAAAAAGGCATGACTTTCAATAGTCATTTCAAAATTTAGGGGTGGCTGCTTGTGTTTTCTTCAAAATTAATTTGGAAAAAGTCTGATTTTTTTTTTCTTTTGGCAAACAGTGCAGGCCCTGATCAAACGCCATGTTCTGCGGCGTCTGATCTGGGCCTGAACTGCTTGCCAAGTTTTCCGGTACTCAATGGGTTAAAGCGATGAAGTTATAACTTGACAACTACCGCTGTATATATTGTCTGTGTGTGTGTATCTGGTGCTTTTCTTATTTGTGAACATATAGACACATCCAAACACTACGTCATCGCTCAATAATACTATTTGCCGGGACGTACCGGTGGTGGGCAAAAAAAGTATTTGGCCGTTTATCGCCATTGTAAATGCGATGTTATTTTCTGTAAACTTGTATTTTGTTTGGACTCGAAACGACAAATTTGAGCTTTAAACTTTTATAATAGACATTTCTTAGCTAGTAATTATTGGTTTCTAGAATCTTTTAGGATGTTTTTGATGATAATTACCTGTTAAACTTATGCAGGTAACGAGGCGGGACGGTCTTAATTACTTGTAATAAAAATTCGCAAAACGAATGACTAAATGCGGAAGATGCATGAATGAACTCTAAAATATATATATCTACCCATTTAAAGTGTAATTCGATCGATTTTCTGTGACAGTCAACTAAAATATGCCCGTAATATTAAACCAATTAACAATGTGTTTATTTGGAACCAGGGGCTTTTTGCCAACCACGAAAGATCGTTATCAGAAGGAAAAGTAATTTTGCGCATGCGCAATGACAGGTAAACAAGGTCACGTGTCAAAACATTGGATCCGTCTACACTGTTCTTTCTACTGATACTGCGTCGGTCACATTTGACCATTACTGTTACTTAAAAAAACTACAGATGAAAACATGGGCAGGATTGGATACATTGAGAACATTAAGAACCCCTGCGATTAATTGGAGGCTGCTGTCATTTAATCAGAAGAAAATCATTGGGGAATAAGATTCACATTGTAGTGGATCCAACCCTCATGGATCAGACCATCTTGTGACCCTCCATAACAGGTCATTTTTATATTTACTTTTATTTGTTTGGATAGATTTGAAATTTATCTCTAACTCATCGACTATATATTTACACTCACCCCCTGCCCCATTCTACAGTAGGATTACCACAAAATGTGGCACAATTAAAATAAGATGTGTAACTCCTTTAGCACTTTTTGTATACCCCAAATATGAATAAAACAATATTCGGAATTATCACTTCACTAGTTATCTTATTTGGTCGGCAAAACTTCAAGAAAAACGTAAATAATTACAACGACTTTAACGTGTTTAACTATACAGTCACGTTGGCGACCATATTAGATGATCACGTGACCCCCTCCCCCCAAAGCTCGAAATCTCGCTAGGAAACGAGAGCGTGATTATGCGTGATTTAATAATGCAAATAAGGTCATATTTAGCCATTACCTCAGTTGAGTGGGTGGCTAAATTCAGAATTTAGCATTAAAAAAAACATCACTGGATGAGCCCTTAAAACTATTATGAGCTGTTATTATCTAACCGTTTTAAACAATATTATTAATTAACAAGAAACAATTAAAAAATGACTTGCTGTTGACGGTTGTTGATGTTGAAGGTGACGGCTGTTGTCGGTTATTAGCAAGACCGTCAGTTCTTTCCCGGTATGACTTAATACCGCATATGAGTCATATGCGCGCATATGACCTTAAATACCGCATATGAACCGTAATATTTTTATTATTCTTTATTTCAAAAGTGTTAGACACTTTTACGAATAAAAAAGCAGGATTTCTCAATTTCTATGTAAAATTAGATGTATATATTCCCACAACATGCAAAGCAACTGCGGACATGAATTCATTCCTTCTCGTCACCTTTCACTCACAAAAGGCCTGCATTTAGTTTCGTGTCTGGCAATGAGAGATAAATATAATTATACTTAATAATTAAAACAGATTGTACAAGAACTTTACGAGTTAGTTTCATGATTTTGACACCGAACAAAATTGGCTATGCATAAAATTGTATTGAAAAGTGTACGAGAATTTCATGATCCACCGCGCATATGAATTCATATTCGTGCATATAAATTCTAACAGTGCAGAGGGAAAAGTCATGATCCACCGCGCATTTGAATTCATATTCGCGCATATGAATTCTAACAGTGCAGAGGGTTAGCCCCCGCCCATAGGGGCTTGAAGAAATATATGGGCTGCATGATGCTTCCACGCAGAGCTGAATCCGGCCCGCACACTAGTACTGGTAAACCGCTTAGAGGATCTAAGTCTGTCCAGGTACCGCGGTGCGAGGCGGACCGTCCATGTTAATAAACCCTATTGGTTTCATTGGGCGACAGGGCTTGAGATGTCATTTCATCTCAATGTCGGGTAAAAGTCCCACAAAATTGGAAGCAATGTCTCCAAAATGACCTTTACAGTGCTGACGGGTACGTTAAACCTCAAATCAAACAAAACAAACAAAACAGTACAGTGGGAAAAGTCACGTATGAACCAAAATGTTTTATCCCACGTATGAACCAAGATGTTTTATAACATTCATCAAAATTTAATAAATTTGATAAATCTGCGTGTTATAGATGAGTGCGTGGTATACACAGGGAATTACGGTAAGCTTTTTAAAGCAGAACTAGTCTTAATTTTAGGTGATCTTAATAGCGAAATTTCTGTGTACATGTATTTAAATACGGGAATTTGTTGGCATATTAAGAAATTTTGCACGGTACAGATTTTATGCTTGTGAGTTTAACAAGAAAATTTTTGTTTAACTTTTGGACCTGACAAGGGGAAAGTATAAAACCCGGGAGTAACGGCCGGGAGCCGGGAGTAAAATCCGGGAGTAAATTTTGACAGTCGAATAAAGGTACTAAACATTCACATATCTGGATGAAATTTGAATCAAAAGTAGAATATAGATGTTTCTTTAAAATGCACATAAGTGTTAACATTATTACCATGTACTTTTCAAGATATAAACCGAAATATACGACCACGTCGCAAAATTTTCGCCCGGGAGTAACTTTAGCGGTATTGACGATGTCAAGCATTTTGCAAAATATGTTCAGTCTGGGGGTTCTACAAGAATTACTTTATGTGTTATTAATTAAAAACATGTCAGAGATTAAAAAAATGCAAAATTAAATTTATTTCATCGCTCCGCCTGGTAAATTATTGACCCGGGAGTAGGCCGGGAGTAATTTCTGGGTTGAAATCGGCGTTTATTTGCCTTGTTCTCGGCCTTACTGCTTCTATCACATACATTGTATTTCTTAAACATTTGTCAGAAGAAGAGCTAAGATTCAGCATGGAGTACATGAATTTATTTACTTGTCATATCGGGACTCGACACACATCCAAACCCCCAAACCCAACTCACGCCCTGCTCCTGCGCCTATGACATTTATATTTGACGCTATTTGTTTTATGGCCGCATAATGTAGAAACGATGGCACTATTACCTCCGAAGTCTGATCAGTGCCTTTGCTATTAGCTGTCAGGGTACAAAGACTATGTTTAATAAATACAATGTATGTGACATAGGCAATAACGCCAATAAACGCCGATTTCAACCCAGAAATTACTCCCGGCCTACTCCCGGGTCAATTACTTACTTCACGGAGCGATGAAATAACTTTTTTTTTGTATTTTTCTAATCTTTGATATGTTTTTAATTGATAATACACAAACTTATTCTTGTAGCAATCCCAGACTGAACATATTTTGCAAAATGCTTGACATCGTCAATACCGCAAAAAGCTACTCCCGGGCGATTTTTTTGTGACATGGTCATATATTTCGGTTCATATCTTGAAAAGTACTCAATTATTAATATAAAACTTATATGCATTTTAAAGAGGAGTCTATATTCTACTTTTAGTCCAAATTTCATCTAGATATGTTAATGTTTAATACCTTTATTCGATTGCCAAAATTTACTCCCGGATTTTACTCCCGGCTCCCGGGTGTTACTCCCGGGTTTTATACTTTCCCCCTGACAAGAACTAATTTAATGATCAAAGATGAAGATTAGCTGTCAGAGGAAATTCTGCCAGTCTACATAGTCATCCCTGCAGAGTTTGGCTGAAGTGTGCCAGCTAATGTGCCACCAATGATCAAAAGTATTTACTGAACATTGCGGGTGATTACTTAACATTGCAGATAGTCACTAATTATACGTGATTTGTTTGTTTGTGTTAATGTTTTACATGCCTGTTACAGATCTCGAGAAAAGGAAAGTTTTGGTAAAATAAACGTTCATATGCGGTGTTTTAAGTCATATACGTGCATATGACTCGTATGTGGTTTTTACGGGCATTTTTGATTCTCGGACAAATATGGAAAGTTTTTGTATATATTTGTATATATATTATATATATATATTGCCTGCGGTACGGTCTACGGCCATACCATAATTATATGCATAAAAATATAAAAGGTTATATTAGCATTTCATATGCGTCAGTTTGGTTCATATGCGGTCATGTTAAATTCTTGTTTCTTTATATTTAATACACAATAATGTTGTTTAAAAGTAATTATATCATTTCAATAACATTGTTATCAATTTATACAATATTTCCAGCCATTTTTTGCGATAAAAAGTATAAGGTAGTAAAATAAACATTCATATGCGGTATTTACGGTCATATGCGCGCATATGTCTCATATGCGGTATTTAGTCATACCCTTTTTCATTCCTGGTCGGTGTGGTTTGTATGAGAAATATAAGAGTTGTCTACCGTGAAAAAAAAAAAAAAAAAAAAACGTCAAAAAATGAGTCCAGCAATTAAACCACCATTTTTCAAGAAAAAGTCAGTATAGTATATAATTTCTTTTTCTGGAGAGCCTGTGTGTTGTCAGATATTTGAGTGTGCTGAGCTGTATGGCGAATCCGGGACGTTTCGCCCCCAAACCATTTCCTCCCCTAGTCGTTTCGTCCCCAAGACGTTTCCCCCCTGGTCGTTTCCCCCCTAGTCGTTTCGCCCACATAGTCGTTTCGTCCCCCTAGTCGTTTCGCCCCCTAGTCGGTTCGCCCACTTCTCAATGTCTAGACTAATTTTCACTTTTATTAACATTGTAAAGAGGCAAATATTTAAGTAGCATAATCGCCCTGTCACGTCAGCCTAAGGATAACTTGTCCTTAGTTACCGGCCGGCACCGGGCCTTAAAAGTGGCCACTCAGGGAGGTGTGACTAGGACTTGTTACACTAAAATTATTCAGGCCTGTTCCTGTTGCTTCAAAATGTTAGTGTAACCATTTACCGGCCATTTTTTTTTTTTTATTTTATTTATTTATTTATTTATTTTTTTTTAATTCTTACTTTTTTTTTTTTTTGTTCCTATATCTTTTTTTTTACATTTTTTCTTTTTTTTTTATTTCTTTCATTTTTTCATTAGTTGTACATTTATTTCACACTGCATCATGACTGGTCACAGGAACATCTCTGGTTTCGTTTGTCGGTCCATACATTTTGCTGCATCCTCTAAGTAGCCTTGCTGTTAAAATCTCTCCCGCAGAATACTTGTTCCACAGCTCATTGACTTTTTCATCCAGTCTGCGGTATGTTGGACGCGTGTCTCTCCCGCCCCGTCCATTGGCCACGAGACGAACTTCAATATAGGCGTGTTTTCGTTATGAACTTATAGCTACTGACTGATATTTCTTTCGCCCTGGAAAGTTCAATGTAAGTAATGCACCACGTTAACGATTCCATGAAATAAACACCCACCTTAACCCCACTTTATATAGAGAAAACTGGAGTTTAGGGGGTGTTCATTATTTAACTTTTTTTCGTTAAAAGTCATAGACTGGGTACTCGTTAGAACCGTCCCAATATGGCGGTTGTAACGTGCAACATTACGCAAACACACCTATACAAATACATTGCCACCTTTATCGCCGAAAAAAATGAAAATTTTATGATGAAAAATTGTTATATTTTTCTTATTTCTACTCAAAATATAAGTTGTGGGCACTCGTAAGAACCGCCTCTTCCTCTTCGAGGCGGTTCTAACGAGTACCCACAATCTATATTTTAGAGCAGAAATAAGAAAAATAAGGTATACCCCCGAAACCCCAGTGGGGTTCAAGGGGGTCAAAATTATATAGATGTGTTTTCGTAATGATATAAAGCTTCATGGGTACTTTATCTGGACTGAAAATAAAAAAATGTGAAAACAAAACGAAAAAAAAAAATAAAAAAAAATAAAAAAAAAAATAAAATAAATAATATTCACAAAAAGATAATGTAAACACCAACATTAAAAATTAAAAACCATGAATGTGTAGCTTGACTTATATTTCGTTCTTCCTGGAAAACAAGTGAAGTCAAGCGTTGAGTAATGATGAGAAAACCGTACGCAATGAACAAAACAAACTATAAATAAATAAATAAATAAATTAATAAATAAATAAATATTTCTTACATGTCCCACATAGGCGATGCTGCCACCACTCACACACATCACAAGAAATAGAATGGCGGCGGCCATCTACTTCCTTCTCACATGCAATGCACAAAACAGACATTATTCCACTTTAAACGACTTTGATAAACGTATGTAACGAATTCAAAGATGAATGGTGCTGGGATCTTTTGGCGAAGCTTATATATAAATTAATAAATAAATAAATATTTCTTACATGTCCCACATAGGCGATGCTGCCACCACTCACACACATCACAAGAAATAGAATGGCGGCGGCCATCTACTTCCTTCTCACATGCAATGCACAAAACAGACATTATTCCACTTTAAACGACTTTGATAAACGTATGTAACGAATTCAAAGATGAATGGTGCTGGGATCTTTTGGCGAAGCTTATATATCCCTATCGTCGGCGTATGAAAGATTTTCTTTAAATAAAAGATACACCAATTATGAAAATTTTACCTTTTCAACTGTTGCTTGCCGACACTCTTCAAGAAACAGCCGACCAATGTAAATTGAAAAATAAAATAATTAAAGACAATTAATTTTTAACAACTCACCATTAATCTTTGTTTGCAGACTCTGTTAATGAACCAACAGATCAATTTAAAACAACATTGGTAAAGGTGCTTAAGCGATAATTAAATACGTTTAACTTTGCACAGAGCGCGTGTTTTCACACCTCATCATTAATTGCATTAATTGCGTGATTAATGTGACAAACCAAATAAACAACGTGATTAACGACAGTGAACTAAACAGGTAATAATTATCATAATTCCAAATTATCATTCCCATTCAAAGAACAATGTTCTTCTATCTCTATCTCTTTCTTTCTCTCGGTCTCATATATCAATCTTTTATATATAAAAAATAGGAAAAAAAGTGGGGGCGAAACGACTAGGGTTTGGGGGGCGAAACGACTAGGGTTAGGGGGCGAAACGACTAGGGTCCAAAAAAGGAGGCGAAACGACCTGGGGGGAAACGACCAGGGGGGAAACGTCTTGGGGGCGAAACGTCTTGTTACCAGCTGTATATATCCCTTATGCACCTATTACCGGTGTATACTAATTACCGGTGTATTCCGTTAGAACCCGAATTGCTATCGCGTGCGTTATTATCGTTCGGAATTTCCCCCTTTATTATTTACAAGACACTTTTCCCTATGTCTAAAAAGGCAAAAATATAACAGAAATTTCTTGTTCTCAGAGTATATGATTTCTTTTATAGGTAGTCATAAATCATGATGTATGTTCTGTCATGTGTAGTTAATAAAATGGTATACTTCATAAAACATGCTGTAGAAAGAGAAAAAAAGGTTTTAAACAGGCCCTTCTTGCTTTCATTTTGAAGGCCAATATCTATTTCATTCCAGAATCTCATCACATGTAGACCCTTTTACCAAAATAATTTTCTACATGATTTGTTCACATATACACCGGTAATTAGTAGCCCTGGACATTGGGAATGGTGCAAGGGGTGGGCCTATAAAAATAAAGCATTTGGCCGGTTGGTATTTATATTTTAAAATATATTGTTTGTATCCGTTGAAGGAATGAAATAAAAGTTGATCTCGACACACTTTATCTGAATCAGTTGAATAGTTTGTTTTGTATACTGACTTGAACACTTAATACACCGGTAATTAGTAACACCAGTATAATTGGACCAGTATACTGAATAGTCCTTTGTAGGGGTGCGTAAATTTACCGGAAAGGACCAGAAAGGACCTGATTGACCTGTTTCTACCCAGTTTCCTCCCTATTTCATGATATTTTTTATTGTATGCACCCTAACTACACTGCTTTTATTGTTAACCACATACTACATGTTTTTTTTGCATAAAAAAGTTGATTTTTGAAATCAGAGTGCCCAGTGCCTAATGTGGAACGGATTTGGTTGCAGAAGGTCTGTACATATTCTGTATCTATACCTATTTGGTAGTTTGACCATGAAATATTATTTACTGTTTTAATTTAGGCCAAGAAGTGCAGTTGTCAGCTTCTGGCGACAGACTTTACACTACATAACCACATACGCATACACAGGCCCTGGAAAGGTGTGGATAGGTCAACTGAACTGGTTGACATGACCGTAATATTGTTGAATGGGCTGTTAAACTCTGAGTAATTATTTCAATAACCAACCATTCCCGTCGTTCCACCCAGTCATGAAGGGGCAGCTTTCATTTTCTGTCGAAAGAATTTACTATATAACCCAGCACCAGAAAAGTGGATCGCAAGACTGACCGGCCGCGACATGACCTTTACAGTGTTGACTGGGCTTACCGGTACTAAACTCCGTTCAGAAAATCTGAATCATCGATTTTTTCGTTTCTTCCTTTTAATACTCGTTTTAGTCCCTACATCACTATGGGAAAGTTTTAGACCTGTCCCTCATATTGTTGACAGAGGTATGTGTGTGTGCGTGCGTGAGTGCGCACCCACGTGCGTGCGTGCGTTTATGTATGTATGTATGTATGTATGTATGTATGTATGTATGTGTGTATGTGTGTGTGTGTGTGTGTGTGTGTGTGTGTGTGTATGTATGTATGTATGTATGTATGTATGTTAGAGGTCAAATGTCAAATAAAAGGCATTTTCCGTGTCCAGTCAGTAACATTCGTTTTTGTTAACCATCCTTAGAAGATTTTTGTGGCTTGCTAGACCCAGGTGGATGCCACCAAGGCCAAGGTCATCTTTAGAGGTCAAATATCAAAAAGGGTCTTTTTGAGTCCTGTCAATAACTTTCGTATTCCTGCATGGATTTTAAAATCACCTGGTCAAAATGTTAATCATTATCAGATGATGTGGCATACGTCAAACTCAGGTCCGTAGCTCAAAGGTGAGGTCATAAATGTTTTCCTCACGCAAACTATACATGACACTCATTTCTGTGTCCAATGTCATATGGCGGGGCATCCGTGTCCTATGGACGAGTATAAAGGGTTCGCAAAAATGCTTTTCGTGTGCAATTTATTCCAAGGCCGAAAAAAGACATTGTACTTTGAATCTGAGAATAAAGTTGCACTTGTGTATACATATGTCTCTTGACAGAATTTCTGCAGCTCTTACGCCAGTTCCACCCCCGCCCATCGGGGCCTGGAGAAATACATGGGCTGCATGATGTTTCCAAGCAGAGCTGATACCGACCCGCACACGAGTACTGGTCAACCGCTTAGAGGATCTAACCCTGCCCAGGCAAAGCGGTGCGAGTCGGCACGTCCATGCTTATAAACCTTATTGGTTTCATTGGGCGCCAGGGATTGAGATTTCATTTCATCTCAAGGTCGGGTAAAAGTCTCCAAAAATTGGAAGCAGCGTCTCCAAAATGACCTATACAGTGTTGACGGGGACGTTAAATCTCAAAACAAACAAATCATACGCCAGTCTGTGGCAGTCTTATAAGTTTAAACTATAGAAGAAAGCAGTCTGAGGAACAGCCAAATCCCCCGCCTCACTCAGGGCTCAACCGTGTGACCTTGACCTTGAGTTGGCAAGGTTAATTTATGGATTCTGCACATCAATTTACTGAGGGGGTATATTTCACAAAAGCTTAATGAAAATCCTTCCAGGGGTAAATGAGATATGGAATAGACACAAAATTCCAAGTTTCAAACTCGTGACCTTCACCTGTGACCTTGACCTTGAGTTGCCATTGTTTATTGATGGGTACTGCACATCAGCTCACTGAGGGGGGTATATTTCACAAAAGTTTAATTAAAATCCTTCCATGGGTAAATGAGATATGGAACGGACACAAAATTCCAAGTTTCAAAGTGGTGACCTTAAACTGTGACCTTGACCTTGAGTTTGCATGGTTTATTTATGGCTTCTGCACATCAGCTCACTGAGAGTGATATTTGATGAAAGTTTAATGAAAATCCTTCCAGGGGTAAAGGAGATATGGAACGCACACAAAATTCGAAGCGTCAAACTCTTGACTTCCAACTGTGACATTGACAGTCGGCATGATTTATCTATGTGTTCTGCACATCAGCTCACTAAGGGGGACATTTGACCAAAGTTTAATGAAAATCCTTTTAAGGATAAAGGAGATATGAAACGGGCACAAATTCAAAGTTTCAAACTCGTGACCTTCCAATGTGACCTTGACCTGGAGTCGGCATGGTTTATTTATGGGTTCTGCACATCAGCTCACTGAGAGGGAGAAGCCTCCGTGGTGCAGTGGTTACGCTACTCGCCTTGTAAACCAGGGATCGCAGGATCGATCCCGGGCTTCTCCAGACTTTCGGATGAGTCTTTAAACCGAGGTCCCGTCTCCGTATGACCTTAGCTGTTGGTGGGACGTAAAACTAAAAACTCACTCACTCACTCACTCACTGAGAGGGAAAATTTACCAGAGTTTGATGAGAACCATTGCAGGGGTGGAGGAGATACGGAACGGACACAAAATTCAAAGTTTCAAACTCTTGACCTTCAGATATGACCTTGACCTTGAGTCAGCATGGTTCACTTATGGGCCCTATACACCAGCTCACTCAAAAGAATATTTGACCAAAGTTTAATGAAAATCCTTCCAAGGGTAGAGGAGATATGGAACGGACACAAAATTAAAAAAAGTTTCAAAGTGGTGACCTTAAACTGTGGCCTTGACCTTGAGTCGGCATGGTTCATTTATGAGTTCTGCACATCAGCGCAATGAGAAGAATAATTGACCAAAGTTTAATGATTTGTTTGTTTGATTTGGGGTTTAACGTCCCCGTCAACACTGTAAAGGTCATTTTGGAGACGTTCCTTCCAATTTTGTGGGACTTTTACCCGACATTGAGAATAAATGACATCTCAAGCCCTGTCGCCCAATGAAACCAATAGGGTTTATAAGCATTGACGGTCCGACACTCACATCGCTTTGCCTGGGCAGGCTTAGATCCTCTAAGCGGTTTACCCGTACTCGTGTGTGGGTCAGATTCAGCTCTGCGTGGAAGCATCATGCAGCCCATATATTTCTTCAAGCCCCGATGGGCGGTGGCCGTCAAAGTTTAATGAAAATCCACCAAAGGGTTCAGGAGATATGGAGCGGACAAGAAAGTGTTACGGACAGACAGATGGACGGACGGACAGACAGACAGACGAAGGCCATTCCTATAATCCCCGTTCCGCTTCGCGGCGGGGGATAAAAATGTGATGTACTGTCAACAGTGGTCAAAAAGAATTATACCGATATCGGACGTGGTGTCACAGCTAATGATTTTCCATGAAGTGATCGTGCAAACAAACCATATACGCCCTTGTAATTTACAAGAGTAGTAACCACTTCTATATATGGTTTAAATGGGTGTGTCGAGCCTGTCAAAATGTCTTAGTCTGTGAAAGGAAATTTCGATTTTGCAATTTTCTCCAAATAATCACAGCCTTTCCTGGTTGCCACAGAGGCATACGACTTGCTGGAGAAATCGGCGGAGGGTCAGGTCTAAAACTTTCCCATGGTGATGTATGGGCTTAAATGAGTATTAACAGCAAGAAACGAAAAAATCGATGATTCAGATTTTCTGAACGGAGTTTAATGTATGTTTTAGCCTGAGCTCTGTGTAAGAACTTTATGCAGTCCCAATATTTAATCAAGCCCTGGGGCGGGGGCGCATTTGTGTCATCATTTGTAACATGTTTTCAGTTTTCAATGACCTTAATAATGTTGACTGGGCTTACCAGTTTTCATGTCCTTGTAACTCTGCTCTGCGTTAGTACATCATGCAGTCCTTATGTTTCTTCGATTCCCGGTGGGTGGGGGCGCTCTTAGTGTGTCAAACTTAAGTCATTTCGATCACGTATTCAGTTTTTTAAAATGACCTTTAAAGTGTTGACTTGGCTGACCAGTACTCATTAAATTTTGTGGTTTTGCAGCTCTGCGTCTGCATAATATGCAGTAAATCTATATCTTCAATCTTCGGAGGGCGACGGCGCACATTTCGTAAGACAATAAGTAAATAGGAACACATATTCATTATTCATTTTTAATGAACAACAGAAATTATTATATACAAGCCAGTGCATGAAAAAAATCCACGAAAAGGATTGAGCGGCCAACAAAGACTCAGATCAGCCTGCGCATTCGCGCAGTCTGATCAGAGTATTCACTGATCGCATGTACCTATGTTCTTTAATTTAACGACGTCGTAGCAACGTCGATGTAACGTCGGTAGATCACGACGTAGCATTGACGTTGATACGACATTGCTAAGATTCTATTCCATTGAAAAGAAAAACAGAAACATTAAACATTTTTAAGTTATAACAGTAAGAAAAATTAAGGAATAGGAAAAAAGAAAAGAAAATTGACCGCTCCTACCCTAAGCAGGGCTCCTCAATGTCGAGGAACGGCGTGCGCGTCAGCTTTCTTTTCTACTTTCCTTTTCTTTAATTTAACGACGTCGATGTAACGTCAGTAGATCACGACGTAGCATTAATCTTATACTAATTAATCAAAAGCAATCAGGAACAATACTGCATCATCATGGGCATAATGCAATGCAACAATGTGTAAGTCTTTTTTTCACCAAAAGGTTATCAAAAACTTTAGTAGTTATAGCTATTTAATATTTATTTAAGAATTAACTAGCAAGGAATAAAAAAGATAAAGAAAAATAATGAAAATAGGAAAAAATAGAAAATTATGGGTCCTTTCCGGTCCTTTCCGGTAATCAGGTCCTTTCTGGTCCTTTCCGGTAAATTTACGCACCGCTTTGTAGCTGTCAGTGTGCTGGCTGTGACAAACTCGGAATCAGGATTGTTGCTTGACACCCCATAATAAGTCATTAGAAATCATCAAATCACTACCCGGTATATTAAAATGAAGGTCTCCCTGTTTCCCATGGTCTTAATTCTTGGGTTCACTCTTTGGAAAACAACTTATAGAATGCATCCAGATGATGGAAATCAGGAGTGCAAGATTACAATTAAGGAGAGTAGTAGTAGAATTTCCCAGTACTTGGCATTTACAAGGAAGAATGGGAACAGAAGGTGTTCGGAGGGCTTGCGAAACTTCAAGTCCTCGCGCGGTACAAACTTGGCTTTACTTCTAATCTTGGCCGGAGACATTGAAACTAACCCCGGCCCAAGGTTTCGCTGCGGACTCTGCAAAAAATATTGCAAAGGTTCCGAAAAATGGATAGAATGTGAGGACTGTAACAAGCGCTTTCACTCCTCATGTTCTGATTTGGATAACAGTCAATTGTTAGAAATTGAATCTAGAGCTGGAACTTGGTATTGCAAAGCTGACTGTGGTCTTTGCAGTGGTGCTGTCCTTAATGGCCACAAAGCCATTCAGTGTGATCAATGTGAAATGTGGATACACACTGACTGTTCCTTCATTTCAGATGCAGAATATGGCACT
The DNA here is from genome assembly GCA_963580285.1 of Lucinisca nassula. Taxonomy (NCBI): domain Eukaryota; kingdom Metazoa; phylum Mollusca; class Bivalvia; order Lucinida; family Lucinidae; genus Lucinisca; species Lucinisca nassula. The sequence continues at coordinate 36,088,513 of OY757015.1, read as the reverse complement.
TTGGTAAATTCAAGCTGCCACTGGATATGTCCAAAATGTGAGGTCTGTAACTTTTCAGACTCCTTTGATGAATATGTAGAACTGAGTAAGCCAAACAGGTTTGAACCTCTGTCAGAGGATAAGAGAGGCAAATCTTCAACTGCTGATGAAACTAAGTCAAATTTTGTGAAAGGTTTGAAACTTTGCAGTATAAACATAAATGGAATTAGAGGGAAAATTCTTGAACTTTTAGCTTTCCTCGATACATCTCAACCTCATATTGTTGCTATTCAGGAAACAAAGATTGACAGTTCAATTACTACATCTGAGCTTTTCCCTGAAACTTGTGAGTACAGTGTGTACAGAAAAGATAGGAACTCTCATGGCGGTGGGGTGATGTTGCTCATTCATAGAGACATCCCTCACATGCCTTTCATGGAACTTGAAAATTACACCGAATCAGTCTGGGTTAAGGTTTTTGCAAATAAAACTTCCCACTTTGTAGCAAGTTGGTATCGACCACCAAATGGTACAATCGAAAACTTCCAGTTGTTTAAAGACCAACTGGATTGCATTAAACCGCAGCATAAGGGTAAAAAACTCCCGGCTGTACATGTTCTAGGTGACCTCAACTTCAGAGACATTGCTTGGCCCGACAGGCTCAGCAAACAAGGCACAATGCTGAGTCAGTCGGAAGGACAAATATTGATTGACATTATGAACGATCATGGCCCTGAACAAATTGTTAACTTCCCCACTCATGATAAGAACACATTGGATCTGATCCTTACGACTTTGCCAGGACAATTCGAAGACATTCATTCCCCAGATAAACTAAGTGACCACGATGTTGTCTCCGGATATTTAAAAATTCACATCCCACCAATAAAGAAACCTCGGAGGAAGGTGTACTCATATCAGAAAGGTGACTATGAAACTATGAGGAAGGATGCACTCAGATTTGCAAAGGAGAATTACTTTAATGGTCATTCAGATGCTCGGTCTATACAGGAGAATTTTGATTTGATAACTTCTTTCATTCATACTTCGGCCGAAAACCATATCCCCTCAAAAACTAGTAGGGCTGTATCTTCTATTCCCTGGATCACTCCAGAGATAAGAAGGAAAATTCGCAGAAGGAATAAGATTCATGCAAAGGCAAAAAAGACGGGAAGTGGTAAACTCCGGACAAAATTTGAAAACTTGAGACGTGAAATGAAGACTGATATAAAAAATCAGCATGATTTGTATGTGAATAACTTGGTAGGTGATGTAAAGGCAAATCCCAGAGACTTCTACAGATATATTAATAGCCAGAAGAAAGACAGGCAAGGTATCCCGCCCCTTAATAAAAGAGGAGGGGACGGGGTTGCTGAATCAGACTCTGAAAGGACTGAGGAACTAGTTGGTCAATTCAATGATGCATTTAATAAAACTGAGTTCACGGAGGTTCCATTGACTGGAAGATCGGCCCCATTCATGGATAATATTGTTGTGACAACTGCAGGAGTGATCAAATTACTTCAAGGCTTAAACCCCAGTAAGGCCTTAGGACCCGATGAGCTTCATCCCAGAGTCCTGAAGGAACTAGCAAATGAGTTGGGTCCAGTTTTCGCACACTTGTTTCAACAGTCTCTTGATACGGGTGAAATCCCCAAAGAATGGCTCTTAGCAAACATTTGTCCACTCTTCAAAAAAGAAGATAGGGCTCTTGCCCGTAATTATCGCCCTGTGTCTCTGACTTGTGTTCTGTGTAAATTGCTGGAACATATAGTCTGCTCAAACATCATGGCCCACTTGGACGAGCATAAACTTTTGTCAGACAGGCAACATGCATTTAGGAAAAGGCACAGTTGTGAAACTCAGCTAAGCACAGTTATTAATGACTGGGCAAAAATCTTGGACAAAGGGGGACAGGTGGACACATTTATTCTTGACTTCGAGAAGGCCTTTGACACCCCTCCTCATGAACTACTTAAATCTAAGTTATTTGGTTATGGAATTGGGGGAAAGACCCTCAAATGGATAGATTCCTTTCTCTGCTACAGAAAACAGCGGGTTGTTGTTAATGGTGAATCTTCGGAGTGGGCTCCAGTTTTGTCTGGAGTCCCGCAAGGGACCGTTCTTGATCCACTTTTGTTCTCCCTGTACATCAATGATATTTCCACTGACATTGACTCAGAAATAAGACTTTTCGCAGATGACTGTGTTTGTTACCGGGAAATTAGAGATGCAGATGACTCATTGAAACTTCAGGCTGACATAGATAGATTAGGATGTTGGGCACGTAAATGGGGCATGAGATTTCAGCCAGTTAAATGCAATATTATGCAGATAACTAGGAAGAGATCTAATAAAGTTGAGGCTTCTTACACCTTAGAGGGAACGGTCCTCGAGAATGTGGACTCCATTAAATACCTTGGAGTGACAATCTCACACAACTTGAGATGGAATACTCATATAAGCAACATGTGTACTAAGGCAAATAAAACGCTTGGTTTCCTGAGGCGGAATCTTCATCAGTGCCCTCAGGATGTAAAAGAGGCAGCATATAAAGGTCTTGTTCGCCCAATCTTGGAATATGGTAGTTGTATCTGGGACCCCAGTGGAGTGGTCCTTAATGATGAAATTGAGAAAGTTCAGAATAGAGCTGCTAGATTTGTAACAGGCAATTACTGCTTTGAAACTGGGAGCATGACTGGAATACTTGGAAAATTAAAATGGGAGTCTCTCAAGAAAAGGAGAAAAGACAGTAGGCTAATCCTTTTATACAAAGGTCTAAAGGGTGCTGCCTGCATTCCAACAGATGACCTTGTTCCCCCAGCTAGACACTGTAGAAATCACCATTCGTTGGCGTTTCAGACCCTTAGCGCAAGAACTGACTTTTATAAAGAGTCGTTCTTCCCCAGATCCATTAGAGATTGGAATGCCCTTCCCGATTTGATTATTTCGATTATTTCGACAGCTGAAGGTGCTGATGATTGTGTAGCTAAATTTACCTCTTTGGTTAGAGCTAGGGACTAACTTCCCACATCACAGGTCCTGGTGTATGAATGTCATTTGACGTGTCACCAGTAACAATTCTGATTCTGATTCTGATTCTATGCTTGATTCTGAAACAATATTTCAATATAGCTTATTAAGAATAGTAGCCTCAGTGAACTTACGATTTTGTGTTCGAATCCGGGCGTTTCGGCCCTACGTCGTTTCGGCCGGTTCCGGGACGTTTCACTGTAAGACTAATTTTCACTGTTGAACTGTTATTAGAGGTGAGAAGAGGCAAATATTTAAGAAGCATCATCGCATGTCACATCAGCCTAAGGATAACTTATTCTTAGTTACCGGCCGGCACCGGACCTTTAAAGTGGCCACTCTGGGAGGGGTGACTATGACTTGTTTCAGGGCAATAGCTGTGAAAAATACGATGCAGAAAATTATAGACCAGTGTCGCTAACATGCATCTGTTGCAAAACCCTGGAGCATATATTAGTCAGCAGCATTAACAAGCACTTAGCCTTTGAGAGCATTCTTGCTGACTTTCAACATGGTTTCTGAAGTCAAAGGTCTTGCGAAACTCAACTTGTTCAATTCTTCCATGACATTGTGAGTAATCTGGATGGGGCCATAAATCGTGGCCACAAACAGTCTGACTTGATCATCATGGATTTCGCCAAGGCCTTTGACAAGGTACCTCACAGGAGGCTATTGTACAAATTGGACTACTATGGGATAAGAGGATCCACACATAATTTGATTAGCTCATGGCTCTCCGGGCGCTCTCAACAAGTTGTACTTGACGGCGAAGCGTCTGATCCAGTCCCTATTCTATCTGGTGTCCCGCAAGGTTCGGTCCTTGGACCGGTCCTATTCATCAATGATCTCCCTGATAACATCAGGTCATCTGTCCGTTTGTTTGCTTATGATTGTGTCCTGTATAGGGACATATATTCTCCTTCTGACTGTCACATTTTACAAGATGACCTGGATCGACTTGCACAATGGGAAGCAGATTGGCAGATGAAGTTCAATGTAGCCAAATGCCATTCAATGAGGGTGTCACGACACCTTCAGGACAAGCAAACTAAGTATGATTACACACTACACCAGCAAACTTTGGAGCAAGTTCACTCCGCCAAATATCTTGGTATCACCATCACTGACGATCTCGATTGGGGTCAACATATCTCTGAAATAACATCTAAAGCAACTAGGACCTTAGGATTCCTTAGACGTAATTTGGCTTTTGCACCTCGGCAGACAAAGGATGTTGCATATAAAACATTGGTTCGCCCTCAGCTGGCATATGCATCACCCATTTGGCATCCCTATGTTAAAACTCAGATTCAGCAGGTGGAGAAGGTGCAGAGGACAGCTGCTCGATGGACCTGCAGACGATGGCGAAATAGAAGTAGCGTCAGTGACATGCTTGATGAGCTAGAGAGGCCATCCCTGGAGACCCGTCGTGAGCAGTCCTCCTTAACCTTCTTCTACAAGATACATTCTGGTACAGTATCAATTAACAAGGATAGGTATTTGACCCCTGCAACAGTGTCAACCCGGACAAGGGCATCAAGAGCAAATAACTCACAGTTTCGTAGGTACCAGTTCTATAGTGATGCCCTGAAAAACTCTTTCTTCCCTAGAACTATTCCTCAGTGGAATACATGTAGTCTTCCATCTTCTGCGGTGAATGCCAAGACTGCAGAGGAGTTCAAAGCACGCACAGTATAAGATTGAGACTCGGAGGTATGCGTTTTAGGATACCTCTGTGTTTGGATTGTAAATAGTTTTAATCCAGAGATGATTTTCTTTTTTTGTGTGTGCTAAATTCTAAATTTAGCCACCCACCCAACTGAGGTAATGGCCAAATATGACCGACTCAGTATAAGAAGATAGATAGATAGATAATGTTTTTTTTGTGTGTGTTTTTTTTCCAAAAGTTAATCATTTCATCTACTTATCATCCCGAATCAGTCTGTAAAGTTTCAGGGCAATAGCTGTAATGATTTTTGAGATATCTTGCTTACTCTCTTAAAACGCCCACTCTGGGAGTATTGACCAGGGCGGTTTTAACCTGGTTTTGACCACCCAGTCTTGCACACATCAGTAGGCATGTCCTATATTGACAGGTATTATTGCACCAGCCAATGGGGAGACAATAGTAGAAACTTTAGAAAGTGGTTGGTTTTGCAGCACTTGTTAAAAATGATTGTACCTTTTCAATCTCGCCACGTTAATCCCCATGTTATTACGGATTTACATTAATCAATTTACTGATTGATGTAACCATGAATCATCAACAGATTAACAGTAGTTGGTTTTTGTTTGATTTGAGGTTTAACATCCCCGTCAACACTGTATAGGTAATTTTGGAGACATTGCTTCCAATTCTTATACATGTATTGTTCATGAAACTACACAAAACATAGATTGTTTGTTTGAATTGAGGTTTTACATCCACGTCAACGCTATTTAGGTCATTTTGAAGACGTTGCTTTCAATTTTGTGGGACTTTTACCCAACATTGAGATGAAATGACTTCTCAAGCCCTGCCGCCCAATGAAACCTAAAGGCTTATATTCATTGGACGGTCTGACTCACATCACGCTGCCTGGGCAGGCTTAGTCCTTCTGATCGGTTTACCAGTACTCGTGTGTGGTCAGTTTCAACTATGCCTGGAAGCGTTGTGCAACCCAAACTATTTCTGCAAGCCTGGATGGGTGGTGGCGGGAACATATATTGTTAGTATTTGTTAAAACCACCTCGATCAGGCGAGGGAGGGGAGGGGGATATATTGTTTTTGGTGTGGATCCTGTTTGCGTCGGCGTAGTCTGTTTGCAACACTATATCTCCTGAACCTATAGATTGATTTTGACCAAACTTGCATAGACACTTCACTAGGATAAGGGAAAACAGTCATTAGGTCTTGATGACCTTGACCTCATTTTCAAGGTCACAGCGACCCAAAAACTCATTTTTGGACCAAAAACTCATTTTTGGACCAAAAAATGGCTTTTCTGCACTCTATCTCTTAACAAATTGATTAATTTTAGTCAAATTTGGTACAATATATTATTACAACATACCACAGATTTGATTAGATTTTGGTGACCTTGACCTCATTTTCAATGTCACAGCAACCCCAAAACTCATTTTTGGGCAAAAAAATGGCTTGTCTCCACTCTATCTCATTAACGAATTGATTAATTTTCGTCAAACTTGGTACAATATATCATTACAACACACCACAGAATAAATTAGATTTTGGTGACCTTGACCTTTTTTTCAAGGTCACACCGCCCCCCCAAATAGTCATTTTTGTGCCAAAAAATGGCTTGTCTGCACTCTACCTCATGCACGAATTGATTAATTTTCGTCAAACTATCATTACAACATACCACAGATTTCATTTAATTTTGCTGACTTTGATCTTTTTTTCAAGGTCACAGTGCCCAAAAGACAGTCAATTTAGGGCCAAAATTGGCTTGTCCCCACTTTATCTCATTAACTTGGTACAATATGATGCAGATTTGATTATATTTTGGTGACCATGACCTTTTTTCAAGGTCACAGGCCCCCAAAAATAGACGATTTTGGGACAAAAAAGGCTTGTCTGCACCATTTCTTATAAACAAATTGATTAATTTTATTCAAACATGGTAGAATATATCATTACAACATACCACATATTTGATTAGATTTTGGTGACAGACCCCCCCCCCCCAAAAAAAAAACAACAAAAAAAAAAAACAGTCAATTTTGGGCCAAAAATGGCTTGTCTGCATTCTAAGGCCACAGTCTCCCAAAGCCAGTTCTTTTGGGGCCAGAAATTGGCTTATCTGTAACCTATATCATTTAAGAATTTATGAATGTTGTTCAAAATCAGTACAATATTTAATTACAGTCTACCAAATTTATCTGGTGATCTGAGCTTATTAATTTTTTTAAGGTCACAGGCTCCTGTGAAAACTCAGTTTTTGGCCAAAAATGGCTTGTTTGCAGCTTACATTTTGGTGACTTTAACCTAGTTCTTAAATTCTAATGGGTGTTTAAGATATATCTATGGTGGGGTGGACATTGTTTTCCTCTGAAAACAATTCTAGTTATGATTTTGAGCAGAAATAAGAAAAATAATTTACATGTATACCCAAGTCAACTTCAGTTTTGCTGTATAAAATTTTCATAAAACTGCTCAAAACATAGATTTCAGGCACTCAATGAGACGGTTCTAACGTGTACCCACAAAGTTTGATTTTGAACAGAAATAAGAAAAATAATGTACCGTATTCCTCCCATTTAGCGCCCTGGGCGCTTAAAAAATTGAAAAAAGAGGGGGCGCTTATAAGAGACAAAAATATTAACAGAACTCAGAGTTTTAAACCAATTACATGTAGTAGTTTTCCATTCTAATATGGTGGAACCATAACATGTAAAGTACCTAGATAGCCAGGGGTTTAGAAATACCTTGCATGATACGATTTACAGCAGAAACGGTGATGACTGAATGGCTGAAACCTTTCCTTTAGGTAAGCCAAAATATTTTTTCCTCCAATAGCAGAAGGGGCGCTTGTTATTTTGTTCTTGGAAAAACAGTGAGGGGGCGCTTATAGGAGCAGGGGCGCTTAATGGGAGGAATACGGTACTCCCCTATCAACTTCTAAAAGTAGGGTTAAAGTGGCTCAAATTTTATAGGAGAGTTGTAATGGATTACATATTGTTATATTTGTTGTTGTTATTATTATTATCAAACATAATGAAAGCATGGAATAACAATATCTTTATATCCAGATTTTCAAAAGACCTGAAAGCTAGAGAAGTTTTGCTTGCACATATACTTGTAAGTTTCTAGTCAAGCAGACACATGTTCATGTATATGAGGTTTCAGTTTATAAGCACCTTTACTGTGGAAGTCGTGGAGACAATCATGGTTTTTGTTTTGCTCCACCCTTATTCCATGCTACTCATGAGGGACTCGTGCGAACCAGCGTGATTCGTACAAAAACACTATAAGGCAATGACCTAAATTCCCAGTGGCAGTACTTATGTCATGATATATTTACCCATTTAGTACCAGAAACCCCAAAACGGGTACCCTGGCAAACAGTGCAGGCCTAGATCAAACGCTGCATCTGATAAGGGTCTACACTGTTTGCTAAAAGTTCAGTCATTTTCCAAATAAATTATGATGAAAAGACAACCTGTCAACCTTAAATTTTGAAATGAACTCCTGCTACATATAAGGAGGAAGAATCCATTTGGTACAAAAAGGGTTAAGCATACCAGACTATAGGTTTACTTTTTCTGATCACTCTATTATTTTCAATGCTGACTTTATCAGCTTTTTGGTGGACTCAAAACTGACTTACAGTCCTTTGGGATCATTGATTCCATTGTGGAATTTTGAAAATATTTGAGGGTCACTGATGAGGCCTAATTGGCCAAAACTAGCTAGTCTGGCCCAGAAAACATGCACACTCCATATTTTCTAGTTCTGGGGTGTATCCCTTGCTTCCAAAGGATAACCCTTTTATAGAACATATTCCACTTTAGTGAGCAGTTTAGGCAGAACAAAATCAAACCCGTAGGCTGATTGTCTCCTGAGTGTCGACTGAAAAAATTGTTCTGAATGGGAACCATTTTTCAATAAAAATCAAAAATGAGTTCCTTTAAGAGCAATGAAAACATTCATAAGAAAGAAGATGGGTCATACTACGTAGTTTCGGCTAATAAAGCCTCATCAGTGACCCTGTAATGATCCGGCAAAGAAAGCCAGAGGAAACATACTCCAATTTTGCGAATTTCGAATAGGCAGTCAATTCAAGGACTGATATCAATCAAAATGGGGTCCAAATAATTAAAACCTGTCTAGAATATGAGTCTAAACCAATAATTATTTCTGATTTATCAGAATATACACACTGATCTCAAAGGACCAAAAGTAAAATATAAACTGCACTATGGTTAACCCTTAAATCCCTGTACTGTAAGCAAACAGTGTAGACCTAAACAAAGCATCTGATTTGGGTCTGCACTGTCTACTTACAAACACGATTCTATAGGTAACCCTGTTATGTATCACTGACACAGTGATAAGAATAGTGTGGTTATTTTTTTACAAATTAACCATCACCTACAAATCAGTTTGTTGCAGCTTTCCTTTGCTGGCCTGGATGGGGGGCATCTTTCAGGTCAGTTTTCCCACCTTTAAGTTTTTTATGCCACTTGAAAATTGACCTAGAGACAACAGATAAACAGTTCACTGTATATTTGTGAACTTGAAACATTCTTTGGCCTTAATTTCAAAGTTTATTTTGTTTTTCGTTTTGCATTCATAAGGGTTGATGGTATTATGACTGAACCAACTTGAACTTTCAATAACTTTTGAAAGATTGAAATTCCATCCTATTTTAGAAAATCACTGCCCACCCTCACCCAGAAATCACCACAGTTTCCACCTGCTCCTTGCAGCCACATGGTATGGTGGCCCATTAGTGACACAATTAAATGAACGCCCCTTGTAACCCTTAAGATGCTGAGAAAAACTGCATCTGCCTGAAAATGTCATCTGTTTATGTGATCTGCTGCATTTTCTTGCCAACTTTTCAAACCTATTTTTACATATACATGTAGACCGGCCCCGATAACTCAGTTGGTAGAGTGTCCGCTCCGGGGAACGGGAGGTCACGGGTTCGAGCCCGGGCCGCGACATACCAAAGTCGTTAAAAATGGTACTAGCTGCTCCTCACTTGGCACTCAGATTTACGGGGTAGAGCTAGGACTGGTTGACCCAGTGTCAGAATAATGTGACTGGGTGTGGTATCATGTAATGTGTCTGGGACATGATACACCAGTGAGGCAGCACTATAAAAGTGAGCATTGAGCTCCCTGTCGCAACCAGACACCGTCGTGATATGACTGAAAAATTGTTGAAAGCGACGTTAAACCCGAATTCACACACACACACATATACATGTAGGCAAACAGTGTGGATCCTGAGCAGACTGCTCCTATAGTTTGCAGCTGACCTTTTTGTCACACCTGCAATAAGCATGGCGATAAAGAAGTGCGTCATTTGCTACCATCCTAATTTTAACCCTAATGTAAGAGTCCATTTCTCAAGGCATGACACAACCATTACCAGCAGACGACAAAGCAGACAATAATTGTTGTGATTGGCATCTAATAGGTTAATTATTTATTCTGTATACAGTCAACCAACAGCTGAGAACTTCAAGTGTCAGAAATGTCTGGAGATTGGTCATTTCACTTACGAGTGTACAGGAAAGAGGAAATACGTTTACAGACCGTCTCGAACAAAAGAAATGGTAAAAAGAATGAAGAAAGAAGAAGAACAAAAACAGATAGAAACATTGTAAGCTTTATTATTTGAAAAGAAAGCAAAGATTGGCATTTATCAGCTACCCCCTTATATATAGTGCATTGTAACTCATTGACCTGATAAAGATATGCTATCTCAGGACAATTGAGCTTTATCACATCAACGTGACAGTGCACTTTTTTAATGAACCAAACAACCGGTAAAATGGCCAAAATATTATTATTATTAGAAAATTCGAAAAAATTACACAGAAAATTATCAAAAGATAAATAGTAAATATACTGATTGATTATATTCCGCACCGGAATGTTAGGATGCACTGAGGACAATCGGTAAGTGATCGAAAAATGCCAATTTAAAGAGTTCACAAGGGGATAAACTGATAGATAGAATACAAGATCGTTGCATTTGATATCAAGTTTATCAGGCTCGGCTTCGATAACGTATGTAGAATCACTCGACAAGCCTCGTGATTTCCCGAAGCCTTGCCTGATAAACTTGATATCAAAAGACACGAACCTGGTATTCTCTATTTATTACTTCTTGGACATTTCTGGTTCAAGAGTCAAGACTATGAATTGATGTTAAAATGGGCCCAGGATACATTCCCCATTCAAATGCATGTAAAATCCAATATATTAGAAGGGCCTTTTCATGAGCCCTCTAGAAATTTGATGGGCCCAGGTATCTCTCATGACCATGTTAGAGCAAAACAAGCATGAGATATTAATAGCTAATACATGTATATCATAGTTGTCTGGGTGGGAAAACCGGGTTGTACCTGAAAATACCTACATGTAGCTGGTTGAGTGGCAAGCATTTTAGACCTGGCCCCGAGGTTATAAAACTTTTTTCATGCTCAACTCAGCTGAGCATGAAACTTGTGGTGCTCATAAAAATTAAAATACTATGAAGTTGAGCGATTTTTCTTTGTCAGATAGCAGAGAATGTTGTTTGTCCTGCTCACAAATTTTAAAATGCCAACAATTGTTGGCATTTTAAAATTTGTGAGCAGGACAAATTTCATGCTCAAGTGAGTTGAGCATGAAAAAAGTTTTATAACCTCGGGGCCTGATGAATTATGATCCAGCACATGACAAAATCTACAAGAAGTTTTGAGCGGCCAGCGAAAACTCAGATCAGCCTGCACATTCACGCAGTCTGATCAGAGTCTTTGCTGGTTGCATGTTCCTACTATAGGCTAATATCTACATAAGCATAATGCAAAGAGACATAAGCATAAGATCTTGTCATAGTGGATGGGTGTGCAGGTTGATTAGGGTCTGTGCTGGTCACACCGGTCTTATTGTAGGTTTTTGTTATGCACTGGCTCATGTTTTAATCATTTTATGAGGGAAACCCCAGAACGGGTCATTAGCAAACAGTGCAAAACATGCCTTAAGGAAACAGTGCAGGCTCAGATGCGGCATCTGATCAGGGCCTTCACTGTATGCAGAAAGTTCAGCCATTTCTGAAATACTCAACCTGATTTCCCTTAACCCTTATGCAGCTGAATATTTTGAATATTTCTACCCCCACCCCACACACACCCACACAAATGATAGAATTGCCAAATAGTGGTGATTTTAACAAGTACCCGAAGCATGTGTTAAAAATTTCAGGGGCAGCAGTTCAAGCTAATGGCATCATTAGTTAAAATATCATTAAAACTTTGATTATTTAATATGGCAGATATAGAGGATCTTAAATGAGTGTTCATGTATTATTGAATTTATTAAACGAGTTGAGGAAAAGGGATAAAATGCGAGGCTTTGCCGAGCATTTTATCCCTTTTCCTCAACGAGTTTAATAAATTCAATAATACATGAGCACGAATGCAAGATTCTATTTATCATATGAGATTTAAAACGCATTTTATTCACGATTGTTTACAAAAATGTCAATATTCCGCCATAAGTAAACGCGCCGTCGTTAAGGACGTCGTGCATGTAACGTTACAGAACGTATCTAGCTAATTTGCATATTTAATCCACTAGTGGATTATCGAAAATAATATATGGCGTTATTACACTCTCAGACGCGACGTCATATGATAAATGCAAATATTTTTGCTGAAAAAAAAGTGAACAGCATTTGCAGATGCAAAAGCTGCTCACATATTTTCAGCAAAAGCACCAAATATTTAGATATTGTACTTGCTAGAAGAGTTAACGATATCACTAACAAGCTCTTTAAGCTAACAAGGCGTTGAACAACTGGACCTAGTTTGCTATCTAAAAATATTCCTAAATTGTCCTTATCTGGAAACAAAATTGATACATCACTGTTAATGCATTACTTTTCAGGGGAAAAGTAACATCCATTTTAGAAAAGAAGAAAGATACTAAAAAGAAAAAGGAAAGAAAGAAGAAAAAGAAAAGGTAAAGTGTGCTAGTACTGTATTTACCCAATGTAATCGGACAGACAATGCATTGTAATGCATTGACCTGATAAAGATATGCTATCTTAGGACAAGTGAGCTTTATCACCTAAACGTGACAATGCACTTTTTATGAATGAACCAGACTACTGGAAAATGACAAAAAAATGTTACTGTAACTGGGAAAAATGGCAATATTACTTGAAAAAAAAAATATCATAGGAAAAACATGGTCAGCTGATACTAAATATATCGACCACCAGAATGCTTGGACGCACTGAGGATCATAAATAACTGACTGTAAATTGCTAATTTAAGAGTGTACAAGGGGATTAACTGATAAATAGAATACCAGATTCGTGTCATTTGATACCAAGTTTATCAGGCTCGGCTTCGAGAACGCATGTAGAATTGCTCGGCAAGCCTCGCGATTCTACAAGCGTTCACGAAGCCTTGCCTGATAACCTTGATATCAAAAGACACGAACCTGGTATTCTCTATGTAGACCTAGAGTAGATGCTATGTCTGATCAGGGTCTACACTATTTGCCATTCATTCGGATATCGATATGAAAGAATTTACTTTGTTGCACTTATCTGTTGTATGGAACCGCACCTCCTGCAAAGTTCAGGCGAGTTCACATGCACCATATGTCGCCAGGGAGTGGGCAGCAAATGGTTGCAAGCTCTGGGTGCACCAGAAATGCAGTGGGCTCAAGCGCTTAGCAGAGGACCCTGATTACAGGTGTACACGGTGCCAGGGAACTGCACATCCCTTAGACGGCAGACCACAAAGGGAAGTCCAAGTTGGACCTGACAAGCTGGAGGTGGTAGTTTCCTTTTGCTACCTAGGAGACCTGCTGTCTGTGATCTTTTGACAACATCACATGTGAAAACAACCTGGAAAAAGTTAACAATGCTACCAGTTCTCTCTTCTCACCACCTTTTGTTCAAGACATGTGGCCGAGTGTCAGCTCTTGTGTGCGGAGCACAATACTCCATGCCAAAGAGACTTGGCCATTGACAAAACCAAACCTCCAACATCTGCAGTGGAATGACAGGGCAATGATCAAAAGATCAATATCAAGCGGCAAGACACTGTCACCATCAGGTAGCCCCCCCCCCTCCATTAGGGCTTGAAGAAACAAATGGGCTGCATGATGCCTCCAGACAACTGAAACCGGCCGCACATGGGTACTGGTAAACTGCTTACAGGATCTATGCCTGCCCAGGCAAAGCGGTGCGAGTGGGACCATCCATGCTTATAAACCCTAATTGGTTTCATTTGGATAAACCCTAATTGGTTTCATTTGGTGACAGGGCTTGCCCATAGGGGCTTGAAGAAATATATGGACTGCATGATGCTTCCACGCAGAGCTGAATCCTGCCCACACACTAGTACTGGTAAACCGCTTAGAGGATTTAAGCCTGTTCAGGAACCGTGGTGCGAGGTGGACCGTCCATGCTAATAAACCCTATTGGTTTCATTGGGCGACAGGGCTTGAGATGTCATTTCATCTCAGTGTCGGGTAAAAGTTCCACAAAATTGGAAGCAGCGTCTCCAAAATGACCTATATAGTGTTGACGGGGACGTTAAATGGAACAAACAAGTTACTATCAGGTCCAGTGAGCTACTTGGGTGGCTTGGCATTGAGGGCCAGGATCTCATCCTGAAGGAGAGAAGACTCTGCTGGAATGGACATGTGAAAGGCCCCAAGGGTGCAGTCAAGATAGCCTTTCACATAAAGGTGGATGGAAAACATGGACCTGGGAGGTGCAAGATGACCTAGAAGCAACTGACAGAGGGAGATCGCAGAAAGTGGAAGCTCTCGGCTATCGACCCTGATGATAGACATACCTGGAGAGCTGGTGTTAGATCTGCCATGCATACAGTAAATATGTTCTATAAAAGGTTTATCCTTTGGAAGCAAGGAATTCACAACAGAACTGGAAAATATGAAGTGTACATGTTTTCTGGGACAGACTAGCTAGTTTCGGCCAATAAGGCCTCATCAGTGACCCTCAAATATTTTCAAAATTCCACAATGGACCCAATGATCCCAAAGGACAAGAAAATATAAACTATACCAGCTACCTGGAAGCGGGGCCCACTTATGTGGATGTTGCCCCTATAGCTGCATGTTAATAAAAAATCTGATGACGTTGTCATAATACAGTAGAACTTCAATGGCTCGAACACCGATGGCTCGTTTACCATGGATGTGTCGAACCCGTTCTTGAGTCTCTAGGGAATTCCTCTTCAAGAAATAATGCGGGATAATTAAGGAGATTTTCAATTTTATCTTGTCAATGTATGCTGTGTGTACTCATTAGAATTGCCTCGATGAGGCGATTCTAATGAGTACACACAACACACATTTTTTATTCTAGAACATTGAAAAGATGTCTCAAAACTAACCCCGTAACGATTCCTGCCAGTAACCCGCAATGGCTCGAACTACCCCTGTCTCAAACAGATTTTCGTGGTCCCAAAGGTGTTCGAGCCATTGAAGTTCGACTGTATTAGACAACTTTTTTTAATGCTGGGCCATGTTGCAGATGTGGGTTTTGGATGGTGATCTTGAGTAGGGCTGGGAAGATATGGGTGTGGAGGGATTTGTTTTGAGATTTGTTTGTTTGAATTGAGGTTTAACGTCTACTTCAACACTATTTAGGTCAATTTGGAGACATTGCTCACAATTTTGTGGGACTTTTACCCGACATTGAAATGAAATGTCATCCCAATTAAACCAAAAGGCTTATAATTATACACTGGATGGTCTGTTTGTGCGTGTGAATTCGGGTTTAAAGTCGCTTTCAGCAATTTTTCAGTCATATCACGACGGTGTATGGTTGCGACAGGGAGCTCAATGCTCACTTTTATAGTGCTGCCTCACTGAAGTATCATGTCCCAGACACATTACATGATACCACATCCAGTCACATTATCCTGACACTGGGTCGACCAGTCCTAGCTCTACCCCGTAGATCTGAGTGCCAAGAGAGGAGTAGCTAGTACCATTCTTAACGACTTTGGTATGTCGCGGCCAGGGATCGAACCCGTGACCTCCCGTTCCCCGGAGCGGACACTCTACCAACTGAGCTATCGGGGCCAGTTGATGGTCTGACTCACATCACTTTGCCTGGGCAGACATAGCCCTTCTAAGCGGTTTACCAGTTCTCATGTGTGGGGAGTTTCAGCTCTGTGTGGAAGCATCATGCAACCAAATTTATTTCTCCAAGTCCTGATGGTCAGGGCCTACCTCTGTAAACTGTAGATCCAGATCTGATCATGCCATCTGATCTGGATCTATACTGTCATGCAGTTTATAAATTGGACAAATACATTATATTTATTTACCATATGACGTTGCGTCTGAGAGTGTAATAACGCCATATAATATTTTCGATAATCCACTAGTGGATTAAATATGCAAATTAGCTGGATATGTCCCGTAACGTTACATGAACGCCATCCTTAACAACGTCGCGTTTACTAATGGCGGTATATTGATATTTATGTAAACAATCGTGAAAAAAAAAGTGTTTTGAATGTCATATGATAAATAGAATCTTGCATTCGTGCTCATGTAATATTGAATTTATTAAACTCTTTGAGGAAAAGGGATAAAATGCTCGGCAAGCCTCGTATTTTATCCCTTTTCCTCAACTCGTTTAATAAATTCAATAATACATGAGCACTCATGTAAGATCCTCTATTTATACTGTAAGTAATTTTTAGCTCACCACAGCCGAAGGCTCCGGGGGAGCTTATAGGATAGGCAGTTGTCCGTAGTCGTCGTTGCCGTCGTCGTCTGCGTCAACACTTTTAAACATCTTCTCCTCTGAAGCCACTGGGCCGATTGGGCCCAAATTTTATCTGTAGCATCCTTGGGCTGGGGGATTGGAAGTTTGTGTTTTTTATGAAAATCGGCTCATTAGTTTGGTTGCTATGGCAACTTGTAGTTTCCATAGACTTATAATGGGGAAAATAGAAAAATGGCATTTACTGCCAAGCCTCTGCAGATATTTTGATAAAACTTGCATAGAAATGTTCCATAGGCAATCTACTATCTGCCGTATGATTTTAGGCCTTCTGCTCATTTTTATTGGTTGCCATGGAAACCAAAATGCAAAAAAATAGAAAAAAAAAAAATACTTAAAAAATCATCTCCTCAGAAACCATATGCTCTAGGAGGCTGAGACTTTATGAAAATGTTCACCATATTTGCCTTTACAGGTTTTGTGTTTTTTATGAAATTTGGCCTTTTAGTTTTGTTGCTATGGCAACTTAGAGTTTCCATTGACTTATAATGGGGAAAACTGAAAAATGGCATTTACTGCCAAGTCATTGCAGATATTTTGACAAAACTTACATAGACATGTTCCTTGAGTAAACTTCTGTCAGCCATATGCTTTTATGTCAACCTGGGGGTCCCCTAGGTTGTGCAAGGGCCATGCTCGCCCCCTCCACTTCATAAAATGCCTTTTTTCTCAGAAACCTTACAGATCCCAACCCCTAAATCATATATATTCTTGTTGCTTATGATAAGATGCATTAAGTGACACCAACCTGGAGGTCCCCCGGGATGTGCCGGGGACATGCCCTGCCCCCTCTATTTCATAAAATGCCATTTATCTCAGAAACCATTCAGATCCCAACCCCTAAACTATATATATTCTTGTTCCTTATGCTAAGATGCATTAAGTGACACCAACCTGGGGGTCCCCCAGGATGTGCCAGGGACATGCCCCACCCCCTCCACTTCAAAAAATGCCATTTATCTCAGAAACCATTGAGATCCCCACCCCTAAACCATATATACTTTTGTTCCTTATGATAAGATGGACTCAGTGACACCAACCTGGAAGTCCCCCAGGATGTGCGGGGGCCATGCCCCACCCCCTCCACTTCATAAAAGGCCAAATATCCCAGTAACCTTACAGATCCCCACCCCTAAACCATATATATTCTCGTTCCTTATGATAAGTCACATTCAGTGACACCAACATGGGGGTCCCCTGGGATGTGGGGGGGCCATTCCCAACCCCCTCCACTTCATAAAAGGCTAAATATTCCAGAAACCTTACAGATCCCCACCCCAAAACGATATATATTCTTGTTCCTTATGATAAGACACATTCAGTGACACCAACCTAGGGGTCACCCAGGGTGTGCCCAGGCCACACTCCACCCCTCGACTTCACAAAAGATTATATATCTGAGAAACTGTTCACTGCCCACCCCCTAAACCATATATATTCTTGTTCCTTATGATAAGACGCAAACAGTGACACCAGCATGGGGTCCCCCCCGGGGTGCCACCAGCCATGTCCCACCCCTTTACTAAATTAAAATCCATGTATCTCAGAAACCGTTCAGATCCCCACCCCTAAACCATATATATTCTTGGTCCTGATGATAAGACTCCACTAAATAATAGGCCATATATCTCAGAAACCATTCAAATCCCCATCCTATAATCACATATGTTCTTGTTCATTGTTATTAGACACATTCAGTCAACCCTGTCTTGGAGGGTCAGCAGGGGCCATTTCTCTCCCTTCCACTTCATAAAAGGGCCTCATATCTCAGAAACCGTTCAGATCCCCACCATTTATATTCTTGATCTTTATGATAAGACATATTCAGTGACAACAATCTTTGGCTTTTCTGGGATCTCCCATGCCCAAATCCCTCCATTGCTTAAAAGGCCTTACGTGTCAGGAACCATACATATCCCCACCACTAAACCATATATGTCTCTGTTCCTTTTTATAAGACCCATTTAGTGACACAAATCAGTGCCCACCTGAGCTCTGGTTTATGAAATTTGGCTCATTGGTTTGTTTGCTATGGCAAGTTAAGAGTTTCCATTGACTTATAATGAGGAAAATTGAAAAATGACATTAATGCCTCTCAAGATATTTTGTCAAACTTTCATAGAAATGTTCCTTTAATAATGTTCTTTTTGGCCTATTGCCACAGATGTGAAATTGTCAATTGTCATCTGTTGTCTTCAAGCGACATCAGACCTCTGAAGCCACTAGTCTGATTGGGTTGAAATTTTATCTGTAGCAGTCTTGGGAGTAGGGCTTCCATGGCTTATTAAAATACATTGCTGCCAGTGGGCAGTGGCCTCCTAAGCTCTGGTGAGCATTGTGGCCCATGGGCCTCTTGTGTCTTTTTCTCTGTTGCTGCTACTCACTCACATCAGAGCATTATGAGCAGAACTTCCTGGGTGTAACCAGTACTTTTTTTTAAGCAATGTGGATGAAATGCCTTGCTCAAGGACACAACACTTTGGTCAGCATGAGGATCGAACCCGCAGCCTATCGAACGCAAATCCGATGCGCTACCGCTGCACCAAAGCGCTCCACTAGAAATTCTGATTGGTGTATAGTGAGAAATGAGTGTGGCTAAATCAATTTATTCAGCAGGATATGGGTTAAGAATATAAGAATATTACATTGGTGTGAGGGGTGAATGGAAAATCCATCCCAAGGGTCACTGTCCGGCATCACAAGGCTTGCCAAGTGATGTCAAGCATTGATCCCGAGGTACCTATTTTTTAGCTCACCTGAGCACGAAGTGCTCAAGGTGAGCTTTTGGGATCGGTCTTTGTCCGTCGTCCATGTGTCCGTCGTCAACTTTTGCTTTTAACAACTTCTTCTCCAAAACTGCTGGACAGATTTTGATATAATTTCACAGGAATGCTCCTTGGGAGATCCTCTACCAAAATTGCTCAAACTTTCCTGCTCGGGTGAACAAGATGGCCGCCAGAGCTAAAAATAGAAAAGCCTCTAAACGACTTCTCCTGCTTAACCAGTTAATGGATATTGAAATTATTTCACAGGAACATTCCTTGGATGACCTTCTACCAAAATTGCTCACACCATTCTGCTCGGGTGGAAAAAAATGGCCGCAAGAGCTAAAAATAGAAAAACCTTTAAACAATTTCTTCTCCTTAACCAGTGGATGGATTTCGAAATTACTTTACAGGAATGTTCCTTGGGTCACCCTCTACCAAAATTGCTTAGACCATTCCGCTCGGGTGAATAAGATGGCCACCAGAGCTAAAAATAGAAGAACCTTTAAACGACTTCTTCTCCTTAACTAGTGGATGGATTTTGAAATTACTTCACAGGAATGTTCCTTGGGTGACCCTCTACCAAAATTCCTCGAACCATCCCGCTCGGGTGAACAAGATGGCCGCCCAAGCTTAAACGAGAATAACCTTTAAACGACTTTTACTCCTTAACCAGTGGATGGATTTTGAAATTATTTCACTGGGATGTTCCTTGGGTGACCCTCTACCAAAATTTATCAAACCGTTCTGCACGGATGAACAAAATGGCCGCCAGAGCTAAAAACAGAAAAACCTTTAAACAACTTCTCCTTAACCAGTGGATGGATTTTGAAATTATTTCACAAGAATGTTCCTTTGGTGAACCTCTACCAAAATTGCTCATACCGTTCCGCTTGGGTGAACAAAATGGCCACCGGAGCTAAAAATAGAAAAGCCTTTAACCGACTTCTCCTTAACCAGTGGATGGATTTTGAAATTATTTCACAGGAATGTTCGTTTGGTGACCCTCTACCAAAATTGCTCATACTGTTCCGCCCAGGTGAACAAAATGGCCACCAGAGCTTCTCCTGCTTAACCAAAAACGGCCCGGCCCCGGGGCCCACTGGTTTTACATAGGCTTATATAGTGAAAACCTTTAAAAATCTTCTTGTCTGAAACCATAAGGCCCAGGTCTTTGATATTTGGTATGTTGCTTAGTCTAGTGGACCGCTACCAAGATTGTTCAAATTATAGCCCTGGTGCTTAAAACAGTTCCGCCCCGGGGCCCACTGGTTTTACATAGGCTTATATATGGAAAACCTTTAAAAATCTTCTTGTCTGAAACCAGAAGACCCAGGTCTTTGATATTTGGTATGAAGCTTCATCTAGTGGACCTTTGCCAAGATTGTTCAAATTATAGCCCTGGGGTGAAAACTGGCCCCGCCCCGGGGCCCAATGGTTTTACATAGGCTTATATTCGGAAAACCTTTAAAAATTTTCTTGGCTGAAACCAGAAGACCCAGGTCTTTGATATTTGGTATGAAGCGTCATTTAGTGAACCTCTACCAAGATTGTTCAAATTATAGCCCTGGGGCCAAAAATGTCGCTGCCCAGAGACCCTTTTGTTTTACAAAGACTTAAAAAGGGAAATTTTAAAAAATCTTCTTCTCTGAAACTGCAAGGCCCAGGTCTTTGATATTTGGTATGGAGCTTCCTCTAGTGGACCTCTACCAAGATTGTTCAATTTATGGCCCTGGGGCCACAAATGCCCCCACCCCAGGCCCTTTGGTTTTACATAGACTTATATAGCCCTGGTGCATAGGCTTATGTAGGGAATATCTTTATAAAAATCTTCTTCTCTGAAACCGCAAGACCCAGGTCTTTGATATTTGGTGTGTAGCTTCATCTAGTGGACCTTTGCCTAGATTGTTCAAATTATAGCCTTTGTTGATGTTTGGTATGAAGCTTCACTTTTTAGACCTCCCTCAACATTATGCACATTAAAGCCCTTGGGCCAATAATGGCCCTCCCTGGGGCCCACTTGTTACACTATGGATCAGGTGAGCGATCCAGGGCCATCATGGCCCTCTTTTTCTATCAACCCCTCACATCCATGTAGGATTCTTTTTCTTGCATACCTTCCATTTCTGAGAGTGGATTTTTAATATCGCAATGACTTTGGTTGCCAACGTCCGCCAAATTGTGATGACATCACAGTGATGTTTAGTGACATCACATAATGTGCTGTGACGTCAACCTTAACGCTCATTTGAATTCTCATTCAACCAGTTCATTTATCAAACATGCGAGAATATTTGATTTTGGGTAAGAACACCAGGGTTAGAACAGAATTTCTATCCCAAGCTAAAACCATGGATTTCCTTATCTGGTGTGCAAGAATGGTTTCTTCCCTGAAAGTGTTGCCTTTTCTCCTAACCCTTACCCTGCTGAATAAATTAATTTAGCTATGGCCATTTCTGTTGTGAACCCATCAAATTACTTGATACAAATTATGTATTTGTTAAAATTCACAAACACAATAACAGGGTGGATCCTGATCAGATGGCTGCTTCAGAAGCCATCTGATCAGGCTCTACACTACAAAGCTAGGGGTTGTCATGTTCAGGAGGATAAGAGTAACATGTCACTTTATCATATGACATCGTGTCTGAGAGTGCAATAACGTCATGTAATATATTCGATAATCCACTGGTGGATTAATTATGCAAATTAGTTAGATAAACCCTGTAACATTACAACTTCCTTATCTATGCCGCATGTCTTATTGTTGGAATATTAACATTTTTCTAAAACAGTCATGAATAAAATGCAGTTTAAATAGAATCTTGCATTAATGCTCATGTATTATTGTTTTTTTGTTTGTATTGGAGTTTCACGGCCCAGTCAACAATATTTAGGTCATTTTTTAGCAGGTCAGTTTAGCTGTCCACACTTTTCCTGGACAGGCTTATATGTAAGCGGTTAACCAGTACAGTGCACATTCTTTTGCCAGAAACTGACAACTGCCCTGCTTGAATCAGTGGAAGGGAGAGAATGACCATAGAAAAGATTTCATGATCAATCTCCATGAAAGAATGTTGCCGACCCCGGCAGGTATGGAACCCGCAAATTCCTGATCACAGTCAGATGCCCATCCGACTGAGCTACCGAGGCCGGCTCATGTATTATTGAATTTATTAAACTCACTGAGGAAAAGGGATAAAATGCTCGGCAAAGCCTCGTATTTTATCCTTTTTCTCCACTCGTTTAATAATTCAATAATTATACATGAACACTCATGTAAGATCCTCTGTTTATTTGCAGGTCAAAGTCTAGTTCCTCATCATCATCCTCAGAATCAGAATCAGGCAGTGAGTCAAGTTCCTCAGAAAGCTCAAGTTCAGAATCATCATCATCAGATAGTGCTTCTGCATCATCATCCTCCGCAACCGGATCATCATCAGAGAGTGGTTCATCATCATCTTCATCTTCTGCGTCATCTTCAGAAACTGAATCTTCAGAGGAAGAGAAGCCGAAGAAGAAACGAGCGAAGAAGAAAGCAAACACTCGTAGAAAGTCTTGATCACAAATGATAACCCATGCAACATAGTGCCTTTTTTTTCACATCTCCAAAATGGCTATTTTTCTGATGAAAATCTGTGATATTTTTCTCATTTATACTGCAAACATAGGTTATGGGTGCTCGTTAGAACCGCCTCATTGAGGCGGTTCTAACGAGTACCCACAACCTATGTCTTGGAGCAGAAATAAGAAAAATAATGTATATCCCCTTAAACCCAAGTTTTCTCCATATATAGAGGGGTTTAGGGGGTTGTTCATTTCACCGACTTGTTCACATGATGTTTTGGAAGTTATTTATATACATATATTGACTCTGTGATAAGTCTTTCAAGGAGTGCTGACAGTTCAGAAGCTGTTCAAACTTGAACACTTGTATTTAGAATCATACATGTGTGTTCATTTCAGATCAAATTTATGAATCGAGCCTTTGGCAAGTGGTCATTTCCCAAGTTTTATATGAAATGACAACTAGTATAAGATTCTGTTTATCATAATACTTTTTTTTTATCGGATACAATTGCTGAGAAAGTTTCAAAGGATTTCAATAGAAAACACAGGTTGTCACGCTGGTCATAATGATGTTATTCACCAGTATATTGTAACCATGATGACGTTATGCGCCAGTAACCATGTGTTGTAACTAGGGCTGGCTAATTGGAGCTGAAAAGATAATCGATTATCAGTCATGTCATTGTGATCGATAATCGATTAGTAATCGCTAAGGTTTTTAGGGCCCCGCACTGAAAGTGTGGGTGCCCTATAGTAATCACTCTGTCCGTCAGTCTGTCTGTCTATCCGTATGTCCGTCCACAAATTTTCCTACTCCTCTGATAGCGCTGCCGGGGCCTTAGTCAGTTTCACTGACAGCTCTAGTTGTCATTATTTTATCTGTCTGGCTTTCCGTCTGAGCATGACACTTACCATATGTTTCACTTTACCATATGTATATTTGAGCAGACAGGCCTGAGCAAACAGTGAAGACCCAGATGATCAGGGCCTGCACTGTTTGCCACTCATCCCGCTATTTTAGGCATAACTTTGGGTAGTAAATTGTACCTATCAAGTAATCGATTAAAAGCAAATCAGAAACGATAATGATTTTTGTGGAATGTTTCGATCGATTAATCGATTATAGGATTAATCGTGTCAGCCTTAGTTATGCTCGAGTAACCATGTGTTGTAACACGATTTTTATGACATGAAATTATCCAGTAAATAAGAGACAGTATATGATAAACTGTAGTATGTTAAAAAAAAGTGATGCACCACTAACTCACAGTAAGTTTACAATTTACCAAAAAAAGAG
The DNA here is from genome assembly GCA_963580285.1 of Lucinisca nassula. NCBI lineage: Eukaryota > Metazoa > Mollusca > Bivalvia > Lucinida > Lucinidae > Lucinisca > Lucinisca nassula. Next base: position 36,064,359 of record OY757015.1, on the reverse strand, counting down.
GCAAAAAAAACGAGAGATCTGAAAGGATGCCTAAAGTCATCTAAGGTTCACTAGGTAAGAAGTAATGAGGTTTATCATTTGACGTCCCGTCTGAGAGTGTAATAACGCCATGTAATACCGTAATCCGCTGATGGATTAAATATGCAAATTAGTTAGACATGTCCCATAATGTTTGATGTAGGACGCCCTTAACAGCGTTGCATATACATGTACTAATGGCGGAATATTGACATTTTTGTACAAAAATCATGAATTTAAGGCGTTTTAAATGTCATATGATAAACAGATTATTGCATTCATGATCATGTATTGTTGAATTTATTAAACTCACTGAGGAAAAGGGATAAAATGCGAGGCTTTGTCGAGCATTTTATCCCTTTTCAGAAACTCGTCTAATAAATTCAATAATACATATGCACTCATGTAAATGTAAAATTCTCTATTTCCATACAGATCCTAATTATTGATACTTTTGAATGAGCCACCTTATAGTGCTATAAATCATTTATTATATGAGCCGGCGCATGACAAAACCTACAATAAGACCTGTGCGACCAGCAGAGACTCAAATCAACTTGCACACCCTTCCACTATGACAAGACCTTTTGCTTAGGTCTCATTGCATGGATATTAGCCTATAGTGGGTACATGTGATCAGCGAAGACTGATCAGACTGCATGAATGCATAGGCTGATCTGAGTCTTGGCTGGTTGCTTGAAACTTCATGTAGATTTTGGCATCTGCTGGCTGATACATTTTACCGAAAAGACTTCAGAAGCCTCTGTGGTGTAGTGGATAAGCTACTCACATCATAAACCAGGGGTCGTTGGTTTGATTCCAGGCTTCTCCAGACTTTTGGGTGAGTCTTTAAGCCAAGGTCCCGTCTCCATATGACCTTAGCTGTTGGTGGGAAGTAAAACTCAAACACTCTTGCTCAGAGTGGAACAGTGAAGACCCTAATCAGACTGCTCCTTCAGAAGTGATCTGATCTGTGTCTACATGTTAGCACAGGTCAATATTTATGACTGCTTGCATTTCAAATACAGTCGAACTTCGATGGCTCAACCCCTTTGGGACCATGAAAATTTGTTCGAGACAGTGGTAGTGCGAGCCAAGGAGGGTTATTGTTAGTGCCATTGAGGGCGCAATCCTGGAGATTTGGAAAAAGCTACTGAGTTTTCTTTATTTTGAGGCGATTCTAATGAGTATACACAGCATACATTAGCAAGATAAAACACAAAACCTCCTGAATGTTTCCCTCACGATTTTATATGTAAAGGAATTCTCTAGGGACTCAAGAACGTGTTCGACTTAGCCATGGTATTCGAGCTGTCGGTGTTCGAGCGATCAAAGTTCTACTGTATGTTGGGTAAATGCAGTGTGCTGTGCGTCTCACAGAATGGATTCTAACAAGTTCCTGCAACATATGTACAGTAAAATTCCTATATTAAGACCACCTTTGGGGCTGTTCAAAAGTGGTCTTAAAGACCACTTTTGAACAGTCCCAAAGGTGGTCCCTGACCAGAGGACATTGTGAGCAGAAAACACAAAGAAAAATTAAGTGAACCCTTCAAAATAAGCTTTTTATAGCAGAAATAGTCCTAATTTCAGGTGGTCTTAACCCTTATCATGCTGTTCACGACAGCACCTATCTTTGCAAACAGTGTAGATCCAGAAGAAGCCATCTGATCAGGATCTATACTGTTTGACATTCAATTTATGAATTTGTAGGAATAAATTACATCAAGTAATCTGATTGGTTCAAAGTCAGAAATGGGTGTGGCTAATAGTGTGGAGCACAGTGGTGCAGTGGTAAAGCATCGGATTTGAGATCGAGAGGTACTCAGTTCGATCCTCGCAAACGCCATGTGTTGTTTCTTTGAGCAAGAAACTTTATCCACATTGCTTAGTACTGGTTCCAACCCAGGAAAAGAGGGCCACATGGAAGATTAGTACTATATGTGTTACCCTCTATAAAGAAGGTTGATTATTATAGCCCCGCTTTGAAAAAGTGGGGCTATATTGGATTTGCCATGTCCTTCTGTCATTCCGTGATTCCGTTAATTTGTGTTGGCTCCATAACTTTGTATCTGCTTAACATATTTTCATGAAACTTCACACAAATGTTAAACACCATAAGACAATGTGCAGAGCGAAGGAAGTATAACTGTGGATTGCCTACTTTTGGAGTTATTGCCCTTTGAACATTTTCCGTAATTCCGTGATTCCGTTAATTTGTGTTGGCTCCATAACTTTGTATCTGCTTAACATATTTTCATGAAACTTCACACAAATGTTAAACACCATAAGACAATGTGCAGAGCGAAGGAATTATAACTGTGGATTGCCTACTTTTGGAGTTATTGCCCTTTGAACATTGAAAAATGGCAATTTTAATTGTGTCCGCTTCATAACTCGAAAACCGTTTGAGATATTTTTAGGAAACTTCACACAAATGTTAAGCACTGTGAGACGATGTGCAGAGCGCAGGAACCATAACTCTGCATTGCTTATTTTTGGAGTTATTGCCCTTTGAACATTGAAAAATGGCAATTTTAACAGTGTCCGCTTCATAACTCGAAAACCGTTTGAGATAATTTCATGAAACTTCACACAAATGTTAAGCACTATGAGACAATGTGCAGAGCGCAAGAACCATAACTCTGGTTTTCGTATTTTCTGTGTGTCTGTCTGTGTGTCTGTCTGTGTCTGTTAACAATTTTCGTGTCCGCTCCATAACTTTAAAACCCATTCACATATTTTCATGAAACTTCACACAAACATTAAACACCATGAGATGGTGTGCAGAGTGCAGGAACCACAACTCTGGATTGCCTAATTTTTGAGTTATTTCCCTTTGAATATTGAAAAATATCAATTTTAGCCGTCTTTGCTCGATAACTCAAAAACCGTTTGAGATAATTTTATGAAACTTCACACAAATGTAAAGCACCATATTACGTGTGCAGAGCGCAGGAACCCAAACTCTGGATTGTCTACTTTTTCAGTTATAGGCTTTTGAATATTAAAAAATGGCAATTTTAACTATGTCCGCTCCATAACCGTTTCTGATATTTTCATGAAACTTCAAATAAATGAAAAGCACCTTGAGATGATGTGCAGAGTGCAGGAACCATAACTCTGGTTTGCCTACTTTAGGAGTTATTGCCCTTTGAACATTTAAAAAGGCAATTTTGACTGTGTCGGCTCCATAACTCACAAACCATTTGAGATATTTTCATGACACTTCACACAAGTGTAAAGCACCATGAGACAATGTGCAGAGCGCAGGAACCCTGACTCTGATTTGCCTACTTTAGGAGTTATTACCCTTTGAACATTGAAAAATGGAAGATGAAATTTAGTATAAACATGGACATTCTGGTAATGTATCATGCTCATTGAAATGAGGGACAAGGGCTCACAACTCTTAGAGTTTTTCCAGATAATGTAAAATTTTCAACAGTTATTTCTTGTTCATAACTGTTTTCTCTGCAGCTTAAATAACTTTCTTCTCTGACAGCGCTGAAGCGGGGCTATAGTCAGATCCTCTGACAGCTCTAGTTATTATTATTATTATTATTAAACTGAATATTCAGCGAGAGAAGGGTTAATAGTGGAATTTCACTGTAGTTATTTTGTAGTGAAATAAAAAAAGAAAATGCACCCAATCTCTTCTAGATAAGCTTGGTATTTCATGATAATCATTACAAAAGCACATCCATGTGATATACAGTCGAACTTCGATGGCTCGAACCCCTTTGGGACCATGAAAATTTGTTCGAGACAGCGGTAGTTCGAGCCATAGAGGGTTACTATTAGTGCCATACCAGGAGGCATAATGGAGATAATTGTGAATATCTTTTCAGTGTTCTGTATTATAAATGTATGTTGTGTGTACTCATTAGAATCGCCTCATCGAGGCGATTCTAATGAGTACACACGGCTTACATTTGCAAGATATATGAAGAAAAAACTTTCTAAATTACCCCTATATCGTATTTGGAGGAATTCCCTGCGGACTCAAGAACGGGTTCGACTCATCCATGGTAAACGAGCCACTGGAGTTCGAGCCATTGAAGTTCTACTGTAATGCATTCTTGCATAAATATCTATGCGCATGGCTTTTTGAAGCCATTGTCAAATGGACCAAAAGCCGTACTCAAACAGTAAAAACCATGTTCAAATCATGAAATTCGCGTGCTGTTTGAACATAGATTTTGAGTTCTTGATATCACAAGACGGGCCTTGCTTTGTTTACGTAAGTTGAGCGACATAACGTTATCGCCCTGAATGTAGCGTTTTGGGGTTCTATGATGACGTCAGAGGGTTACTGCATGACGTCATTGTAAACAACATTCTGAACTGGCCGCCATTTTGGTTTGCCTGTCGCATTTGGAGAGTTTATATGGAATTTATATGAAGCTTCTGAGGTGTTTTCGTCAAAATTTGTTGTCGTAATCGTAAGTTATGCAAGAACAACGATCATCCATGGTTATTTCATTGCATTAACATTTGCCGATCCCTTGGAAGATATTTGAATATTAGGCCTAGCGGCCTCATTTTCAAAGAGCTTCTTCGGGACCCAGCAAATGTTAATGCATGAAAAACCATGATTGATCCCTATATTCTTCCATATCTACAGAATGGTTCATTATGATAACACACCCGTGCTACACAGTGCATTTTTTCAGTTTCCAAAATTGCTACTTTTCTCATGAAAATCTGTGATATTTTTCTTAGTTATACTGCAAACATAGGTTGCGAGTGCTCGTTAGAACTGCCTCATTGATGCGGTTCTAACAAGTACCCGCAACCTATGTCTTGGAGCAGAAATAAGAAAAATAATGCATACCACCGTAAAGTCCAGTTCTATATATAATGGGATTTAGGGGGTGTTCATTTCACAGACATGTTCATGTGATGTAATTTTCTGACGAAAAGTTGTGATACTTTTCTTACTTAAGCTGTAAACATAGGTTGTGGCTACACAGTTCTAAAGATTACCACAACCCATGTCTTGAAGCAGAAATAAGAAAAATAATGCATACCCCCATAAACCCCAGTTTTCTCTATATAAAGTGGGGTTCAGGGGGGTTTCATTTCCCTGACTTGTTAACGTGATGAAAGGATAATTTTTGTCAATTCTCAATAAAAACCTACATTGTTGGTATTTATTTGAGCCCCCTCAGTGAGGCAGTTCAAATGAATACCCACAACAGAGGTTTATGTGGCGAAATAAGAGAAATTATCCTTCAGTTATCACCAATTACCAACCTTATCTGTTGCTATGTCCAGAGCTTTTGTTTCTTTGTATTGGAGTTTAAGGACCCAGTCAACACTATTTATGTCCCCCCACCCCCCATGGGAGGGGAGGGGGACATTGTTTTTGGTGCAGCTCCCGTTTGCGTCGGCGAGTGGGCATAGCCTGTTTGAAGCACTGTATCTCCTGAACCTATGGATGAGTTTTGACTAAACTTGCATAGACACATCACTATGATGGGGGAAAACAGTCATTAGGTCACGATGACCTTGACCTCATTTCCAAGGTCACAGCGACCCAAAAACTCATTTTTGAGCCAAAAATTGGCTTGTCTGTAGTCTGTCTCATTAACATATTGAGTAATTTTAGCCAAATTTGATACAATATATCATTACAACAAACCGCAGATTTGATTAAATTTTGGTGACCTTGACCTCATTTTCGAGGTCAGAGCGACCCAAAAAAGTCATTTTTGGGCCAAAAATGGCTTGTCTGCACTCTATCTCATTAACAAACTGAGTAATTTCAGTCAAACTTGACACAATATATCATTACAACATACTGCAGATTTGATTAGATATTGATGACCTTGACCTAATTTTCAAAGTCACAGTGACCCAAAAACAGTCGTTTTTGGACCAAAAATGGATTGTCTGCACTCTTATCTCATTAACAAATTGATTGATTTTAGTCAAACTTGCTACAATGTATCATTACAACATATGACAGATTTGTTTAGATTATGGTGACCTTCACCCTATTTTTAAGGTCACAGCGACCAAAAACAGTTATTTTTGGGCCATAAATGGCTTGTCTGCATTCTATCTCATTAAAGAAATTGACTATTTTTTGTCAAACTTGATACAATATATCATTACAACAAACTGCAGATTTGATTAGATTTTGGTGAACTTGACCCCATTTTCAACGAATTGATTGATTTTCCTCAATCTTGGTACACTATATCATAACAACAAACGGTAGATTTGGTTAGATTTTGGTGACCTTGACCTTTTTGCAAAGTCACAGGGCCCCAAAGACAGTCAATTTTGGGCGAAAAATGACTTTTCTGCACTCTACTTCATTAACGAATCAATTAACTATAATCAAACTTGGTACAATATATCAATACAACATACCAAAAATGACTTGTCTGCACTCTAAGGCCTAGGTCTCCCGAAACCTGGGGCCAGTTGTTCAAAACTAACGACGTCATTAGTTAACGTATCGTTAAAACTTTGATCATTAAATATGGCCAATATGCTAATATTTTTTGCTGAAAAAATGTGAGCAGCTTTTGCTGATGCAAAAGCTGCTAACATTTTTTCAGCAAAATTTTACATATTAAACTTGCTAGAACAGTTAACAATATGACCACTAACGAGCTCGTTAAGCTAACGATGCTTTGAACAACTGGGCCCAGTTCTTTTGTGGCCAAAAATTGGCTTATCTATAACCTACATGTATATCATTGAAGAATTTATGAATGTTGGTTGAAATCCGTACAATATTTAATTACAGTCTACCAAATTTGTTTGATGATCTGAGCTTTTAATGACTCTTTGTTTTTTAAGGTCACAGGTTCCTGAGAAAACTGTCAGTTTTTGGCCAAAAATGTCTTGTATGCAGCTTACATTTGGTGACTTTAACCTAGTTATTAAAGTCAAATGGGTGTTTTATTTAAGATATATTTATGGCGGTGGGACATTGTTTTCCTTTGAAAACATTTCTAGTTTAGGTTATTTTTGAGCAGGTCAGTTTACCTATGCATACTTTTCCTGGGCAGGCGTATCCATAAGCGGTTAACCAGTACAGTGCACATTCTTTTTCCAGAAACTGACAACTGCCCTTCTTGAATCAGCGGAAGTGAAAGATTGACCGTGGAAAAGATTTTGTGATCAATCTCCGTGAAAGAATGTTGCCGACCCTGGCAGTATTGAACCCACGTCCTCCTGATCATGTCAGGCAAAAGCCGCAAAATACATATCTCAAAATGACTTCTACTCCTGAACAGCCAAACTTATTTTGAAATAAGTTCACAGAAATGTTCCTGGGGTCAACCAAAATTGCCCAAACCCTCTATTCCACCATATATTTTATACCTACAATTTCATTTGTACAATATGGATCAGGTGACCATCATGGCCCTCTTGATATCATGTATTTTTGATCATGCCTCAAATTGTAGCTATAAAGCTTTCCGTATTTAAAATAATAAAAAAAATACATGTACATAAAAAAAAATATATTTCTGAGTTTGAATGATAAAACGGTGGGGGTATATGGCTTTCCGAATTGAGAAGCAGATCAGCTCTAGCAGTGATTTGTTCAGTAATAAATCACAGTTTGGAGGTCATTTGTAAAGTAGATCAAATCAAGAGTGCAAAGTGTATGTGATTTGTCTACTTACAACTGACCAACACAAACTGATTTATTACTCAACAAATCACACACTAGAGCTCTTACACTAGTGTGTGATTTGTTGAGTTATAAATCACATATTGTGTTGGTCAGTTGTGACAAATCACTTGCACTTTGCACTCGTGATTTGATCTACTTCACACACTAGAGCTCTTGCACAGCAGCCCCCCGCCCATAAGGGCTTGAAGAAATATATTGGCTGCATGATGCTTCCACGCAGAGCTGAAACCGACCCACACACCAGTGCTGGTAAACAGCTTAGAGGATCTAAGCCTGTCCTGGCAAAGCAGTCTGTGTCGGCCCGTCCATGCTTATAAACCCTATTGGTTTCATTGGGCTTCAAGTCTTGAGATGTCATTTCATCTCAATAACAGGTGAAAGTCCCATAAAATTGGAAGCAACTACTCCAAAATGACCTTTACAGTGTTGACGGGGACAGTAAACCTCAAATCAAACAAACAAACAAGAGCTCTTACACACTAAAATGGACAATAATTTTGTTGTTTCCTTCAAATTCTCCCAACCTTCCTTTTTGTAGATTATATCCAGTGCTTGCTCAAATGTTTTGTCCACTGGTAACAAAGAAATAAGGAAAAATTTTTGCATTCAGACAACCTTTAAGACTGTTCAAAAGTGGTCTTTAAGACCACTTTTGAACAGTCCCAAAGGTGGTCTCTGATCAGAGGACACTATGCAGAAAATGCAAAGAATGATTAAATGCAGCCTACTAAATGAGCTTTTTAAAGCAGAATAAGTCTTCTAATTGGCATTGTTTGTTTGATTTGAAGTTTAATGGCCCACTCAACACAATTTGGGTCACTTTCGAGCCGTTCAGTTTACCTATCCACTCCTTTCCTGTGCTGGCTTATATGGAAGCTGTTAACCAGTACAGTGCACATTCCTTTTGCCAGAAACTGACAACTGCCTTTCTTGAATCAGCAGAAGGGAGAGACTGACCACAGAAAAGATTTCAAGATCAATCTCCACGAAAGAATGTTGCCCATATTAAACACGCATCATCCTGATCACCAGTCAGATGCATATCCAACTGAGGCCGGCTTCTTAATAGCATAATTTCCTGGTTTGGGCCTTGCCGTTTCATAGAAGAAGATTTTTAAAGATTTTCCCTTTATAAGCCCATGTAAAACCAAAGGGCCCCATGGTGGGGGCATTTTTGGCCCCAGTACTATAATTTGAACAATCTTGGTAGGGGTCCACTAGATGAAGCTTCATACCAAATATCAAAGACCTGGGCCTTACGTTTCAGAGAAGAAGATTTTTTAAGATTTTCCCCATATATTCCTATGTAAAACCAAAGGGACCTCCAAAAGGAGATGTCGTTTGAAGAAAAAGTTAATGCACGGATGGACGCATGCACGACGGACGAAAAGGGATCCAAAAAGCTCACCTCTAAAACAGTGTAGACCCTGATCAGATGCATTCTGCTGCAACTGACCTGGGTCTGCACTGTTGGGGGCCCCCGCCCATCGGGGCTTAGAAGAAATATATGGGCTGCATGATGCTTCCACACAGAGCTGAAACCGACCAGCACGCAAGTACAGGTAAACTGACTGGAGGATCTAACTATGCCCACGCAAAGCAGCAAAGCGGTGCGAGTCGGCTCGTCCATGCTTATAAACCCTATTGGTTTCATTGGGCAACAGTGCTGGAGATTTCATTTCCTCTCAATGCCGGGTAAAAGTCCCACAAAATTGGAAGCAACGTCTCCAAAATGACCTATACAGTGTTGACGGGGATGTTAAACTTCAAATCAAACAAACAAACAAATCTGCACTGTTGGCTAATGTCCCGTTTTGGGATCCTTATCATATATGGGTTGACGGATTTAGTAGTGAAAAAACACTGGTATTTACTGGTTGTTTATTCTCATTGCCCTGTGTTTATTTTTAATCCATGTACTCACTTTAACCCCCAACCCCCAATAATTGGCAAACAGTGCAGGCCCAGATCAGACCCTGCTGAATCCAGCGTCTAATCAGGGCCTGCACTGTTTGCATAAAGTTCAGCCATTTTCCACCCGATAGCTCAGTTGGTAGAGTGTCTGCTCCGGGGAACAGGAGGTCACGGGTTCGATCCCGGGCCGCGACATACCGAAGTCGTTAAGAATGGTACTAGCTGCATCTCGCTTGGAACTCAGATTTACGGGGTAGAGCTAGGACTGGTCGATCCAGTGTCAGGATAATGTGACTGGGTGTGGTATCATGTAATGTGTCTGGGACATGATACTTCAGTGAGGCAGCACTATAAAAGTGAGCATTGAGCTCCCTGTCGCAACCAGACACCGTCGTGATATGACTGAAAAATCGTTGAAAGCGGCGTTAAACCCGAATTCACACACACACACACACACTCAGCAATTTTCCAAATATATTTTGAAGAAAACACAATTTGACACTCCTAAATTTTGAAATGGACTCCTGCTATATAGAGGAAGATTCTGTTTGGTACAAAAAGGGTTAAGTGCTCAGTGGTGGTCATACAGGCATTGGCAGTGTAAGCGCTATTGTATATATGGGCCCCGTCAAGCGATTTTTGTACTTATCACCTATGCAAGCAGCGAAGGTTCAGCAGAACCTTCGCTGCTCGCTCATACAAGCAGTGAATCAAGAGGAACCTTCAGACAGAATACCATATCCCTGGCCCCTCTGAATGGCAGGGCATGCGCAGTTAAAATTTGTCATGACGGAATGCTCAAAGACACAAATTCGCTTGGCCGGGCTCATATAACATGCAGTCAATTGACAAACAGCTGACCTAAAAGTGATGTAAACTCTAATCTGTCTGTTCTTGATGCACCAGTCCTTTATATGCCCCTTCCCATCAGGGTGTTGAGCATGTTAGCTCAGTGGTTAATAGGGCTGGCTAATCGGAGCTGAAAAGGTGATCAATTATCAGTCATGCCATTGTGCTCGATAACCGATTAGTAATCACTGGATATTTTATCATAATTTAACTAGCCTGGCTTTCTTCTGAGCATGGTTCATGCTATATTTAACCTATGTATGAGGACATACAGGCCTGGGCAAACAGTGTAGACCCAGATGAGACGCAGCGGAATGCGGCGTCTCATCAGGGTCTGCACTGTTTGACATTCTTCAAGCTATTTTAGGCAGTATGTTGTGTAGTTAACTGTAGTCTTATTGAATAATCGATTACTAACAAATCAGTAGCGATAATCATTTTTGTAAAATGTATCGATCAATTAATCGATTATCCGGTTAATTGTGTCAGCCTTAGTGGAGCACTTGCCTCTGATGCTAAAAGCTGAAACCGGCCCACACATGAGTACTGGTTAACCACTTAGAGGAGGTAAGCCTGCCCAGGCAAAGCAGTACGAGTCGGCCCGTCCATGCTTATAAACCCTACTGGTTTCATTGGGCGGCAGGGCTTGAGATGTCATTTCATCTCAATGTCAGGTAAAAGTCACACAAAATTGGAAGCAACATCTCAAAAATGACCTTTACAATGTTGACAGATGTTAAACCTCAAATGAAACAAATCTGATGCTACATGCCCCCGGTTCTATTCCCAGCGGCGGTAATAAAATTGTGGTATCTGAACATGCCTCAGTGGTATCATTTGCAGAGATGGATGCCACAAAGTGCACCATCCTTTTGATCGAGGACCCAGGGAGAACCATCCCCTGTGCAGGTTAAAGATCCTTAGGACCCTACCATAATTACATGATCACTGTGTAGGCTTTCATCCTGCAAATCTGGAGTGTACGTGATGTACACCTGCCAAAAGGGCCCGCTAGTGCGTAGGCAGTACACGACAACCTCTTTAACACTATTTATGGGGTCCAATACAGAAACCATTTTAGTTAAACAACTGTGTTATATCCAAACAAAAATGTATAGATTATCCAAACAAAAATGTATAGATTATGTATAAAAATGATTATTTATGGTCATTTTTCTATATAATCTATACATTTCTTGGGATCCATACATATATACATGTATATAATCTATATATTTTTGGGATCCATCTTGAAACAGTGTTATATGCAAAATGGTGTTATAACGAACTGTGTTTTACTAGGGTCATGGTGTATTCGAAGAAAGAAAGAAAGGAGAAATAGATTGGGCTGCATGGTGCTTCTGCACAGAGCTGAAACCAACTGATCACTTGACTACTGGTAAACCACTTGTGTCTAAGCCTGCCCAGGCAAAGTGGTGTGAGTTGGACAGTCCATGCATGTAAAGCAAAGTGGTTTCTTTGTGTGGTAAGGCTTCAGATGTCATTTCATCATAATGTTGGTGTAAAAGTCCCACAAAATCGGAAGCAGCAGCTCAAAAATGACCTAAATAGTGTTGACGGGGACATAAAACCTCAACACAAATATATCCAGTCATTTGTGTGGGTGCCTGTGTGTTGCCAAGAAAAGCAGAGTCTGTGTGGTCAGGTAATATGCCCCACATCTAATCAGGATCTACACTTTTTGCCATGCAGTTTGGGAAATGCATGAATATAAATGAAGTAATGTGATTGGTTGAAGGGGTGCTTGGGTGAGGCAAGGTGACGTGTATCTTACGTCACAGGGGCGTCCAACTCGTATTGGTGTTCAGTTGGACAAGGCCAGCTGTCCTTGCAGCAGGTAAGGGTAGAGGGGAAATGATGTTATTTCTTGTTTCTACACTTCCATTTATTTTTCTCCTAGTCCTCTGTCTCTTTCACCTCATCTACTGTATCTTCTTTCTCTTTTCTCCCTCTCTCTGGGAGAGGATACAAATGACCCTCAAGGGTTGACGTGTGGTTAAACCGAAAAAAAAAAAAAAAAAAAAACAATGTGATTGGTTGTTAGCTGGAAATGGGTGTGACTTTATATATTCAGCAAGATAAGGGTTAAATACAATATTTTTGACTGTACAATAGTCTTGACCATCTCAATTAGACTCTTAAAGGCATTTATTCTTGTTTATTGAGGACCGTCATTGCATTAAATAATATTATATAGCCCTCAGTGCTGGCTGAAGAGAAGGTCTCTGACTTCAACAGATAAGGGGCCTCCTTGGGGGAAAAATCAATAGTTTACTAACTGTTGACTAGAGTTTACCATAGTGATTTTCCCCATAAGTGCCTCAGTCAGGGATTCAACAAGAGCTACTAATCACCATATTGGGGGCTGCCTTTGATCTGCTATAGAGAGTATATCACAGGGGGCAATAAAACAATTATGAGCACACGGTGTGTTCTACCTTACAAGAATAAATGCCTTTAAGTATTTAGTCTGTCTCATGAGCTTAAGAATCTTTCCAATGAAACTGTAATTATAATGACTGTTGTTGTTATATCAAATGTCCATATAAAGAGGGCCGACTGCAGGCCCATTCATTTTCCTTCAGACATGGTCTACAGCAGCTGGGTTCTGTTACACAAGTTCTGCCACTGGGTGTGTTACGTTGATCTGTAAAGGGTCTGTAGGAAGATGTTCTGGATAGCTTGAGACTTTGCCAGAAGTGGATGAGGTCTGAAATTAACCAACAAACAAGAGGTCCATGGGCCATAATGCTCACCAGAGCTCGGGCGGCACTGCCAACATTTTGTTGTTATAACAAATGTCCATGAAAAGAGGGCTGACTGCACATCTAGGGCCAGTTGTTCAAAACTAACGACGTCGTTAGTTAACGTATCGTTAAAATTTTGATCATTTATTATGGCCAATATGCTAATATTTTTGCTGAAAAAATGTGAGCAGCTTTTGCATTCGCAAAAGCTGCTCACATTTTTTTCAGCAAAAATACCAAAATTTTACATATTAAACTTGCTAGAACAGTTAACAATATGACCACTAACGAGCTTGTTAAGCTAACGATGCTTTGAACAACTGGGCCCAGGTCCATTTATTTCCCTTCAGCCAGGGTCTACAGCTGCTGTGTCTTAAGAGTTCTGTTACACAAGTTCTGCTACTGGGTGTGTTACGTTGATCTGTAGAGGGTCTGTAGTAAGGTGTTCTGGATAGCTGGAGACTTTGCTAATAGTGGATGAGGTCTGAAATTAACCAATAAAAATTTTGAGATAAAGCCATGTTCCATGCTTCCTTTAGGTGAAGAAAATGAACCAAAAAGTGTTTGAGTTATTGGAGATTGACCGTAGTACCAAGTACAGTAAATGGCAGTATGCAGAAAATGGATCACTATATTTGAAAAGACACCAAGAAATCCAACAAAGGCTGTGCTAGACCTGTAAGGGACCATACATGTATCTAACTTGAACATTTGGGTACACAATAGGACTGACCCAAATGCTGGTGATCAATGAACAAACTATTGAACAAGCAGAAAACCTGATCCCCACAATGTATCAAGCTATTAATCTATGTTAAATGTTTGCATCAAAAATATGGCAAATACAGTCGACGCTCGTTATCTCGAACCTCACAGGACTGGATAAAAAAGTTCGAGTTATAAGTAGTACGAGATAACCAAAGTGTGACGTCACATGCATGTCGGAGCCCATTATTTGCCGTGATATGCTTGGTATTCTTGATTATTCTGGAGTAATAGTACTTACATGCACAGGCCAGCCTCAGTGGCTCAGTCGGATGCGGGTCTGACTGGTGATCAGGAGGACCCGGGTTCGACTCCCGTGGGGGTCGGCAACATTCTTTCGTGGAGATTGATCATGAAATCTTTTCTACGGTCATTCTCTCCCTTCTGCTGATTCAAGAAGGGCAGTTGTCAGTTTCTGGCGAAAGAATGTGCACTGTACTGGTTAACCGCTTACGTATAAGCCTGCCCAGGAAAGTGTTGATAGGTAAACTGACCGGCTCAAAAATGATCTAAATAGTGTTGACTGGGATGTAAAACTCCAATACAAACAAACAAACTTACATGTACAGCCTATTGAGTTTTAAAGATTTGTTTATGAAAGTAATGGAGCTTGTCAAAGTATAGCTATTATAAATGATTTCTCTTGTGTTTTGTTGTCTTTTAAATTCCTGCAAATATTGTTATCCAAAGAAGCTAAAAATAGATATGTACTTAAATGGACTGGTTACCCGCTTGAGAATGCAATGGTGAGCAGTACATACTATCCGTCAAACGGTAGTCGCTCGCATTGATTTAAACAGTTTAGGTCCTTCCGAAGAGCTGGTCACCAGCCAACTTTTTAGGACCTACACTGTTTGTATGTGCATCGGGACAAGGGACAGTACTCAATTATGACACTAATGATGATTACGTAAAACAACCAGCTAAAGAGACTTGTCATACCTAATTGTACGTTAATACAAATCAGAGCCGCTTTTTATTGGGGAAATCTTTGAAACCATTGAAACGAGAAGGTGTTAAGATCAAAGGTTGAGCACCGCATGTCAGTCTTTATTACACGCATGTGATTTTCGTAATAGCTTTAAAGGTATTGTTTGTGCTAATTTTAATTGCAAACACATCTGGACAAATTGGAAAATTAAAAACATTGTGAGTATTGATGAACTGTTTTTTAAAGGTCTTTTATTATTTTCTTTAACTGAAAGACCGGCAGCCTGGTTTTTTAGTTGTTGTTTTTTTTTTGTTTTGTTTTTTTCCTTCTTTGCGTCATGAATTTCGGTTCGAGAAACGCGGTAGTAAAGACAATGAAAAATATATTCAGGGACTGAAAATGATGGGCGAGATAGCCGAAGTGTCGACTTAAAAGTAGTTTGACACATGCGAAGTTGAAATACAATAAATATATAGGGAAAATATACGGGACTTAGAAATCGGTTCGACATAAGTGATGTGGTCGAGACAGGCGAGGTCGAGATAACGAGAGTCAACTGTATTTATGTTAACTCATAAAATGCCAATCACGACAATTGTCGTCTGAATTGCCATCTGCCGGTTACCTTAAAAGTGACTTTTGCAAACAATGTGGACCCAGATCAGACTGCTCATGTAGGAGCAGTCTGATCCAGGCCCACACTGTTTGCCTGTTTGCAAAAAAATATTTTTTAAAAGTTTGCAAAAAAAATTCAGCAGACCACATTATCAGATGTAGTTTTTCTTGGGGTCTTAAGGGTTAATTTGCTACTTCTTGCCCCTGCCCATCGGGGCTTGGAGAAACAGATTGGGCAGCATGGCGCTTCTGAACATAGCTGAAACCAACGAAACATTTAAGTACTGGTAAACTGCCTAGAAGGTCTAAGAGGGCAAAGTTATGTGAGTTGGACCATCCCTGCTTGTAAACTCTAGGGTGTCTTTCACTGGTAAGACTTAAGATGTCATTTCATCTCGATGTAGGGTAAAAATCCCCAAAAATTGGAAGCAATGTCTCCAAAATGCCCTAAATAGTGTTGATGGGGACATAAAACTTTAACAGAACAACAAAACTTGCTAGTTCTACAAATAAGCAAGTTGCCATTGTACCGCACTGGCATATCATAATGGAATTCAACCTACCTGTCCATAAAAGCACAGATTAACTTCTTGGCATTTCTAGGAAAATACGACTGTCTGACAGCATGTTCTAAAACAATCAATGGTCCTGTAATGTCACTTGGTGGTCTGTACTTTTTATCTTCACCCTGGAGTGGAACAAGATCCTATGACTATCAGCTGTTACAGGACAACATAGCCTTCACTACCAACCGTGTCAAAGACAATGCATATACTGTATTTACCCTAAGTATTTGGACACCTCATACTTGTTCTAAAATTTGAACAAGTACAATTATTACGCGATATTGTGTCTAAAAATAGCTGGCTGAGTGGCAAACAGTGTAGACCCTGTTGAGATGCCACATTCTGTGGCATCTCATCTTGGTTTACACTGTTTGCTCAACCTGTCTGCTGGAATACATACACTTAATACGGTTCTGCTAACTAGGTAGCTCAGATGAATGTGCATCTGATTGGTAATTAGGTCATGGGTTGGAAACCAATTCTACAGTCATTCTCTCTTCTTCTTGATCAATAAGGTTCAGGTTCTGGCGAAAGAGTGTGCACTGTGTTGGTTAACCCCTTATGCATAAGTTAGCTAAACTGATTGGCTCATTAATGGGAATGGGAACACCTGGCAGATTTTTCCACTATTTTTCAAAGGGAGACAATTTTTTGGGACTTCCTGTTCGCTTTTCTTTATGCCTTGTCCCACTGAAAAAGGGGTCTACTCATAAAAGGAAAGAATTTGGAGGGGTATATTGCTTCTAGGTTGTTTGTCTGTTTGTCACTTTTTTTGATGCATAGCATACCTTCTGAACCATGTATGCACGGAAAAGCAATAAACGGACTCTTAAAGCAATAAACTGAACGGCTCATTATGACTTAAATAATGTTGACTAGGTGGCTAACTCCATACAAACAAACTAGGCATGTGGCCTTGACCTTAATTCAGGTGATACTGTTTGAAACTTTGTGCCTGTATCTACCATCACTCCAAACTTAAATGTTATTTCGGCAAAACTATGTTGTTGTTTTTTTTCTGTACTGAAACCTTTGAGCCACTGATGGGGTATTTACAGCACAAGGCAAGGAGGTATAATGTGGATTATATAAAGGTATGTCGTGTGTACTCAATGAGGTGATTCTAATGAGTACAAACAATAAATGTTGTGTGTACTCATTAGATTTTTTGATTGACTGATTTGAGGTTTACCGTCTCCGTCAACACCGTATAGGTCATTTTGGAGGCATTGCTTCCAATCTTGTGGGACTTTTATCCGACACTGAGATGAAATGACATGTCAAGCCCTGTCCCCCAATGAAAACCAATAGGGTTTATAAGCATGGAAGGTCTGACTCGCACTGCTTTGTCTGGGCAGGCTAAGATCATATAAGCGGGTTAACAGTACTTGTGTGCTGTGGGTTTCAGCTATGCATGGAAGCATCGTGCAGCCACGATGGGCGGGAGCCGGTATCGCCTCAATGAGGCGATTCTAATGAGTACAAACAATATACCTTTTCAAGATAAAAATAAGAAAGACCACCTTAAATTATCCGAAATATATAGATATGTGGAGAAATAGGAAGAATTCTCTAGGGTCTCAAGAATGAATTAACTCATAACATGCTAATCATGACAACTGTCGTCTGCTTTGTCGTTTGCTGGTTACCTTAAAAGTCATTTTTTTTGCAAACAGTGTGGACCCAGATCAGACTGCTCCTGTAGGAGCAGTCTGATCTGGACACACACTGTTTGCCTGTGTCCAAAAATATTTCTAAAAAGTTTGCAAGACGATTCAGCAGACGACATAAGCAGACGACATTTTTCAGATGTAGTTTTCCTCAGTGTCTTAAGGGTTAACATGGTAAACAAACTCAGTGTTCGAACCATGAGAAGTTTCAATGGGATGGTTGAGTGAGGCGAAGGTGTCATGGATCTTTTGTCATCTGGATGTAAATATGTCCAACTGATTTTGATTTCAGAGTTGGGCAAGACCTGCTCTCCCAAAAGCAGGTTAGGGTCATTTGGAATGTTTTTATATCTTCTGTTTATTTTCTTTCATTTTCCTTTCTCAATCTATCCCTGTCTTACATCTCTATTACCTCCTCTGTCTCTTTTCTACCTTTCTTTGGAGGTCATAAAATGACCCACAAGGGTTGATGTGTCGTTAAACTGTACATAAACCAAAAGACCCCTGCCCATCGGGGCTTGAAGAAATAGATGGCCTGCATAATGCTTCCACGTAGAGCTGAAACCGACCGCACACGGGTACTGGTGAACCGCTTAGAGCATCTAAGCCTGCCCAGGCGAAGCGGTGCGAGTCGGACAGTCCATGCTTATAAACCCTATTGGTTTCATTGGGCTACAGAGCTTGAGATGTTATTTGATCTCAATGTTGGGTAAAAGTCCCACAAAATTGGAAGCAATGTCTCCAGAATGACCTATACAGTGTTGACAGAGACGTTAAACCTCAAAATATAAACAAAAATCAGGGGATAGAGAAACAAAGAAAGCTGAAGCAACTATAGCCTTTCAAAAGACGTGACTGCACATTTAGTTTTGAATTCGACCATGTTTTAGGTAAGCCGCCTTTAGCTCGTACATGTATTTTACATTGGTTGATAGTTACAATTCTGTTCTTAACCCATAAAATGTCAATCACGACAATTGTTGTCTGCTGGTTACCTTAAAAGTATTTTTTTTGCAAACAGTGTGGACCCAGATCAGACTGCTCCTGTAGGAGCAGTCTGATATGGGCCCTACAGGAACAGTCTGATCTGGGTCCACACTGTTTGCAAGAGCAGTCTAATCTGGGCTGACACTTTTTGCCTGTATGCAAAATTATTTTTATAAAGTTTGCAAAAAAATTCAGCAGACGACATAAGCAGACGTCATTTTCTGATGTTTTTCTAAGCGTCTTAAGGGTTAATTTTGTACTTCATATTACCAGTACACATGTAGTGCAAACAGTCTGAAAATAAACACCATATTTTTTAAATTCCATGACAAAAGGTATCCGAAACTTGCCTTCCCTGAAAAATGGAATAATTATCTCGCCATGCTTGGATTTTTAAACTCTCAAAGGTCATTAATTTACTGTTCACTGCTCATAAAAACAGAATTTCACTTACTTTTAAAATTCCTATATATACCAAGTAAGCATTTGCTATCAATGTTTCTGCACTGTCTGTCCCCGACTGGAATAACTGTTTCAAAATTTCATCTGAAAGAAAGATTCCATAAATATGGTACTCACTCAATATACAGTCAAGCAGGTCTGTTCAAATACTTTAGACCCAAATCAGACCTTCTGAAACATCATCTGAGCAAGTCCGTGAAATGGACACCCCCATAAACCCCAATTTATATAAAGAAAACTGGGTTTTACTGGGGTATACATTATTTTTCTTATTTCTGCTCCAAGACATAGGTTGTGGGTACTCGTTAGAACCGCCTCAATGAGGCGGTTCTAACGTTAGAACCGCCTCAATGAGGCGGTTCTAATGAGCACCTACAACCTATGTTAGGATTAGAAATAAGAAAACTACCATAAATTTTCATCAGAAAAGTAGCCATTTTGAAGATGTGAAAAAATGCACTGTGTTGCACGGGTGTGTTATTGCAATGAACCCTTAACTCAAAAATAAACGGAAACACATGAACTGTTAAGCCTGATTTTAAAATAATTTTTAAAATTTTCAGACCCCCTAGCAGGCTCTTTTGAAAATAAAGATTTTTTCTAAAGGCTGTCTGAGGTAAAATAAAGAATTTTCTATGTTAGCTTCACAAGCCAAGGGGTTCATGAGTCTATTTTTTGTTCCCTATGCACCTTTGGCCACAGGTTTATTTGACAATTGAAACTCACTGCACACTTTGATTGGATGTGAGGAAGCACCATAATATCTAATCAAATTGTTTGTTATAAATGTTTGTTACAAAATCATTCTCTGCAGTGGACATAATAATGGTCGCACGAATGTCCGCTGTCTTTGCTCAGAAACATTGCTGAAGAAAGTAAACCAATTCTTTTGCCATTTCAAATCCTAAAATTACGAAAACATGCCCTTTCAAATATATCGTATACCCCCGGCCAGTGCCATCGCCTTTAAGTGGAAATGACAATTTGTATGTAGCATTGAACCTTACCATATAAACTTTAGACCCATAATATCTTCCATTATGCAAAATATAAAAGAAATCCATCAAAGGGTTTTTTAAAGTTAACACAAAAACTTTGACCCTGTGACAAAGTTCTATGTCTGAGGGGATGCCTACTGACAAGGGTCACAGCATAACGAGAAGAAAAAACTAATAATGAACAGATAGAAAGACAAAAACTATAACCTTTGATATACATTGTATGCCAGGAGTATAATGAAAACAGTAAACACAAAAACTTTGACATAATCAAAATGCCTAGGTCTTTATTATTGACCCCTAGTCCCACCCAGGGGCTTGACCTAGGAGCTTAGATATTCCATGTGAAAGGTAATACTATATAGATATTCTGTACCAAATAAAAGGAAAATCTAACGTGTGATTACAGGGATATGAGCAATCTAAAAGGTTTAACACAAAACTTTGACATAAAAGTTGATGAACGGATGGACAGCCGACCCATGGGCTTGACCACAGAGCTTAAATATTCCACATGAAAGATAATGCTATGGAGATACCCTGTACCAAATATTAAGAGAAACTAACATGTGGTTACAGAGACATGAGCAATCAAAAAGGTTTAACGCAAACTTTGACCTAAACGTTGATGAGCGGACAGACGGCCCACCCAGAGGCTTGACCCAGTAGCTTAGATATTCCAACTGAAAGGTAATGCTTTAGAGATATCCTGTACCAATTATGAAGAAAATCCAACATGTGGTTACAGAGATATGAGCAATCAAAATGGTTTAACACAAAACTTTGATGTAAAAGTTGACTAATGGACAGACAGTGCACTCATGGGATTATATATTCCTTATGAAAGATAATGCTACAGACATATCCTTTATGAAGAGAATCTAACGTGGTTACAGGGATATGAGCAATCAAAAAGGTTTAACGCAAAACATTGACGTAAAGGTTGACGAATGGACGGACAGACGGAATATATGAACGAACGAACAAACACACAAACAGACGGAAAGATGAAAACTTTATACCACCTGACATACTTCGTGTGCCGGGGTTATAATTAAAATTTTCATATAAAAATTCTGATATTTTTCATATTTCTGCTCCAAACATAGATTTTGGGGACTCGTTAGAACCGCCTCGACCAGACGAGTACCCACAATCTGTGTTTTGAGCAGAAATAAGAAAACTAATGTATACCCCTGTTAACGCAAGTTTGACTATATGAAAATGGGACCAAGATTATATAGGTGTGTTTTCGTAATGAAATGCAAAGAAAAGCTGCATCTTGAAGTGCTGTCTGTTAATGTCTCTGTTGCATCTTCTTGCAAACTTTTCAAGCATATTTTTGCATACAGTCGAACAGTGAGGACCCTGATCAGAGTCTGATCTGGGGAAACACTGATTGCAACAATGACTCTTAAAGCAACCAGCAGATGACAAAGCTGATGTCTATTGTTGTGATTGGGCTCTTGAGAATTAATGCCTTGGAGCTTCGCCCCCGCCCATCGGGGCTTGAAGAAATAGATGGGCTACCTGATGCTTCCATGCAGAGCTGAAACCGAGTGCACACAAGTACTGGTAAACAGCTTAGAGGATCTAAGCCTGCCCAGGCAAAGCGGTGCGAGTAGGACCATCGATGCATATAAACCCTATTGGTTTCATTCGTCGACAGGGCTTGAGATGTCATTTAATCTCAATGTCGGGTAAAAGTCCCACAAATTGGAAGCAATGTCTCCAAACTGACCTTTTCAGTGTTGACGGGGACGTTAAACCACTAATAAACTAACAAACAAACAGTGCCTTGGAGCAGCTGTTTGAAGTTTTAGCTTTATGTATCACAATTTACTGATGACAAATCACTATATGTGTGCTCGATTTGTTGATTGCTATATGTTGTTATGGGCAATGTTGCCAGAGATCCAACTCACAGCCTGAAGGCAGTGCTGCAGGAGTTTTCCAAACTGGTCGACATCAAATGATGCACAGAGGACAAAGTAGACTTCAAACTCTTGGCTTCCAAGATGCTACTGCCCAATCTTCTTGACATTTTAACCTAACTTCAGACAAGAAACACCAAAATGGGTACACCAAGCTAATAGTGCAGACCCAGATCAGACTTTGCATCCTACAATGTCCAGTAATGGCCTACACTACAGTAGAACGTCAATGTCTCGAACCCCGATGGCTCGAACCCTGATGGCTCATTTATCATGGATGAGTCAAATCCTTTCTCAAGCCTGCAGGAGATTCCTCCAAATACCATATAGGGATAATGTAGGGAGATTCTCTTCTTTTATCTTGCAAATGTATCCTGTGCATACTCATTAGAATCGCCTCGATGAGGCGATTCTAATGAGTATACACAAAAAACATTTATAATATAGAACACCGAAAAACAATCCCACTCATATCTTCATTATGCCTCCTGGTATGGCACTAATAGTATCCCTCCGTGGCTCGACCTACCCATGTCTCAAACAAATTTTCATGGTCCCAAAGGGATTCCAGCCATCAAAGTTTGACTGTATTTGGAAAAAGCTCTGGGGCCAGTTGTTCAAAACTAACGACGTCATTAGTTAACGTATTGTTAAAACTCTGATCATTTATTATGGCAAATCTGCTAATATTTTTGCTGAAAAAATTTGAGCTAAAAGCTGCTCACATCTTTTCAGCAAAAATACTAAAAATTAAAATATTAAACTTGCTAGAACGGTTAACAATATGACCACTAACAGGCTTGTTAAGCTAACGATGCTTTGAACAACTGGCCCGACTCTCAAATATAACAAAATTTCAATATTGTTTTTACCATTTGCAAACAACAAAACAGCGGTTGAGGTCCGCCTCCCCATGTGCGCAGCAAGTCCTATGTTCCTGGGATATCCAGGAAAGACCCTGATTGTATGGAGAATGTTCTGAAAAAGGGGTTTTTGTTTGTTTGAGTTACATCCCCGTCAACACTGCATAAGTCATTTTGGAGTCATTGCTTCCAATTTTTGCCACTTTTACCCGATGTTGAGATGAAATGACATCTCAAGCCCTGTCGCCCAATGAAACAAATAGGGTTTATAAGCATGGATGGTCCGATTCGCATTGCTTGCCTGGGCAGGCTTAGATCCTCTCAGCTCATGTGGAAGCACCATGCAGCCCTTCTATTTCTTCAAGCCCTGATGGGTGGGGGCCCCCGAGACCCTGATTGTATGGAGAATGTTCTGAAAAATGGGGTAATCTTTTAGAAGCAAGGACTTCAGCACAGAAATGCGAACTATGGATCCAGAGTGTACAAGATTTTACTGGGCCAGACTAGCTAGTTTCGGCCAATAAGGCCTCATCAGTGACCCTCATTTATGTCCTAAATTCCGCAGTGAAATCAATGATCCCAAAGGACTAGAAAATATAATCCACACTATGATGTAGGGCAGGGAGACTTTTTACGGCTGCCACACATTCCCTTAACACCAGCTGTGTGCTGAAGTTTGATGTTCTGAAAAAGAGGTAACCCTTTTGAAAACTGCATAAACCAAGATTTGATTTCCAGAGACTTAGACATTCTGAAACCATTCTATAACATACACAGACTTGTTACAACTCTGGTTAACATATAGGTGTGGGAGTTGCTGGAAAAATTGGCTGATGATTAGTTCTGAAACTTTCCCATAGTGATGTGAGGGCTAAAATGTGTATCCAGAGCAAGAATTGTAAAAATTGATGATTCAGAATTTCTGAACAAGGTTTACCTACCTGTACATTCACAAACTGTCTGTTTAGTTTTATCATCATCTTCTCTGACTATACATGATATCTGAAATAGTGACATGAAAGCAATAGTGCAATATTAATTATTTTATGTATTTAGAATCATAGGGCCCTTTCAAGTAAAATACACCTATTTTTAACCCTTGTCCTGCTGAAAACAACAACACCTACCTTTGCAAACAGTGTACCGCAAGATCAGATGGCTTCTGAAGAAATCATCTGATCAGGATCTACCATATTTGTCAATTAAGTTAACAAATTTGAGTGAAACTATTTCTATTTATTATCCCCACGTTTTTAAAACAAGAGGGCCATGATGGCCCTGGATCGCTCACCTGATCCATAGTGTAACAAGTGGGCCCCAGAGAGGGCCATTATTGGCCCCAGGGCTTTAATGTACATAATGTTGAGGGAGGTCGTAAAGGTGAAGCTTCATACCAAACATCAACAAAGGCTAAAATTTGAACAATCTTGTCAAAGGTCCACTAGATGAAGCTACACATCAAATATCAAAGACCTGGGCCTAGCGGTTTCAGAGAAGAAGATTTTTAAAGATTTTGCCTATATAAGCCTATGTAAAATCAAAGGGCCCCGGGACAGGGGCATTTTTTGCCCCAGCACTATAGTTTGAACAATCTTGGTAGGGGTCCACTAGATGAAGCTTCATACCAAATATCAAAGTTCTGGGCCTTGTGGTTTCAGAGAAGAAGATTTTTAAAGATTTTCCCTATATAAGCCTATGTAAAACCAAAGGGCCCCGTGGCAGGGGGGGATTTTTTGTCCCAGCACTATAATTTGAACAATCTTGGTAGGGGTCCACTAGACGAAGCTTCATACCAAATATCAAAGTCCTGGGCCTTGTGGTTTCAGAGAAGAAGATTTTTAAAGATTTTCCCTATATAAGCCTATGTAAAACCAAAGGGCCCCGGGGCAGGGCATTTTTGGCCCCAGCACTAAAATTGGAACAATCTTGGTAGGGGTCCACTAGATGAAGCTTCATACCAAATATCAAAGTCCTGGGCCTTGTGGTTTTAGAGAAGAAAATTTTTAAAGATTTTCCCTATATAAGCCTATGTAAAACCAAAGGGCCCCGTGGCGGGGGCATTTTTGGCCCCAGCACTATAATTTGAACAATCTTGGTAGGGGTCCACTAGATGAAGCTTCATACCAAATATATAAGACCTGGGCCTTGTGGTTTCAGAGAAGAAGATTTTTAAAAATTTTCCCTATATAAGCCAATGTAAAAGCAAAGGGCCCCGTGGCGGGGGCATTTTTGTCCCAGCACTAAAATTTGAACAATCTTGGTAGGGGTCCACTAGATGAAGCTTCATACCAAATATCAAAGTCCTGGGCCTTGTGGTTTCAGAAAAGAAAATTTTTAAAGATTTTCCCTATATAAGCCCATGTAAAACCAAAGGGCCCCGTGGCGGGGGCATTTTTTGTCCCAGCACTAAAATTTGAACAATCTTGGTAGGGGTCCACTAGATGAAGCTTCATACCAAATATCAAAGACCTGGGCCTTGTGGTTTCAGAGAAGAAGATTTTTTAAGATTTTCCCTATATAAGCCTATGTAAAACCAAAGGGCCCCGGGGCGGGGGCATTTTTGGCCCCAGCACTGTAATTTGAACAATCTTGGTAGGGGTCAACTAGATGAAGCTTCATACCAAATATCAAAGACCTGGGCCTTGTGGTTTCAGAGAAGAAGATTTTTAAAGATTTTCCCTATATAAGCCAATGTAAAACCAAAGGGCCCCGTGGCGGGGGCATTTTTTGTCCCAGCACTATAATTTGAACAATCTTGGTAGGGGTCCACTAGATGAAGCTTCATACCAAATATCAAAGTCCTGGGCCTTGTGGTTTCAGAGTAGAAGAGTTTTGAAGATTTTCCCTATATAAGCCTATGTAAAACCAAAGGGCCCTGGGGCGGGGGCATTTTTGGCCCCAGCACTATAATTTGAACAATCTTGGTAGGGGTCCACTAGATGAAGCTTCATACCAAATATCAAAGACCTGGGCCTTGTGGTTTCAGAGAAGAAGATTTTTAAAGATTTTCCCTATATAAGCCAATGTAAAACCAAAGGGCCCCGTGGCGGGGGCATTTTTCGTCCCAGCACTCAAATTTGAACAATCTTGGTAGGGGTCCACTAGATGAAGCTTCATACCAAATATCAAAGTCCTGGGCCTTGTGGTTTCAGAGAAGAAGATTTTTAAAGATTTTCCCTATATAAGCCTATGTAAAACCAAAGGGCCCCCGTGCGGGGGCATTTTTGGCCCCAGCACTATAATTTGAACAATCTTGGTAGGGGTCCACTAGATGAAGCTTCATACCAAATAACAAAGACCTGGGCCTTGTGGTTTCAGAGAAGAAGATTTTTTAAGTTTTTGGTGAAAAAAATCTGTTTTTGGCTCCTGTGACCTAGATGTGCAACGGACCGGAACCATTTGACCCATATTCAAACTTGACCGAGATATTGTCATGATGATCATTCTGAGCAAGTTTGATTAAGATTGGACCAAAATTGTGGCCCCTAGGGTGTTCACAAGGTTTTTATATGATTTGACCCGCTGACCTACTTTTTAACCCGATATGACCCATATTCGAACTGGACTGAAATATTGTCACAATGGTCATTCTGAGCAAGTTTCATGATAATTGGACCAAAACAGTGGCCTTCAGAGTGTTCACAAGGTTTTTCTATGATTTGACCTACTGACCTACTTTTTGACCGGACATGACCCATATTCGAACTTGACCAAGATATTGTCATGATGATCATTCTGAGCAAGTTTGATTATGATTGGACCAAAATTGTGGCCTCTAGGGTGTTCACAAGGTTTTTCTATGATTTGACCCGCTGACCTACTTTTTAAGCCGACATGATCCATATTCAAACTTCACTAAAATATTGTCACAATGATCATTCTGAGCAAGCTTGATGATGATTGGACCAAAATTGTGGCCTCTCGAGTGTTCACAAGGTTTTTCTATGATTTGACCTACTGACCTACTTTTTTACCCGACATGACCCAAATTCGAACTTGACCGAGATATTGTCATGATTATCATTCTGAGCAAGTTTGATGATAATTGGACCAAAACTGTGGCCTCTAGTGTGTTCACAAGAAAAAGTTTACGCACGACGGACGACGGACGACGGACGACGACGCCGGACATCTTACTGTCACAAAAGCTCACCATGACCTTCGGTCAGGTGAGCTAAAAAGTGGGGATATTGTTATCGCCTCCGTCCGTCTGTCTGTCTGTCCGTCTGTCTGTCCGGCTATCTCCTCCTAAACCGTTAGCCGGAATTCAACCAAATTTGGTATGCGAGTTGCTAACATGAATGGCTTGCGCAAGAGCACATTTTTTTGTCCCCGCCCCCAGGGGCCCTGGGGAGGGGTCAAAAGGTCAAATATCAATAAAATTCAATTACAAAGTCAATTTTGAAGATTTTGATGCCAAACTTTGCACATGTACTTAGTTATGAAAAAAGTAAAACATATTGAACGGGATTTTGGCTGTGACCCCTAGGTCACGCCCTGGGGGTCGGACTTGGGGGGGTCGGGGGTCAAAATTAAAGTTTTTCAGAACATAGTCATGTTGCATATCTATGCGAAGGGGATAATGGGTAGAATAAACTACAAGTAAAATTTTGACCCTGGGGTCAGATTGGGGCCCTGGGAGAGGGGTCAAAGGGTCAAAATTTAAGTTTTTTGGAACATAGTCATGTGGCATATGAAATTGAAGGGCATGATTAGTAGAATATAATACAGGTAATATTTTGACCATGGAGTCAAATTAGGGCCCAGGGTGAGGGGTTTTCGGTACTTGGCCCCTCTGTAGAAAACGTGGGGATTTGCGATGGCGCGCCATCGACAGTATTCTAGTTTGCTTTGTTGATAGTCAAAAATGTATTTTATTCAGCAGGACAAGGGTTCGTCTGCAATTTCTTTTCAGTGCAGTACACATCCTTTCACTTGAAAATGACAACTGCCCTTCTTTAATTAGCAGAAGGGAGAGAATGACCATTGACAATGTCTCATGATCAGTCTTTGTTTGCTTGTATTGGAGTTTAAAGGCACAGCCAACACTATTTTTGGTCATTTTTGAGCTGGTCAGTTTACTTATCCACACTTTTCCTGGGCCCCAGGCTTATACGTAAGCGGATAACCAGTACAGTGCCCATTCATTCGCCAGAAACTGACAACTACCCTTCTTGAATCAGCGGAAGGGAGAGAATGACCGTAGAAAAGATTTCATGATCAGTCCCCAGTAAAGAATGTTGCAGGTCCGATGAGGATCCAACCTGCGACCTTCTGAACATCCAAATAAGCCACCATGGCCGACCTTTTTGAGAGGGTTTCAAAACTTTAAACAGTCACATTGTTCTTTCACTGTCCCAGGGTTAGTGATCTGGACTGGGCTTGTGAACTGGGACATTGGCAAACAGTGCAGACCCAGATCAGACTCTGCAAAACACTGCATCTAATCAGTGTCTACGCTGTTTGCTTACAATACTGGAATTTTAAGGTTTAACCCATTGTATACTAGTGGACTCTTCCATTGCTATATGTTGAACAAGTCCATTTGTCATATTAGGGGTCAGGGGCTATTTTTTCATTTTTATTCTATTTTTGATGGAAAATTCTGATAGCAAATAGTGCAGGCCCAGATCAGACGCCGCATTCTGCGACGTCTGATCTGGGCCTGCACTGTTTGCCAAGGTACCCCTTTAGGAGTTTCCCGCATACAATGGGTTAAATCAAACAGTCGAAGACCCCAATGAGGCCCATTTTCCCAGCCTACACTTGGAGGCAATCAACCTAGCAGTGCTATCACAGCTTTAACAATGCAGTTGACATTCGGGGGCCAGTTGTTCAAAACTGATGACATTGTTAGTTAACATATTGTTAAAACTGATCATTTGTTATGGCAAATATGCTATTATTTTTGCTGAAAAAATGTGAGCAGCTTTTGCAATGCAAAAGCTGCTTACATTTTTTACAGCAAAAGTACTAAAATTTTAAATATTGAACTTTCTAGAACAGTTGACAATATGACAGCTAATGAGCTCTTTAAGCTAACGAGGCTTTGAACAGCTGGACCTAGAACTAGACCCAAAAATGTTTGATTCTTTTGCGGGTCAACTGAAAGAAAATCATTGTCTTCCAACCCCGGCCTAGAAAAAAAAAAGTTGGGAAAGTGATTACCCGGTTAAACAGTGCATACCTGTGATACCTCCCTCATCAGGAGGGAGACTCCCTCATTTTGATGCTAATTTTTGCCCAATTTATGCTAAATTTTAGTAAAAGTTTGGAGTCTCCCTCATTTTAACTGTGAATTTCCCTATATATTCTTTACATCTCCCTCATCATGATGGCAAATCTGCCTCTTACAGTTCCATCATGTGAACATGTCCGTGAAAAGAAGACCCCCCTACACCCTACTTTATCTAGAGAAAACTGGGGTTTAAGGGGGTATAAATTATTTTTCTTATTTCTTCTCCAATACATAGGTTGTGGGTACTCTTTAGAACCGCCTCATTGAGGCGGTTCTAACGAGCACCCACAATCTATGTTGAAAGCAGAAATAATAAAGATGTTATCATTTTTACCTGATATTTATCATTTTCTGACACCATGTTGGACGCCATTATTTCTTACAGACATGTTTTCCTAATAAATAAATTATCACTGGTATGACAGTGTGACTGCGTCTTAGTTGTATTTCGGTATTTTGTTACTGTTGCCGTATGCATTTCGGTATTTCGTTACTGTTGCCGTAACGTCCGATAACTTGGAGCTGAGTTTTACCCTTTTGCGTTCGACAATCATTGTAAAAGTTTGCGGGAAATTCTGTTTCCACCAATTTGTGTCCAAAACCTGCGATATTTCTGCGACAACAAATCGAACACTTGTCTCACAGACGCCCAAAGAGGTATTTAATTGATAGGCACTGAAATTGCGTATATATTTGTCGGTGTTTACCAGTTTCGAGCCTGCGAAATTTTGTCATTGCTCGGTACCTAAATTCGGAGTGTTGATTCGTACTTTCTAGCATTTTCATCTGCGAATAAAGCTGTTGCTTTGAAGATTATCACATGGCATGGCTCATTATTTAGTGGAACTCATTTCTATTTTCAGTTTGACGTCTTTGTTGTCTGCGTGTTGATGTCTTTGGATGAACTTTGATCAACTATCACAACATTGCCAGTATTAAAACCTTTGGGCTTGTGTTTCTTGTACCCTTAAGGGACCTTAAGGCAGTTGCTGTCATGCGCTGCCGCTACAGACAGTGAAATCTAAACTTACCTTTACTAAGGTATGGACAGTCTTTTCTACATCATCAATACCTGCCTGAAAATATTGTAGACATGTTAAACGTTACACAATTTCTTTGGTGGTTCTGGTATTGTTCTTTCATTGCTTTTTTTTGTATTCCAACTGAATACCGTTAAAATCCAAAAAATTGGGACGCCTTGAGGCCTTGCTCTAACGCTCCATAGGGGCTTGAAGAAACATATGGGCTGCATGATGCTTCCACGCAGAGCTGAATCTGGCCCGCACACTAGTACTGGTAAACCGCTTAGAGGATTTAAGCCTGTCCAGGAACCGCGGTGCAAGGCGGACCGTCCATTTAATAAACCCTATTGGTTTCATTGGGCGACAGGGCTTGAGATGTCATTTCATCTCAATGTTGGATAAAAGTCCCACAAAATTGGAAGCAACGTCTCCAAAATGACTTTTACAGTGTTGACGGGGACGTTAAACCTCAAATCAAACAAATTCTTTGGTGGTTCTGGTATTGTTTTTTCATTGCTTTTTTTTGATATTTCAACTGAATACCGTAAAAATAAAAAAAATTGGGACACCTTGAAGCCTTGCTCTAACGCTCCTAAAATTTTAACAAATTTATTTCATGATCCAGCCAGGAGTACGAGAGATGCAGACGGAATGGCAAACAGTGTAGGCCCTGATTAGACTGCTCCTGCAGGAGCAGTCTGATCTGGGTCTGCACTGTTTGCTTAGGCCTCTCTGTCCCAATACTTAGGATCATTACGGTAGTTCTATGTTTGTTTGATTTGAGGTTTAACGTCCCTGTCAACACTATTTAGGTCATTTTGGAGATGTTTCTTCCAATTTTGTAGGACTTTTACCTGACACCGAGATAAAATGACATCTCAATCCCTGCCACCCAATGAAACCAATAGGGTTCATATGCATGGACTCACTTAAAACAGTTCTGTGTTAGTTGCAATAATTCCAATTTTCAATCATCATGTGCATTTCGAGTGATCTGATTGGTTGAAATAAAAAGTTTTAAACTTCAATAAATTCCATGAGCAAGAATCTCAGAACTGCATTACGATAACACACCCGTGTGACATAGTGTATTTTCTCACATCTCCAAATTGGCTACTTTTCTGATGAAAATCTGTGACATTTTTCTTATTTTTACTGCAAACCTAGGTTGTGGGTAATAAGAAAAATAATGTATACCCCCATAAACCCCAGTTTTCTCTATATAAAGTGGGGTTTTCGGGGGTGTTAATTTCACGGACTTGTTCATGTGATGTGTTTCACATAGCGACAGGTAGGAATATAACCCCTTAATATAACGTGGCGTCAAAGAGCACGATTAGAATGCGCATGTTATGCCATTGTTTATGAAGCGACATCAGGGGCGTTTGTTTAAAAGGTGGAAAACTATTGAAAACATGAATGTTAAAACACAAACTAAATTTAAAGGCTTGACATTTTTTTTCGCTTTCAAAGATGGTAGCTTGTAATTGAATAATCATTCCGTCGTGGCCGTTGGTAAGTTTGTTCTTTCACTTTCGAAATAATTCCTAAAATGTGCCATTTTGTTGACATTTTTAAACATTTTGATGACAAAGGTGGAATTATAAGGAATGAATTACCATTTTTGTGGTTTTTATCGATGTGTAAACTTCGGCAAATCACTCACAAACTGCATGAAGCCCGAAGCTTTATCCTAAGTTTGTGAGTGATTTGCCAGAGTTAACACATCAATAAAATCTACAAAAATGATAGGTGGAATTATGAGGAATGAATTATCATATTTGTGGATTTTATTGATGTGTAAACTACAGCAAATCACTCACAAACTGCATGAAGGCCGAAGCTTTATGCTAAGTTTGAGAGTGATTTGACAGAGATTACACATCAATAAAATCCACAAGAATGAAATTCATTCCTATCTTGTTGTTAAGCACCTTCTAGCAGTATAATCATCCTGTTTGAGGAAGAGAAGGTTGATTGTTCTACCTGTATTAAGGGGAATGGGAACACCTGGCAGATTTTCTGCCATTTTTCAAAGGGAGACAACTTTCGGTACTTCCTGATAGCTTTTCTATAGGCCCTATCCCACTGAAAAAGGGGTTTACTCTTAAAGGAAAGAATTTGCTCCTCAGGAGCAAATTCTTTCCTTTAAGAGTTGACCCCTATTCACATGGGAGACAAAAATACTTTTGCAGGAGTTGCCTCCCCTGAAGGTGTTCCCATTCCCCTGTTTGAGAAAGGGAGGGTTGACTTCTCCACCTTTTAAGCGCTTCTTGTTGCATTCACTCGGCAGAGATTTTTATTTTCTCTTCCTTCTGGTGCTAAGATTGGGCTTCGTCTAGTCATTGTGGCTCTCCCACGGGTTTTCTTTTAACCCTTAACGTGCTGAATATTTAATTTTGCCACACCCATTTCTGACTATCAACCAATCAAATTACTTGATATATTATAGTCATTAAAATTTTCAAACTAATGACAGTGTAGATCCAGATCAGATTGCTTCTGAAGAAGCAATCTGATCTGGATCTACGCTGTTTGCAAAGACAGTGTAGATCCAGATCAGATTGCTTCTGAAGAAGCAATCTGATCTGGATCTACACTGTTTGCAAAGATAGGGATCATCATGAATAGTAGGACAAGGGTTAAATTTTCTTATTTGCTTTAGTTTTCTTGAAGTAAGGGGAAGACTGGCAGACATTAAAAATCCTGGTAAGAATCTTCCTCCAGCAGAAATCAAACCCTGGTCTACACTGTTTCCTGGAAGAGGAATCTGACCAGGGTCTGTACTGTTTGCATATGCCATTTCCAGTGGAACTTCAACAGCTCTGACACACTTGCCTACCTACAACTGCCTGACAAACTTATTTATTATTCAACAATTCTCCCCTGTATATGCCGGCCTCTGTAGCTCAGTCGGATGCGCGTCTGACTGGTGATCAGAAGGATGCAGGTTTGATACCAACGTTCTTGATTGATCATGAAATCTTTTCTACGATAATTCTCTCCCTTCCGCTGATTCAAGAAGGGCAGTTGTCAAATTCTGGCGAAAGAATGTTCACTGTACTGGTTAACCCCTTATGTATAAGCCTCCCAAAAAAAGTGTGGATAAGTAAACTGACCAGCTCAAAAATGACCTAAAATAGTGTTGACTGGGCCGTTAAACTTCAATACAAATAAATAAAGAGCCTATACACTAGAAGTTGACAATAACTATGTTGTTTCCTTCAAATTCTCCCAACTTTTTGCAATTGTTAGAAGAAATCCCGCCAGTATTATTGACTGTATCACACACATTTATGTCCTTTTGTAATGCTTTTGATGCGAGAAAAAGACGTTTCACCATCTGTCATAAATCTTTGAGTAACTTCATAAAACAACAGCTTTTCGCTAAATAATTTGTTGTTTTGTATTGTCGTTTAACAGCCCAATCAACACTATTTTAGGTCATTTCTGAGCCTGTCAGTTTACTTATCCACACTTTTCCTGGGCAAGCTTATACATAAGCAGTTAACCAGTACAGTGCACATTCTTTTGCCAGAAACTGACAACTGCCCTTCTTGAATCAGCGGAAGGGAGACAATGACCATAGAGGTTTCATGATCAATCTCCAAGAAAGAATGTTGCCGATCCCGGCAGGTATCAAACCCACGTCCTCCTGATCACCAGTCAGATGCGCATCCGACTGAGCTACCGAGGCCGGCAAAATAATTAAATGTAGAATATTTCACAGTTCCTTTCCATTGTCTATTTAGGCACACTGTGTAAGAATATTTCTTGAAACCAGTAAGATTTGAAATTATATGGGAATCACCTGCTAGGCAGATGATAGACAATTTACATGGAATGTCAAAGCCTTATCTTCTAGAAAAACATGCACTGAATCTTAGGCAGATGATATGGTCGGTACTTTAACCCTTAACCTTTAACCTGCTGTATATTCAATTAAGCCACTATCATTTCTGACTTTGAACCAATCAGATTACTTGATGCAGCTTATTTCTACATATTCATGAAATGAATGTCAAACTGTGTAGATCCTGATCAGATGGCTTCTTCAGAAGCCATCTGATCTGGATCTACACTGTTTGCAAAGATAGGGCTTGTCGCCTACAGCAGGGTAAAGGTTAAGCTGCCAAGAAAAACTGCAACTTAAATGTTGTCTGTTTATGTCCTCTGCTGCCTCTTCTTACAAATTTTTCAAACATATTTTTGCAATCAGGCAAACAGTATGGACCCTGATCAGACTGCTCTTAGAGGAGCAGTCTGATCATGGTCCACACTGTTTGCAACAATGACTTTTAAAATAACCAGCAGACGGCAAAGCAAATGACGACTGTTGTGATTGGCAGGTTAATTAGCCAATCACAACCCACTTACCCCAAGTTCTTGTTTTAGTGACATTGTCAGTTGTCTGCCTATCTTGTGTAACTTTGTTGGAGATGGAAAGGACAGGAAGTCTTTTATATTCTGAAACATGTTTAAAAGAAAATAAATCATAACTTCTTTTAACACTACTGCTGTGGTCCACAGCAAAAAACTGTGTTCGTTAAACAACCATGTTACACAAATATCCTAAAAATAGCCATCAGAAGAGATGGCAAAATCCCCCAACCAAAAGCCAATATGGCCTTCAGAAGATTGTTCACAAATAGAAAGTGCACCAGAATTAAAATACACTAGTAAGATCTGCAGGATTTTGTAAATGTAATGTTTGAGACTATCTTCACCTAATGATACTAAGGATCGCTTCTCAACATGATGAAGATCCAAGATTTCCAATGCACAAAGAACTGCTGTACAGAGTTGTGGTTCTTGAACATGAAATGCCTTTTCAACCTTGTATATACAATTGAGGCAAGTACCAGCAATATATCTCAAAGGGTAATGGAGTTATGGCCATCACAAGATTATATTGTCAGGGGAGACAACTAAACAAGAGGGCCATGATGGCCCTGGATCGCTCACCTGATCCATAGGGTAACAAGTGGGCCCCTGGGAGAGCCATTATTGGTCCCGGGCTATAATTTGAATTATCTTGGTAGTGGTCTAAAAAGTGAAGCTTCATACCAAATATCAAAGACCGCAGCATTCTGGTTTCAGACAAGAAGATTTTTAAAGGTTTTCCTTATATAAGTCTATATAAATCTTGGAGTCCCAGGGGCAGGCCATTTTTGGCCCCAGGGCTATAATTTGAACAATCTTGGTAGAAAACCACAAGACGAAGTTTTATACGAAAAATCAAAGACCCTGGCCTTCTGCTTTCAGACAAGAAGATTTTCAAATGTTTTCATTGCCTTGAATTCTATTTCCTAGGGCTATAATTTGAAAAATTTTGATAGAGGTCCACTAGATGAAGCTTCACACCAAATATCAAAGACCTTGGCCTTGCAGTTTCAGATTCGAAGATTTTTTTTAAATTTCCCTATATAAGTCAATGTAAAACCGAAGGGCCCTGGGGCGGAGGCATTTTTGGTCCAAGGGCTATGATTTGAACAATCTTTGAAGAGGTCCAATAGATGAAACTTCATACCAAATATCAAAGACCTGGACCACGTGGTTTCAGAGAAGAAGATTTTTAAAGATTTTCCCTATACAAGCCTATGTAAAACCAAAGGCCCCCGGGGCGGGGGCATTTTTGGCCCCAGGGCTATAATTTGAACAATCTTGGTAGAGGTCCACTAGATGAAGCTTCACACCAAATATCAAAGGAATGGGCCTTGCGATTTCAGAGAAGAAGATTTTTAAAGATTTTCCCTATATAAGCCTATGAAAAAACCACAGGGCCCTCGGGGAGGGGCATTTTGGCCCCAGGGCCATAATTTGAACAATCTTGATAGAGGTCCACTAGATGAAGCTTCACACCAAATATCAAAGACCTGGGCCTTGCAGTTTCAGAGAAGATTTTTTAAAGATTTTCCCTATATAAGCCTATGTAAAACCAAAAGGCCCCGGGGCAAGGGCATTTTTGGCCCCAGGGCTATAATTTGAGCAATCTTGGTAGAGGTCCACTAGATGATGCTTCATACCAAATATCAAAGATCTGGGCCTTGTGGTTTCAGAGAAGAAGATTTCTAAAGATTTTCCCTATATAAAGCCTTTGAAAAAACCAAAGGGCCCCGGGGCTGGGGCAATTTTGGCCCTCGGGCCATAATTTGTACAATCTTGATAGAGGTCCACTAGATGAACCTTCACACCAAATATGAAAGACCTGGGCCTTGCAGTTTCAGAGAAGAAGATTTTTAAAGATTTTCCCTATATAAGCCTATGTAAAACCAAAAGGCCCCGGGGCAAGGGCATTTTGGCCCCAGGGCTATAATTTGAACAATCTTGGTAGAGGTCCACTAGATGATGCTTCATACCAAATATCAAAGACCTGGGCCTTGTGGTTTCAGAGAAGAAGATTTTTAAAGATTTCCCCTATATAAAGCCTATGAAAAAACCAAAGGACCCCGGGGCTGGGGCAATTTTGGCCATAGGGCCATAATTTGTAAAATCTTGATAGAGGTCCACTAGATGAAGCTTCACACCAAATTTCAAAGACCTGGGCCTTGCAGTTTCAGAGAAGAAGATTTTTAAAGATTTTCCCTATATATGCCTATGTAAAACCAAAAGGCCCCGGGGCAGGGGCATTTTTGGCCCCAGGGCTATAATTTGAACAATCTTGGTAGAGGTCCACTAGATGATGCTTCATACCAAATATCAAAGATCTGGGCCTTGTGGTTTCAGAGAAGAAGATTTTTAAAGATTTTCCCTATATAAAGCTTATGAAAAGCCCAAAGGGCCCCGGGGCTGGGAAG
Source organism: Lucinisca nassula (assembly GCA_963580285.1). Taxonomy (NCBI): domain Eukaryota; kingdom Metazoa; phylum Mollusca; class Bivalvia; order Lucinida; family Lucinidae; genus Lucinisca; species Lucinisca nassula. The sequence goes on along the minus strand of OY757015.1, from coordinate 36,027,296 downwards.
ATTTTGGCCCTAGGGCCATAATTTGAACAATCTTGTTAGAGGGTCACTAGATGAACCTTCACACCAAATATCAAAGACCTGGGCCTTGCAGTTTCAGAGAAGAAGATTTTTAAAGATTTTCCCTATATATGCCTATGTAAAACCAAAAGGCCCCGGGGCAGGGGCATTTTTGGCCCCAGGGCTATAATTTGAACAATCTTGGTAGAGGTCCACTAGATGATGCTTCATACCAAATATCAAAGATCTGGGCCTTGTGGTTTCAGAGAAGAAGATTTTTAAAGATTTTCCCTATATAAAGCCTATGAAAAGCCCAAAGGGCCCCGGGGCTGGGAAGATTTTGGCCCTAGGGCCATAATTTGAACAATCTTGTTAGAGGGTCACTAGATGAACCTAAGTCACACCAAATATCAAAGACCTGGGCCTTGCAGTTTCAGAGAAGAAGATTTTTAAAGATTTTCCCTATACAAGCCTATGTAAAACCAAAGGCCCCCGGGGCGGGGGCATTTTTGGCCCCAGGGCTATAATTTGAACAATATTGGTTAAGGTCCACTAGTTGAAGCTTCATACCAAATATCAAAGGCCTGGGCCATGCGGTTTCAGAGAAGAAGATTTTTAAAATTTTCAGTTAAAAAATCTTTTTTTAGCTTCTGTGACCTAGATGTGCAATCGACCGGAACCATTTGAACAACTTTGAAAGGGGACCACCTAAGGATCTTTCCTTTGAAGTTTGGTCAAAATCCGATCAGTGGTTTAGGAGATGTCATTTGAAGAAAAAGTTTACGCACGCACGGACGCACACACGCACGCACGACGGACAACGGACAAAAAGTGATCCCAAAAGCTCACCTCAACACTACGTGACAGGTGAGCTAAAAACCAGGGCACTCAGAATTGTTGTTCTTGCACATGGCATGCCTGCTTAACCTCATGTACATCTGTACAAAGTACATGTACCATCAATTATGTCTCAAAGGGGATTGAAGATATGGTGATCAGAAGGTGGTCATACTGTTATACTGGAAGGGGAGATACTGGTAACTCAAATACCACAGCACCAAGAGTAGTGGGTACCCCCGCCCATCGGGGCCTGGAGAAATAGATTGAGCTGCACGGTGCTTCCGCGCAGAGCTGACCCGAGCAAACTTGAGTACTGGTAAACATCTTAAGCCTGCCGAGGAAAAGTGATGCTAGTCAGACTGCTCCTCAAACCCTAGCGGTTTCTATGGGCGGTAGGGCTTGAGATGTTGGTTCATCTCAATGTCGGGTAAAAGTCCCGCAAAATCGGACGCAACAGCTCCAAAATGACCTTAATAGTGTTGATGGGGATGTAAAAACACACCTCAAACAAACCAAGAGTTGTGGTTCCTGCACATGACATACCTTGTATACAATTGTGCCAAGTTCCATCAATATATCTCAAAGGGTATTTGAGTTATGGCCATCACAAGCTTATATTGTCAGGGGAGAAAACTCAACAAGAGGGCCCAGAGGGCCCTGGTTCGCTCACCTGATCCAATGTATAACAAGTGGGCCCCGGGCAGGGTCAATTTTGGCCCCAGGGCTATAATTTGAACAATTTTGGTAGAGGTCCACAAGATGAAGCTTCATATCGAATATGAAAGACCTGGGCTTTCTGGTTTCAGAGAAGAAGATTTTAAAGGTTAACCCTGCATATAGAAGTCTATGTAAAACAAGATTTTCCCTATATAAGTCTATGTTAAACCAAAGAGCCCCGGAGCAGGGGCATTTTTGGCCCCAGGGCTATAATTTGAACAATCTTGGTAGAGGTCCACTAGCTGAAGCTTCATAACAAATATCAAAGACCTAAGCCTTGTGTTTCAGAGAAGATGATTTTTAAAGATTTTCCCTATATAAGTCTATGTAAAACCAAAGGGCCACATGGCGGAGGCATTTTTGGTCTCAGGGCTATAATTTGAACAATCTTTATAGAGGTCCACTAGCTGAAGCTTCATAACAAATATCGAAGACCTAAGCCTTGTGGTTTCAAAGAAGAAGATTTTTCAAGATTTTCCCTATATACGTCTATTTAAAACCAAAGGGCCCCGGAGCGGGGGCATTTTTGGCCCCAGGGCTATAATTTGAACAATCTTGGTAGAGGTCCACAAGATGAAGCTTCATACCAAATATCAAAGACCTGGGCCTTGCAGTTCCAGAGAAGAAGATTTTTCCGGATTTTCCCTATATAAGCCTATGTAAAACAAAAGGGCCCTGGTGCGGGGGCATTTTTGGCCCCAGCACTATAATTTGAATAATCTTGGTAGGGGTCCACTAGATGAAGCTTCATACCAAATATCAAAGACCTGGGCCTTGCGGTTTCAGAGAAGAAGATTTTTCAAGATTTTCCCTATATAAGCCCATGTAAAACCAAAGGGCCCCCGTGTGGGGGGCATTTTTAGCTCCAGCACTATAATTTGAACAATCTTGGTAGGGGTCCACTAGATGAAGCTTTATACCAAATATCAAAGACCTGGGCCTTGCGGTTTCAGAGAAGAAGATTTTCCCTATATAAGCCAATGTAAAACCAAAGGGCCCCGTGGCGGGGGCATTTTTTGTCCCAGCACTAAAATTTGAACAATCTTGGTAGGGGTCCACTAGATGAAGCTTCATACCAAATATCAAAGTCCTGGGCCTTGTGATTTCAGAGAAGAAGATTTTTCAAGATTTTCCCTATATAAGCCCATGTAAAACCAAAGGGCCCCCGTGCGGGGGCATTTTTAGATCCAGCACTATAATTTGAACACTCTTGGTAGGGGTCCACTAGATAAAGCTTCATACCAAATATCAAAGACCTGGGCCTTGCGGTTTCAGAGAAGAAGATTTTTAAAGATTTTCCCTATATAAGCCCATGTAAAACCAAAGGGCCCCCATGCGGGGGCATTTTTGGCCCCAGCACTATAATTTGAACAATCTTGGTAGGGGTCCACTAGATGAAGCTTCATACCAAATATCAAAGACCTGGGCCTTGCGGTTTCAGAGAAGAAGATTTTTCAAGATTTTCCCTATATAGCCCTAGTAAAACCAAAGGGCCCCCGTGCGGGGGCATTTTTAGCTCCAGCACTATAATTTGAACAATCTTGGTAGGGGTCCACTAGATGAAGCTTCATACCAAATATCAAAGACCTGGGCCTTGCGGTTTCAGAGAAGAAGATTTTTAAAGATTTTCCCTATATAAGCCCATGTAAAACCAAAGGGCCCCCGTGCGGGGGCATTTTTGGCCCCAGCACTATAATTTGAACAATCTTGGTAGAGGTCCACTAGATGAAGCTTCATACCAAATATCAAAGACCTGGGCCTTGCGGTTTCAGAGAAGAAGATTTTTTAAGATTGCGGTGAAAAAAATCTATTTTTGGCTACTGTGACCTATATGTGCAACGGACCGGAACCATTTGAACAACTTTGAAAGGGGACCACCTAAGGATCATTCCTGTGAAGTTTGGTCAAAATACGATCAGTGGTTTAGGAGGAGTTGTCGTTTGAAGAAAAGTTTACGGACGCACGCACGGACGCACGCACGCACGGACGCACGACGGACAAAAAGTGATCCCAAAAGCTCACCTTGTCACTACGTGACAGGTGAGCTAAAAACCAGGGCAGCCAGAGGCATGGTCCTCCTGCTTAACCTCAAGAACAACTGTACCAAGTACCATCAATATATCTCATAGAGTCTATCCCTCGCCCATCGGGGCTTGAAGAAATAGATGGGCTGCATGATGCTTCCACGCAGAGCTGAAACCGACCCTCACATGAGTACTGGTAACCCGCTTAGAGGATCTAAGCCTGCCCAGGCAAAGCTGTGCAAGTCGGCCCGTCCATGCTTATAAACCCTGTTGGATTCATTGTGGGGCAGGGCTTGAGATGTCATTTCATCTCAATGTCAGGTAAAAGTCCCACAAAATTGGATGCAACTTCTCCAAAATGACCTTTACAGTGTTGACGGGTATGTTAAATCTCAAATCAAATAAACAAATCTCAAAGAGTATTGGAGATATGGCCATTGCAAGGTAGTGATTCTATTTTATTGGAAGGGGAGATAACTCAAAAACCATGGCACCCAGAGTTGTGGTTCATGCATATGACACACCGTCTCAGCCTTGTGAACAATTGTGCCAGGTACCATGAATATGTCTCAAAGGGTATTGGAGCTATGGCCATCACAAGGTAGTCATTCTATTTTAATGGAAGGTGATATAACTAAACAAGAGGCCCATGGGCCACTATGCTCACCAGAGCTCAGGTGGGCACTGCCAAATTGCAGCCATGTATTTTAACATGATATCATTTTAATCTGCCAAATGAACCCCCATATCCAAATGAGCATCAATGTGGACTCAGTATATGAAACATTAGGCCTTTTATGAAGTAGAGGGGGTGGGGCATGGACCCAATGGAGCCCTGGTTGGTATCACTAAATGTGTCTTTTCACAAAGAACAAGAATATATATGGTTTAGCAGTGGGGATCTGCATGGCTGGAGATATAAGTGGAGGGGTTGGAGCATGCCCTGTCGTTCCCAGGAAAGCCCAAGATTGTTGTCCCTAAATGTGTCTCATCATAAGGACCAAGTATATATATGGTTTAGGGGTGGGAATCTGAACGGTTTCCAAGATATCCTTTCATGAAGTGGAAAGGAGAGGACTGGCCCCTGCGGACACCCCTACAGTAGGTGTGCTAATAATAAGGAACAAGAACATATATGAATATGGGGTGGGGATTTGAATGGTTTCTGAAATATATGGCCTTTTATGAAGTGGAAGGGCGGGGCACATTGCCTCAGCACAAAGAGACCCCCAAGTTGGTGTGACTGAATGAGTCTTATCATAAGGAACAAGAATATATATGGTTTAGGGGTGGGGATCTGAACTATTTCTGAGACATGTGGCTTTTAATGAAGTCAAGCCTTATCATAAGGAAGATGAATATAATTATATGGTTTAGGGGTGGGGCTCTGAACAGTTTCCGAGATATAAGGCCTTTTGTGAAGTGCAGGGCTGGGGCAAGGCCCAGGGAGACCCCCAGGTTGGTGTCAATGAAAGTGTCTTATCATAAGGTACAAGAATATATATGGTTTAGGGGTGGGGATCTGTAAGGTTTCCGAGATATTGTGATATTATGAAATGGAGGGGGTGGGGCATGGACCCAGCACATCCCTGGGGACCCCCAGGTTGGTGTCACTGAATGTGTCTCATCATAATGAACAAGAACATATATGGTTTAGGGGTGGGGATCTGAACAGTTTCTGAGATATATGGCCTTTTGTGAAGTGAAGGGGTGGGGCATGGCTCCAGCGCATCCCCCGGAAGACCCCCAATTTGGGGTCAATGAATGCGTCTTATCATAAGGAGCAAGAATATATATGGTTTAGGGGTGGGGATCTGTAAGGTTTCCGAGATATTGGGCCTTTTATGAAATGGAGGGGCGGGACATGGCCCCGGCGCATCCCGGGGGACCCCCAGTTTGATGTCACTGAATGCGTCTTATCATAAGGAACAAGAGTATATAGGGTTCAGGGGTGGGGATCTGAATGGTTTCCGAGATATTGGGCCTTTTATGGAGTGGAGGGGGTGGGGCATGGCCTCGGCACATCTCGGAGGACCTCCAGGTTGGTGTCACTGAATGCGTCTTATCAATAGGAACAAGAATATATATGGTTTAGGGGTGGGGATCTGTAAGGTTTCTGAGATATAAGTCATTTTATAAAGTACTGGGGGCGGGGCATGGCCCCGGCACAACCTACTGGACCCCCAGGTTGACATAAAAGCATATGGCTGAGAGAAGTTTACTAAAGGAACATTTCTATGAAAGTTTTGTCAAAATATCTGCAAAGGCTTTGTAGTTAATGCCATTTTTCAATTTTCCCCATTATAAGTCTATGGAAAATCTAAGTTGCCATAGCAACCAAACTAAAGAGCCGAATTTCATAAAAAACACAAAACCTGTAAAGGCAAATATGGTAAATATTTCCATAAACTTTCAGCCTCATAGAGCATACGGTTTCTGAGGAGATGATTTTTAAGTATTTTTTTTTTCTATTTTTTCATTTTGGTTTCCATGGCAACCAATACAAATGAGCAGTAGGCCTAAAATCATATGGCAGATAGTAGATTGCCTAAGGAATATTTCTATGAAAGTTTTGTCAAAATATCTGCAGTGGCTTGGCAGTAAATGCCATTTTTCAATTTTCCCTATTATAAGTCTATGGAAACTCTAAGTTGCCATAGCAACCAAACCAATGAGCCGACTTTCATAAACAAGAGGGCCATGATGGCCCTGGATTGCTCACCTGATCCATAGAGTAACAAGTGGGCCCCGGGGAGGGCCATTATTGACCCTAGGGTTATAATGTGCATAATGTTGAGGGAGGTCAAAAAGGTGAAGCTTCATACCAAATATAAACAAAGGCAATAATTTGAAAAATCTTGGCAAAGGTCCACTAGATGAAGCTACACAACAAATATCAAAGACCTGAGCCTTGCAGTTTCAGAGAAGAAGATTTTTTCAAAGATATTCCCTACATAAACCTATGTAAAACCAAATGGCCCCGGGGCGGGAGCATTTTTGGCCTCAGGGCTATAATTTAAACAATCTTGATAAAGGTCCACTAGATGAAGCTTCATACCAAATATCAAAGACCTGGGCCTTGCAGTTTCAGAGAAGAAGATTTTCAAAGATTATCTCTATATAAGTCTGTGGTAAAACCAAAGGGCCCAGTGGCAGGGGCATTTGTGGCCAGAGGGCTATAATTTGTTCAATCTTGGTAGAGGTCCACTAGATGAAACTCCATACCAAATATCAAAGACATGGCCTAGCAGTTTCAGAGAAGAAGATTTTTAAAGATTTCCCTATATAAGTCTATGTAAAACCAAAGGGTCCCGGGGCAGGGGCATTTTTTGCCTCAGGGCTATAATTTGAACAATCTTGATAGAGGTCCACTAGATGAAGCTTCATACCAAATAGCAAAGACCTGGGCCTTGGAGTTTCAGAGAAGAAGATTTTTAAAGATTTTCCCTATATAAGCCCATGTAAAACCAAAGGGCCCCCGGGCGGGGGCATTTTTGGCCCCAGCACTTTAATTTGAACAATCTTGGTAGGGGTCCACTAGATGAAGCTTCATACCAAATATCAAAGACCCTGGCCTTGCAATTTCAGAGAAGAAGATTTTTAAAGATTTTCCCTATATAAGCCCATGTAAAACCAAAGGGCCCCGGGGCGGGGGCATTTTTTGCCCAAGCACTATAATTTTGAACAATCTTGGTAGGGGTCCACTAGATGAACCTTCATACCAAATATCAAAGACCTGGGCCTTGCAGTTTCAGATAAGAAGATTTTTAAAGTTTTCGGTGAAAAAAATCTATTTTTGGCTCCTGTGACCTATAAGTGCAATGGACCGGAACCATTTGAACAACTTTGAAAGGGGTCCACCTAAGGATCATTCCTGTGAAGTTTTGTCAAAATCATGATCAGTGGTTTAGGAGGAGATGACATTTGAAGAAATTGTTTACGCACGGATGACAAGACAAAAAGTGATCCTAATATAAAACACAAGAGGGCCATGATGGCCCTGGATCGCTCACCTGATCCATAGAGTAACAAGTGGGCCTCGGGGAGGGCCATTACTGACCCCAGGGTTATAATGTGCATAATGTTGAGGGAGGTCTAAAAAGATGAAGCTCCATACCAAATATCAACAAAGGCTATAATTTGAACAATCTTGGCAAAGGTCCACTAGATGAAGCTACACAAAAAGTATCTTGGCCTTGCGGTTTCAGAGAAGAAGATTTTTTTAAAGATTTTCCCTATATAAGCCTATGTAAAACCAAAGGGCCCCCCGTCGGGGGCATTTTTGGCCCCAGCACTACACAAGCCTATGTAAAACCAAATGGCCCTGGGGCGGGGGCATTTTTGGCCTCAGGGCTATAAACAATCTTGATAAAGGTCCACTAGATGAAGCTTCATACCAAATATCAAAGACCTGGGCCTTGCTGTTTCAGAGAAGAAGATTTTCAAAGATTATCTCTATATAAGTCTATGTAAAACCAAAGGGCCCCGGGGCGGGGGCATTTGTGGCCCGAGGGCTATAATTTGAACAATCTTGGTAGAGGTCCACTAGATGAAGCTCCATACCAAATATCAAAGATATGGGCCTTGCAGTATTAGAGGTTTCATTGGGCGACAGGGCTTGAGATGTCATTTCATCTCAATGTCGGGTAAAAGTCCCACAAAATTGGAAGCAACGTCTCCAAAATGACCTATACAGTGTTGACGGGGACGTTAAACCTCAAATCAAACAAACAAACAAAGCAGTATCAGAGAAGAAGATTTTAAAGGGTTCCCTATATAAGTCTATGTAAAACCAAAGGGTCTCGGGGCGGGGGCATTTTTGGCCCCAGGGCTATAATTTGAACAATCTTGATAGAGGTCCACAAGATGAAACCAAAGGGCAGCGAGGCGAGGGCATTTTTGGTCTCAGGGCTACAATTTGAACAATCTTGGTAGAGGTCCACTAGCTGGTTTCAGAGAAGAAGATTTTTTGAGATTTTCCCTATACAAGTCTATGTAAAACCAAAGGGCCCCAGGGCGGGGGCATTTTTGGCCCAAGGGCTATAATTTGAACAATCTTGGTAGAGGTCCACAAGATGAAGCTTCATACCAAATATCAAAGACCTGACCCTTGCAGTTTCAGAGAAGAAGGTTTTTAAAGATTTTCCTTATATAAGCCTATGTAAAACCAAAGGGGCCCGGGGCGGGGGCATTTTTGGCCCCAGCACTATAATTTGAACAATCTTGGTAGGGGTCCACAAGATGAAGCTTCATACCAAATATCAAAGACCTGGGCCTTGCGGTTTCAGAGAAGAAGATTTTTAAAGAATTTTCCCTATATAAGCCCATGTAAAACCAAAGGGCCCCGGGGCGGTGGCATTTTTTGACCCAGCACTATAATTTGAACAATCTTGGTAGGGGTCCACTAGATGAAGCTTCAAACCAAATATCAAAGACCTGGGCCTTGCGGTTTTAGAGAAGAAGATTTTTAAAGATTTTCCCTATATAAGCCCATGTAAAATCAAAGGGCCCTGGGGCGGGGGCATTTTTGGCCCAAGCACTTTAATTTGAACAATCTTGGTAGGGGTCCACTAGATGAAGCTTCATGCCAAATATCAAAGACCTGGGCCTTGCGGTTTCAGAGAAGAAGATTTTTTAAGTTTTTGGTGAAAAAAAAATCTAGTTTTGGCTCCTGTGACCTAGATGTGCAACGGACTGAAACCATTTGAACAAATTTGAAAGGGATCCACCTAAGGATCATTCCTGTGAAGTTTTGTCAAAATAGGATCAGTGGTTTAGGAGGAGATGTCGTTTGAAGAAATTGTTTACGCACAGATGACAGACAAAAAGTGATCCTAATATTAAACACAAGAGGACCATGATGGCCCTGGATCACTCACCTGATCCATAGAGTAACAAGTGGGCCCCGGGGAGGGCCATTATTGACCCCAGGGTTATAATGTGCATAATGTTGAGGGAGGTCTTAAAAGGTGAAGCTTCATACCAAATATCAACAAAGGCTATAATTTGAACAATCTTGGCAAAGGTCCACTAGATGAAGCTACACAACAAATATCAAAGACCTGGGCCGTGCGGTTTCAGAGAAGAAGATTTTTTTTAAAGACTAGAGAAAGTGACCAGTGGGTCACGTATACCCCCGGCCAGCATCACCCTCTGATATATCTTTCGAGCTTGTATGTAATATGAATGAAGTCAAGAAGCTATAAGAATCTATAAATGTGCTTGTAAAAGCTAAACCAAACATAAAATTTCTAAATGGACTAAGGGAGTTAGGGCATCAAATAGAACATACAGGCATCTATAAAGTTCGACATAAAACTTTAACCAAATGTAAAATTTCTAAGTCTGTGCCCTTGAGGTCAAGATCACCATTGGTGGGGGAAGGGACAGGCATCATGAAATCATTTATCAAACATGAAGAGAATCCAACATGTGGTTACAGAGATATCAACAATGAAAAAGGTTTAACACAAAACTTTGACGTAAAAGTAGATGAACAGACAGACAGACAGCCCACCCAGGGGCTTGACCCAGAGACTTAGATATTCCATATGAAAGGTAATGCTATAGAGATATCCTTTACCAAGCATGAAGAGAATCTAACATGTGGATACAGAGATATCAGCAATGAAAAAGGTTTAACACAAAACTTTGACGTAAAATTAGATGAACAGACAGACAGACAGCCCACCCAGGGGCTTGACCCAGGGGCTTAGATATTCCATATGAAAGGTAATGCTATAGAGATATCCTTTACCAAACATGAAGAGAATCTAACATGTGGTTACAGAGATATCAGCAATGAAAAAGGTTTAACACAAAACTTGGACGTAAAAGTAGATGAACAGACAGACGGACAGACAGACAACCCACCAAGGGGCTTGATCCAGGGGCTTAGATATTCCATATGAACGGTAATGCTATAGAGGTATCCTGTACCAAATATGAAGAGAATTCAACCTGTGGTTACAGAGATATGAGCCATACAAAAAGGTTTAACGCAAAACTTTGACGTAAAGGTTGACGAACGAACGTACGAACGAACAAAAGAACGAACGAACGAACATACGAACGAACCAACGAACGGACAGAAAGACGAAAACTATATACCCCCTGACATACTTCGTATGCCGGGGGTATAATAATCCTTACATAAGCCTATGTAAAACCAAATGGCCCCGGGGCAGGGGCATTTTTGGCCTCAGGGCTATAATTTAAACAATCTTGATAAAGGTCCACTAGATGAAGCTTCACATCAAATATCAAAGACCTGGACCTTGTTGTTTCAGAGAAGAAAATTTTCAAAGATTACCTCCATTATAAGTCTATGTAAAATCAAAGGACCCTGGGGCGGGGGCATTTGTGGCCCCAGGGCTATAATTTGAACAATCTTGGTAGAGGTCCACTAGCTGAAGCTTCATACCAAATGTCAAAGACCTAGGCCTTGTGGTTTCAGAGAAGAAGATTTTTCAAGATTTTCCCTATATAAGTCTATGAAAAACCAAAGGGCCCAGGAGCGGGGGCATTTTTGGCCCCAGGGCTATAATTTGAACAATCTTGATAGAGGTCCACAAGATGAAGCTTCATACCAAATATCAACGACCTGGGCCTTGCAGTTTCAGAACAGAAGATTTTTAAAGATTTTCCAAATATAAGCCCATATAAAACCAAAAGGCCCTGGGGCGGGGGCATTTTTGGCCCCAGCACTTTAATTTGAACAATCTTGGTAGGGGTCCACTAGATGAAGCTTCATACCAAATATCAAAGACCTGGGCCTTGCGGTTTCAGAGAAGAAGATTTTTAAAGGTTTTCCCTATATAAGCCTATGTAAAACCAAAGGGCCCCGGGGCGGGGGCATTTTGGGCCCCAGCATATAATTTGAACAATCTTGGTAGGGGTCCATAAGATGAAGATTCATACCAAATATCAAAGACCTGGGCCTTGCAGTTTCAGAGAAGAAGATTTTTAAAGATTTTCCCTATATAAGCCCATGTAAAACCAAAGGGCCCCGTGGCGGGGGCATTTTTGGCCCCAGCACTATAATTTGAACAATCTTGGTAGGGGTCCACTAGATGAAGCTTCATACCAAATATCAAAGACCTGGGCCTTGCGGTTTCAGAGAAGAAGATTTTTAAAGATTTTCCCTATATAAGCCTATGTAAAACCAAAGGGCCCCGGGGCGGGGGCATCTTTGGCCCCAGCATTATAATTTGAACAATCTTGGTAGGGGTCCACCAGATGAAGATTCATACCAAATATCAAAGACCTGGGCCTTGCAGTTTCAGAGAAGAAGATGTTTAAAGATTTTCCCTATATAAGCCCATGTAAAACCAAAGGGCCCTGGGGCGGGGGCATTTTTGGCCCCAGCACTATAATTTGAACTAGACAAAAGTGCCCAGTGGGGCACGTATACCCCCGGCCAGTGCCGAACTACAAAGAGAAATAACTCTAAAAGGCCTGACCCCTTGGCCCTTATTTTCTTTCCCACAATACAAGTAGTCATACTGATCATGTGTGCAAAATTTCAAGTTTCTATGTGAAGCAGTTCCTGAGATATCTTTGACACAAAATAATTGTTTACGGACAGACAGACAGACAGACTGAAAAGACAAAAACTATATACCCCCATGGCATATGCCGGGGGTATAACAATCTTGGTAGGGGTGCACTAGATGAAGCTTCATACCAAATATCAAAGACCTGGGCCTTGCAGTTTCAGAGAAGAAGATTTTTTAAGTTTTCTGCGAAAAAAATCTATTTTGGCTCCTGTGACCTATATGTGCAACGGACCAGAACCATTTGAACAACTTTGAAAGGGGACCACCTAAGGATCATTCCTGTGAAGTTTGGTCAAAATCCGCTCAGTGGTTTAGGAGATGTCGTTTGAAGAAATTGTTTACGCACGGACGGATGCACGCACGGACGCACGCACGACGGACAAAAAGTGATCCCAAAAGCTCACCTCGTCACTACGTGACGGTGAGCTAACAAGAGGACCATGATGGCCCTGGATCGCTCACCTGATCCATAGAGTAACAAGGGGGCCCCGGGGAGGGCCATTATTGACCCCAGGGTTGAAATGTGCATAATGTTGAGGGAGGTCTAAAAAAGTGGAGCTTCATACCAAATATCAACAAAGGCTATTATTTGAGCAATCTTGGCAAAGGTCCACTAGATGAAGCTTCATACCAAATATCAACGACCTGGGCCTTGCAGTTTCAGAACAGAAGATTTTTAAAGATTTTCCCTATATAAGCCTATGTAAAACCAAAGGGCCCCGGGGCGGGGGCATTTTTGGCCCCAGCACAATAATTTGAACAGTCTTGGTAGGGGTCCACTAGATGAAGCTTCATTCCAAATAGCAAAGACCTGGGCCTTGCAGTTTCAGAGAAAAAATTCTTTTAAAGATTTTCCCAATATAAGCCCATATAAAACCAAAAGGCCCTGGGGCGGGGGCATTTTTGGCCCCAGCACTTTAATTTGAACAATCTTGGTAGGGGTCCACTAGATGAAGCTTCATACCAAATATCAAAGACCTGGGCCTTGCGGTTTCAGAGAAGAAGATTTTTAAAGGTTTTCCCTATATAAGCCTATGTAAAACCAAAGGGCCCCGGGGCGGGGGCATTTTGGGCCCCAGCACTATAATTTGAAAAATCTTGGTAGGGGTCCATAAGATGAAGATTCATACCAAATATCAAAGACCTGGGCCTTGCAGTTTCAGAGAAGAAGATTTTTAAAGATTTTCCCTATATAAGCCCATGTAAAACCAAAGGGCCCCGTGGCGGGGGCATTTTTGGCCCCAGCACTATAATTTGAACAATCTTGGTAGGGGTCCACCAGATGAAGCTTCATACCAAATATCAAAGACCTGGGCCTTGCAGTTTCAGAGAAGAAGATTTTTAAAGATTTTCCCAATATAAGCCCATGTAAAACCAAAGGGCCCCGGGGCGGGGGCATTTTTGACCCCAGCACTATACTTTGAACAATCTTGGTAGGGGTCCATTAGATGAAGCTTCATACCAAATATTTAAGACCTGGGCCTAGCAGTTTCAGAGAAGAAGATTTTTTAAGTTTTCGGTGAAAAAAATCTATTTTTGGCTCCTGTGACCTACATGTGCAATGGACCGGAACCATTTGAACAACTTTGAAAGGGGACCAACTAAGGATCATTCCTGTGAAGTTTTGTCAAAATCCGCTCAGTGGTTTAGGAGGAGATGTCGTTTGAAGAAATTGTTTACGCACGGACGCACGCACGCACGGACGCACGACAGACGACGGACAAAAAGTGATCCCAAAAGCTCACCTCGTCACTACGTGACGGTGAGCTAACAAGAGGGCCATGATGGCCCTGGATCGCTCACCTGATCCATAGTGTAACAAGTGGGCCCCAGAGAGGGCCATTATTGGCCCCAGGGCTTTAATGTGCATAATATTGAGGGAGGTCTTAAAGGTGAAGCTTCATACCAAACATCAACAAAGGCTATAATTTGAACAATCTTGGCAAAGGTCCACTAGATGAAGCTACACATCAAATATCAAAGACCTCGGCCTAGCGGTTTCAGAGAAGAAGATTTTTAAAGATTTTCCCTATATAAGCCAATGTAAAACCAAAGGGCCCCGTGGCGGGGGCATTTTTGTCCCAGCACTAAAATTTGAACAATCTTTGTAGGGGTCCACTAGATGAAGCTTCATACCAAATATCAAAGACCTGGGCTTTGTGGTTTCAGAGTAGAAGATTTTTAAAGACTTTCCCTATATAAGCCAATATAAAACCAAAGGGCCCAGTGGGGGGGGGGGGCATTTTTTGTCCCAGCACTATAATTTGAACAATCTTGGTAGGGGTACACTAGATGAAGCTTCATACCAAATATCAAAGACCTGGGCCTTGTGGTTTCAGAGAAGAAGATTTTTAAAGATTTTCCCTATATAAGCCAATGTAAAACCAAAGGGCCCCGTGGCGGGGGCATTTTTTGTCCCAGCAATAAAATTTGAACAATCTTGGTAGGGGTCCACTAGATGAAGCTTCATACCAAATATCAAAGACCTGGGCCTTGTGGTTTCAGAGAAGAAGATTTTTAAAGGTTTTCCCTATATAAGCCAATGTAAAACCAAAGGGCCCCGTGGCGGGGGCATTTTTTGTCCCAGCAATAAAATTTGAACAATCTTGGTAGGGGTCCACTAGATGAATCTTCATACCAAATATCAAAGTCCTGGGCCTTGTGGTTTCAGAGAAGAAAATTTTTAAAGATTTTCCCTATATAAGCCTATGTAAAACCAAAGGGCCCTGGGGCAGGGGCATTTTTGGCCCCAGCACTATAATTTGAACAATCTTGGTAGGGGTCCACTAGATGAAGCTTCATACCAAATATCAAAGACCTGGGCCTTGTGGTTTCAGAGAAGAAGATTTTTAAAGATTTTCCCTATATAAGCCTATGTAAAACCAAAGGGCCCGGTGGCGGGGGCATTTTTTGTCCCAGCACTATAATTTGAACAATCTTGGTAGGGGTCCACTAGATGAAGCTCATACCAAATATCAAAGTCCTGGGCCTTGTGGTTTCAGAGAAGAAGATTTTTAAAGATTTTCCCTATATAAGCCTATGTAAAACCAAAGGGCCCCGGGGCGGGAGCATTTTTGGCCCCAGCACTATAATTTGAACAATCTTGGTAGGGGTCCACTAGATGAAGCTTCATACCAAATATCAAAGACTTGGGCCTTGTGGTTTCAGAGAAGAAGATTTTTAAAGATTTCCCCTTTATAAGCCAATGTAAAAGCAAAGGGCCCCGTGGCGGGGGCATTTTTTGACCCAGCACTAAAATTTGAACAATCTTGGTAGGGGTCCACTAGATGATGCTTCATACCAAATATCAAAGTCCTGGGTCTTGTGGTTTCAGAGAAGAAGATTTTTAAAGCTCTTCCCTATATAAGCCCATGTAAAACCAAACGGCCCCGGAGCGGGGGCATTTTTGGCCCCAGCACTATAATTTGAACAATCTTGGTAGGGGTCCACTAGATGAAGCTTCATACCAAATATCAAAGACCTGGGCCTTGTGGTTTCAGAGAAGAAGATTTTTAAAGATTTTCCCTATATAAGCCCATGTAAAACCAAAGGGCCCCAGGGTGGGGGCATTTTTGGCCCCAGCACTATAATTTGAACAATCTTGGTAGGGGTCCACTAGATGAAGCTTCATACCAAATATCACCTCGTCACTATGTGATGGTGAGCTAAAAACACAAACTTTCAATCCCCCAACCCAAGGATGCTACAGATGAAATTTGGGCCCAATGGGCCTAGGGGCTTCAGAGGAGATGTCGTTTAAAAGTGTTGACGTCACACGACGACGACGCAGACGACACAGACGACGCAGACGCCGACACTTGCCTATCCTATAAGCTCCCCCGGAGCCTTCGGCTCTGGTGAGCTAAAAATCATGGCACCCTGAGTTGTGGCTCTTGCACATGACACACCGTCTCAGCCTTGTAAACAATTGTGCCAAGTACATGTACCGTCAATGAATCTCAAGAGTATTGGTGTTATGGCCATCACAAGGTTTTGTCTACGGACGGACAAACGGATGGACGCCAGGCTGATCGCTATGTCCCCTGAACCTATTCAGTCGTGGGATAACAAAGATGTACAGATCTGATAGATAATAGACCATTTATGTTCATTTTCATTACTGTAACATATCAGTGCGACATAGTGCATTCTTTCATATCTCCAAAATGGTAAAGTTTCTGATAAAATTTTGCAGTATTTTCTTATATTTACACAAAGCTTAGGTTGAGGATGCTCGTTAGAACCGCATCAATGAGGCAGTTCTAACGAGTACCCACAACCAATGTCTTGGAGAAGAATTGCAGAATTAACACATATATCCATGTAAACCCTAGTTTTCTCTATATAATGTGGGGTGTAGAGGGGTTTTTCTCATGCCATTGACTTGTTAACCTGATGTCAATACAATCTACGGGGATCAATCATAAAACTCTTATATTCTTATATCCAGCATTGTGTTATAGTGAACATTTATGGCAATTTTTCTATATCATGTACAGATTTGGGGGATCCAACATTAACTCATTTTGTACTGGAAACCCTAAAACGGATACCCTGGCAGACAGTGCAGGCCCAGATCAGACGCCGCAGAACGCGGCGTCTGATCAGGGCCTACACTACTTGCAAAAAGTTCAGCTATTCTCCAAATAAATTTTAAGGAAAACACAACCTGGAACCCCTAAACGAGTGAAGGACAAAATCCCCCTCGGACAAAATCCCCTGTGCTCATTTTTGCATAGGTGGATGAAATTCCGTTCATGTTTTTCACAAGGTGGACATAATCCCCTCTGAAACTTTTTACAGGGTGGACATAATCCCCCTCGTGATTTTTACAAGGTGGACAAAATCCCCTCCATAAGATGGACAAAATCCCCTTTGGACAAAATCCCCCTTGATGATAACTGTCATGCTGCCAACGAATCAGATCAGATCTGATCAGGGTCAGCACTGTTAATTACATAAAGGATCATTGTTGTATATTTGCTACACCCTTCATGTCTATAAATTTATTGGATGGAATAGCTTAATAAATCATAGAAAATATTTGTTGTTTTAATTCCCAGCATCATATCATTCCTGTTGAAGATAATGGACAGCAATTACTGGATTATGAAGAAATATGTAGGTATAAAGAATAACAAGAGGACCAAGCTAGCTTGGTCCTGTATCGCTCACCTGAGCTAACAGATTCAAAGTTTAAGGAAATGCCAACCTTTACTGAAGGCTTTATAGGAGGACATGGTGATGACAGGGTAAGCATTTTCTGAAAATCAAGTAGAATGTAACTCTATGATAAACTGGCTGACTTCACCGGTTTTCAAACTCATTCAAGCTTTTATTCCTGACTTGCTAAGAAGATCCGATCTAAACTGAAGTGGCTATGGTGATGACAAGTTCAAAAACAAGTTTTCAAACTCCTCCAAGCTTTCTGCCTGACTTCCTTGTTTGTAAGTTTCATCAAGATCCGTTCAAAACTAAAGGGGCAGCAGTGATGACAATGTCGAAAATAGGCATTTTCAGCAATCAAAGGCACGTCACTCTATGATAAATGTGCCGACTTGGCCGGTATTCGAACTCACCTGAGGTTTTATTCCCAGCCACCTTACATGTAAGTTTCAGAAAGCTCCGATCAGACTTGGCCAGTATTCAAACTCATCCAAGATTTTATTCCCAGCCACCTCACATATAAGTTTCAGAAAAATCCGATCAAAACTGAAGGGGCTACGGTGATGACAAGGTCAAAATTTGGCATTTTTAGCAATCAAAGGGATGTTACTCTAAAATAAATGAGCCGACCTGGCCAGTTTTCGAACTCATCCGAGGTTTCATCCCCAGCCACCTTACATATAAGTTTCAGAAAAATCTGATCAAAACTGAAGGGGCTACGGTAATGACAAGGTCAAAAATCAACATTTTCAGCCATTAAAGGGACATAACTCTATGATAAATGGGCTGACTTGGCCTGTTTTCGAACTCATCCAAGATTTTATCACCAGCCACCTTACATATAAGTTTCAGAAAGATCCGATCAAAACTGAAGGGGCTACCGTGATGACAAGGTCAAAAATCAGCATTTTCAGCAATCAAAGGGACGTAACTCTGTGATAAATGGGCCAACTTGGCCGGTATTCCAACTCATCCTAGCTTTTATCTCCATTCACCTTACATATAGGTTTCAGAAAGATTAGATCAAAACTGCAGGGACTACGGTGATGACAAGGTAAAAAATCGACATTTTCAGCCATCAAAGGGACATAACTATATAGCAAATGGGGCAACTTGGCCGGTTTTCGAACTCATCCGAGGTTTTATCCCCAGCCACCTAACATATAAGTTTCAGAAAGATCCGATCAAAACTGAAGGGGCTACAGTGATGACAAGGTCAAAAATCAACATTTTCGGCAATCAAAGGGACCTTACTCTATGATAAATAGGCCACCTTTGCTGGTATGCGAACTCATCCGAGGTTTTATCCCCAGCCACCTTGCATATAAGTTTCAGAAAGATCCGATCAAAACTGAAACGGCTACGGTGATGACAAGGTCAAAAATCGGCATTTTCAGCAATCAAAGGGACGTTACTCTGTGATAAATGGACCAACTTTGCTGGTTTTCGAACTCATCCGAGATTTTATCCTCAGCCACTTTACATATAAGTTTCAGAAAGATTCGATCAAAACTGAAAGGGCTACAGTGATGACAAGGTCAAAAATCAGCATTTTCAGCAATCAAAGGGACGTTACTCTACGATAAACGGGCCGACTTGGTCAGTTTTCGAACTCATCCGAGATTTTATCCCCAGCCACCTTACATATAAGTTTCAGAAAGATCCGATCAAAACTGAAGGGGCTACGGTGATGACAAGGTCGAAAATCGGCATTTTCAGCAATCAAAGGGGCGTAACTCTATGATAAATCGGCGGACTTGGCCGGTTTTCGAACTCATCCGAGGTTTTATCCCCAGCCACATTACATATAAGTTTCAAAAAGATCCGATCAAAACTGAAGGGGCTACGGTGATTACAAGGTCGAAAATTGGTATTTTCAGCAATCAAAGGGACGTAACTCTATGATAATTGGGCCAACTTGGCCGGTTTTCGAACTCAACCGAGTTTTTTTTCCCCAGTCACCTTACATATAAGTTTCAGAAAGATCCGATCAAAACTGAAGGCACTACGGTGATGACAAGCATTTTCCCATAGTAAGTCTATGGGACCTTGTGGTTACCATAGGAACCAAAGTTTTAGAGCGATTTCGAAAAAAAGTTTATGTCATCAATGCCCCACCAGAGGCATGCTACAGATGAGAAATGATTGAGATCAGCCTGCAGGATACGGAGATATAGCTGCTCAAAAGTGTGGACGGACGACGGACGCCGGACGACGGACGGACGACGGACGACGGAGGACCCACTATACTATAAGCTCCCCTGGAGCCTTCGGCCCAGGTGAGCTAAAAATTAAAAGTAAAATCACAGACATAATCGTATACATAAAGGTATGGAGGATACTGCAAATATTTGATTTCTTCAAAAACCAGGGAAACTTGAAGCCCAGAACCCTTAACAAATCCACATTAACCATATATTTAGAAACGGTCTGTTTTAAAATAGTTTTGGATAAAACAATATCGAATAAAAAATGTATAGATTATATACAAAATGTTCAGGGAACAGAGTATATGACCGATGGACACAGTCTCATCTACCATTCGAGTACCATTCCTATGGCAGTAATCAGCAAGGGGGATTTTGTCTGAAGGGGATTTTGTCCATCTTATGGAGGGGATTTTGTCCACCTTGTGAAAATCCCGAGGGGGATTATGTCCATCCTGTAAAAAGTTTCAGAGGGGATTATGTCCACCTTGTTAAAAAAACATGAATGGGATTTCATCTACCTATGCAAAAATGAGCAGAGGGGATTCTGTCCGGAGGGGATATTGTCTGGATACCCCCTAAACTGTGAAATGAAAGAAAGAAGATTCCATTTGGTACAAAAAGGGTTAACTCATTGTATGCTAGTGGACACTTCCATTGCTATATGTTGAACAAGTCCATTTTGTCATATAAGGGATGTCAGTCCTATTTTTTGGTTTTTATTCTATTCTATTCTATTTTTGACAGAAAATTCTGTTAGCAAATAGTGCAGGCCCTGATCAAGACCAGGGACCAGTTGTTCAAAGCATCCTTAGCTTAACGAGCTTGTTAGTGGTCATATTGTTAACTGTTCTAGCAAGAACAATATCGAAAATTTTGTTATTTTTGCTGAAAAAATGTGAGCAGCTTTTGCATCCGCAAAAGCTGCTCACATTTTTTCAGCAAAAATTTCAGCATATTTGTCATATTTAATGATCAAAGTTTTAACGATAGGTTAACTAACTACGTCGTTAGTTTTGAACAACTGGCCCCAGTTTGCCAAGGTACCCCTTTAGGGGTTTCCCGCATACAATGGTTTAAACTGTTAACTCCAAAACTATGCTACAATAAACGGTGCTAAAATGAGTTTTGTGAACACATCAAACTTGTGCTTACTTTAACCCTTGTCCTGCTGAATATTCACATATGCCACACCCACTACCGATTATCAACCAATCAGATAACTTGATGCAAATTATTGCAACAAATTCACAACCTGAATGACAAACAATGTATATCCTGATCAGATGGCTTCTTCAGAAGCCATCTGATCTGGATCTACATTGTTTCAAAGAAAAGGCATATCGGGGTTCAGCAGGACAAGGGTTAAGACCGGATCTTACACACATGACAGCTTTCCTGAGTGCTGCTTTGTTTGTTTGATGGATTTGAGGTTTAACGTCCCAATCAACACTGTTTAGGTCATTTTGGAGGCCTTGCAGCCAATTATGTGGGACTTTTACCCGACACTGAGATGAAATGACATCTCAATCCCTGCCGCCCAATGAAACCAATAGGGTTTATATGTATGGACGGTCCGACTCGCACCACTTTGCCTGGTCAGGCTTAGACCTTCTAAGTGGTTTACCAGTCAATGTCAGGTCTGCGTGGAAGCACCATGCAGCCCAATCTATTTCTCCAAGCTCCGTTGGGCAGGGGCCACCTGAGTGCTGTCATGACTGTCATCCATACCATCTCTACTACTAAAGCATCCTCCAAGAAGAATTCTCTACAAGATGCCCCATCTAAGTAGGCACTTGTTTGTTGTGAATATGTCTTAATAAAGATCTATTTACAATGTGGCATTATTGTGTTTTGAATATGTTAATAAATATTTAGTCACAACAAGGCACTTGTTTGTTTGTTTGAATGGAGCTTTCACATCCCTGTCAACACTATTTAGGTAACTTTGGGGACGCTGCAATCAATTTTGATGGACTTTTTCCCAGACATTGAGATGAAATGATATCTCAAGCCCGGCCAGCAAACAAACCATGTAGGGGCGGTCTGAATCACACCACTTTTCCTGGGCAGGCTCAGACCCTCTAAGCAGTTTACCAGTACTCATATGCGGTTGGTTTCAGCTCTACATGGAAGCATCATGCAGCCCAGTCTATTTCTCCAAGTCCCGATGGACACTTGTTGTGAATATGACTTAATAAAGATTAAGTCACAAAAGGGCACTTGTTATTTGTTGTAAATATGGTTCAAAGTTTTAGTCACAATGAGGCACTTGTTGTTTGTTGTAAATATGGTTCAAAGTTTTAGTCACAATGAGGCACTTGTTGTTTGTTGAAAATATGGTTCAAAGTTTTAGTCACAATGAGGCACTTGTTGTTTGTTGTAAATATGGTTCAAAGTTTTAGTCACAATGAGGCACTTGTTGTTTGTTGTAAATATGGTTCAAAGTTTTAGTCACAATGAGGCACTTGTTGTTTGTTGTAAATATGGTTCAAAGTTTTAGTCACAAAAGGGCACTTGTTATTTGTTGTAAATATGGTTCAAAGTTTTAGTCACAATGAGGCACTTGTTGTTTGTTGTAAATTTGGTTCAAAGTTTTAGTCACAATGAGGCACTTGTTGTTTGTTGTAAATATGGTTCAAAGTTTTAGTCACAATGGGGCACTTGTTGTTTGTTGTAAATATGGTTCAAAGTTTTAGTCACAAAAGGGCACTTGTTATTTGTTGTAAATATGGTTCAAAGTTTTAGTCACAATGAGGCACTTGTTGTTTGTTGTAAATATGGTTCAAAGTTTTAGTCACAATGAGGCACTTGTTGTTTGTTGTAAATATGGTTCAAAGTTTTAGTCACAATGAGGCACTTGTTGTTTGTTGTAAATATGGTTCAAAGTTTTAGTCACAAAAGGGCACTTGTTATTTGTTGTAAATATTGTTCAAAGTTTAAGTCACAATGAGGCACTTGTTGTTTGTTGTAAATATGGTTCAAAGTTTTAGTCACAATGAGGCACTTGTTGTTTGTTGTAAATATGGTTCAAAGTTTTAGTCACAATGAGGCACTTGTTGTTTGTTGTAAATATGGTTCAAAGTTTTAGTCACAATGAGGCATTTGTTGTTTGTTGTAAATATGGTTCAAAGTTTTAGTCACAATGAGGCACTTGTTGTTTGTTGTAAATATGGTTCAAAGTTTTAGTCACAATGAGGCACTTGTTGTTTGTTGTGAATATGTCTCAATAAAAATTTAGTCGCAATGAGGCACTTGTTTGTAGTTGTTTTAGTTTTAAGGCCCTTACAAGATTATTTCACTTATTTCAAGCAAATCATTAGTCTGGTGGGTGAAAACCACCAGAGTACTCAGAGTAAAAAACATCTGGCCTTCTGTTATAGAACTTGGTGTCTCACATGTGACTTGAGTGAGTTACATCTCACCAACAGCTAAGGTCATACGGAGACGGGACCTCAGTTTAGACTCATCCAAAAGTCTGGAGAAGCCTGGGATCATTCCTGCGATCCCTGGTTTACAAGGCTAGTAGAATAAACACTACACCACAGGGGGCTTCTACATGTGACTTGAGCGAAGCTTGAACCCACAGCGGTAAGCAATCTAATGATTAAGAGACAGCTCTCTTCCCAACTGGACCATGGAGGCCCACACAATGTTGCATTAGAATTCTACTGAATGCTGTTGCTCCTGTGGGTTGGGAGAGGAGGGAGGTGGAGGATTTGCCAATCTGACTTGAAGATTGGAATTGAAGCTACAGTTGATACAAATGTTGAAAATCCAGGGACGGAAACTGCATCAAGATGTGGTGAAATGTTAACCCATTTTGTACTGAATGGTAACTGCCACCTTATATATAGCAGGAGTCCATTTCAACATTTAGGGGAACTAGAGCTGCCGCCTAACGGGCGCCAATTATACCCCCGCATGCGTTGTCCGACAAATTTTTACAAGTATTTGACCTTGAGGAAGGTCAACGTAAAGGTCAAGGTCAGGTTTGTGTATATCAATCTTAAGTACTAGTGGCAAGGTGTGTGGTGTGTGAATATTAAAGAAATCGGTCAAAGAATAAGGAAGTTATGAGCAATGTTAAAGTTTTTTGTAACAGACCGACGACAAATTTTTACAAGTATTTGACCTTGAGGAAGGTCAACGTAAAGGTCAAGGTCAGGTTTGTGTATATTAATCTTAAGTACTAGTGGCAAGGTGTGTGGTGTGTGAATATTAAAGAAATCGGTCAAAGAATAAGGAAGTTATGAGCAATGTTAAAGTTTTTTGTAACGGACCGACGACAGACACCGACGACAGACGACAAGCTGACTCCTATATACCCCCTTCAAACTTCGTTTGCGGGGGTATAACCAGGTTTAGTTGATTTTAGAAGCTGAACTTTTTGCAAACATTGAAGGCCCTGATCAGATGCCACATTCTGTGGCATCTGATCTGGGCCTGCACTGTTTGCCAGTGACCTGTTAAGGGTTTCGCTTATAAAATGGGTTAAAAGCAAGGGGAACTAGACTTGTTTTCCCCACCACACACCCCTTTCAAAACAAGCTTTATTTAACAGCACCACTGTGACCTTGAAAATAAGGTCAAGGTCACAAAAACCTAATCAGTTATATATCCTGACCAAATGTTAATTCCATGCAAATTTGATTAAAATCCATCAAGTAGTTCATGAGATATACTTCACACAACCTAAATTTTGCCTAAATTTTACCTAGTTAGCATGGCTGTAATCTTGAAAATAAGGTGAAGGTCACCAAAACATAATCAGTTCTTCATCCTGTCCCAATGTTATATCCATGCAAATTTGATCAAAATCCATCCAGTAGTTCATGAGCTCGGCATCCGCCCATCAGGGCTTGAAGAAATAGATGGGCTGCATGATGTTTCCATGCAGAGCTGAAACCGATACGCACAAGAGTACTGGCATATCACTTAGAGGAGCTAAACCTGCCCAGGCAAAGCGTTGCAAGTTGGACCGTCCATGCTTATAAACCCTATTGGTTTCATTGTGCGGCAGGCTTGAGATATCATTTCATCTCAATGTCGGGTTAAAGTCCCACAAAATTGGAAGCAACATCTCCAAAATGACCTTTACAGTGTTGACTGGGACGTTAAACCTCAAATCAAACAAACAAAAGTTCATGAGATATGTTGTACACAAGAAAGTGCCACGTCGACACATACGCCTATGCATACGTCAACGCCGACGGGATCTACACCAAAAACAGTATGTCCCCCTCCCCTTCAGTGGGGGACATAACAAGTACCAGGCAATAGGAGATAAAATGAACACAAACTCTTTGTGGATTTTTATTCATTTTAGTCAGTTCAACAAATCAAAAATTATAAAAGACAAATCAAGTTAAAAGGCAAGGCAAACATAGTACATGTAAAACAACTGCACAGTAAATAAAATAAAATCAGGAATCAGTGCCCTTAAATATGAATAGCTACACCTCTAAGGGAGGCAGAAGCCTCCGTGGTGTAGTGATTAGGCTACTCGCCTTGTAAACCAAGGGTCGCAGCATCAATCCCGGGCTTCTCCAGACTTTCAGATGAGTCTTTAAACCGAGGTCCTGTGTCCGTATGACCTTAGCTGTTGGTGAGACGTAAAAACTCACTCACCTCTAAGGGAGGTAACTATAATCTGAGATTATCTGCCTGCTCCCCCCAGAACCACCTAAAATCTGCATTCCCCATCCCTGGATAGCTACATTTGGGTTAGGATAAATTGTCCTAAAAATGACCTGTATTTTCCCTGGGTTCCTCACTAAAAATATACCGAAAAAAAAATGACGTCCAAAAAAAATGGGGATATGGCCCAGTAGGCTGCTGAAATGGAATCTGAGGGTGTCTGCAGTTAAAAATGCCTTGAATTTGCCGCTGGCAAAACATGCTGCAAACAGTTAAAATCTTCAGTGCCAAACCCCTTTATTGTTGCCTCGACAGCGATGTGAAAATTAAGATTTGGACAAAAATACATGTATATTCAATCTTTTTGACAACTTTGAGATGCCCCCTCATTACAATGGCAACAATAATTTAGCCTAAAAAGGTTCCATTTGAAAGGCTACTGCCCAGTTAACATTCATGTCGAGTTTGGTGTAAAACAAGACAATTAATAATGAAAAAATGGCTTTATGCATAAACTTGCTGTCCTAGGCAATGCTGTGAAAATCAGCATGTAATGTCAAGCCGTATTTTCACTGAAAAACAAGAGGGCCCAATGGCCCTATATCGCTCACCTGTGTACCAGAAAATCATTAGTGTAGGAGACCACTTGACATTGCTACATACTAAATATCTAAGCTCAGGCAAAGCGGTGTCCGTGCTTATAAACGCTACTGGTTTCATTGGGCAACAGGGCTTGAGATGTAATTTCATCTCAATGTCTGGTAAAAGTCCCACACAATTGGAAGAGACATCTCCAAAATGACCTATACAGTGTTGATGGGGATGTAAAACCACAAATCAAACAAAACTTGTGCCTTATGGTTTTGGAGAAAAATGATACTTTAGTTTTTTCCAGTTTAAGTCTATAGGAGCTAATGAGCCCTGGGGCTGGACCAATTTTGACCCAAAGGGCATGGTTGGCAGGATTTATGTAGGTGACCATTTTGTGTTGCTATATACTAAATATCTAAGGTCTGTACTTCATGGTTTCAAAGAAGATGTTTGAAGCCTTTTCCATTATAAGTTTGTTGGAGTTTAGGGGCCACAGGATTTGGACCCCAGGGGCATGATTGGCAGGATTCATGTACGCGACCACTCGACATTGCTACATGCTAAATACCTAAGCTCTGGGACTTATGGTTTCAGAGAAGAAGACTTTTGAAGATTTTTTCCCCATTTTAAGTTGTTGTTGTTTTTTTCATTATAAGGGCCCTGTGGTTTCAGAGAAGAAGATTTTTGAAGTTTCTCCAATTTTAAGTCTATGGAAGCTAAAGAGCCCTGGGGTGGGGCCCATTTGGATCCCAGGGGCATAACTGGCAGGATTTATGTAGGTGGCCACTTGATGTTGCTACATACTAAAAATCTAAGCTCTGGGCCTTATGGTTTCATAGAAGAAGATCTTTTAAGTTTTTTTCCATTATAAGTCTATTGGAGGTGATGAGCTGGGGCGAGGCCAATTTGAACCCCAGGGGCAGGGTTAGCTGGATTTATGTAGCTGGCTATTTTATGTTGCTAGATACTAAATATCTAAGTTCTGTGCTTCACAGTTGCTGAGAAGAACATTTTTTAAGCTTTTTACCATTATGAGTCTATGGGAGCTAAGGGGCCCCGGGCGTGGCCCATTTTGACCCAAGGGGCATGATTAGCAGGAAATATGAAGGTGACCACTTGCCGTTGCTACATGCTAAATATCTAAGCTCTGGGCGCTGTGGTTTCAGAGAAGAAGATTTTTGAAGTCTTTTTTCCATTATGAGTCTATGGGAGCTAAGGGGGTCCCAGGGTGTGGCCCATTTGGACCCCAGGGGCATGATTGGCAGGATTTTTGTAGGTGACCACTTGCCATTGCTACATGCTAAATATCTAAGCTCTGGGCCATGTGGTTTCAGAGAAGAAGATTTTTTTAAGCTTTTTATCCATTATGAGTCTATAGGAGCTAAGTGGCCCCGGGGCGTGGCCCTTTTGGATCCCAGTGGCATGATTGGCAGGAATTATGTATGTAGGTGACCACTTGCGATTGCTATGTGCGTAATATCTAAGCTCTGGGCGCTGTGGTTTTAGAGAAGAAGATTTTTTAAGCTTTTTTCCATTATGAGTCTATGGGAGCAAAGGGGCCCAGGCGCGTGGCCCATTTGGAACCCAGGGGCATGATTGGCAGGAATTATGTAGGTGACCAATTGCCCTTGCTACATGCTAAATATCTAAACTGTGGGCCCTTTGGTTTCAGAGAAGAATATTTTTGAAGTTTTTTTTTTCCATTTTGAGTCTATGGGAGCTAAGGGGTCCCAGGGCCTGGCCCATTTGGACCCTAGGGGCATGATTGGCAGGATTTATGTAGGTGACCACTTGCCATTGCTACATGTCAAATACCTGAGGTCTGGGCCCTTTGGTTTCAGAGAAGAAGATTTTTGAAGCTTTTTTCCATTATGAGTCGATAGGAGCCAAAGGGCCCCGGGGCGTGGCCCATTTGGACCCCAGGGGCATGATTGGCAGGAATTATGTAGGTGACAACTTGCCGTTGCTACAAGCTAAATATCTAAGCTCTGGGCCTTGTGGTTTCCGAGTAGAAGTTTTTGAAGCTTTTTGTTCCATTGTGAGTCTGTGGGAGCGAAGGGGCCCCGGGACGTCGCCCATTTGGAACCCAGGGGCATGATTGGCAGGAATTATGTAGGTGACCACTGGCGGTTGCTACATGCTAAATATCTAAGCTCTGGGCCCTGTGGTTTCAGAGAAGAAGATTTTTGAAGTTTTTTTTCCATTATGAGTCTATGGGAGCTAAGGGGGTCCCAGGGTGTGGCCCATTTGGACCCCAGGGGCATGATTGGCAGGATTTTTGTAGGTGACCACTTGCCATTGCTACATGCTAAATATCTAAGCTCTGGGCCCTGTGGTTTCAGAGAAGAAGATTTTTTTAAGCTTTTTTTCCATTATGAGTCTATAGGAGCTAAGTGGCCCCGGGGCGTGGCCCTTTTGGATCCCAGTGGCATGATTGGCAGGAATTATGTAGGTGACCACTTGCGATTGCTATGTGCGTAATATCTAAGCTCTGGGCGCTGTGGTTTTAGAGAAGAAGATTTTTTAAGCTTTTTTCCATTATGAGTCTATGGGAGCAAAGGGGCCCAGGCGCGTGGCCCATTTGGAACCCAGGGGCATGATTGGCAGGAATTATGTAGGTGACCAATTGCCCTTGCTACATGCTAAATATCTAAACTGTGGGCCCTTTGGTTTCAGAGAAGAATATTTTTGAAGTTTTTTTTTCCATTTTGGGTCTATGGGAGCTAAGGGGCCCCAGGGCCTGGCCCATTTGGACCCTAGGGGCATGATTGGCAGGATTTATGTAGGTGACCACTTGCCATTGCTATATGTCAAATACCTGAGGTCTGGGCCCTGTGGTTTCAGAGAAGAAGATTTTTGAAGCTTTTTTCCATTATGAGTCGATAGGAGCCAAAGGGCCCCGGGGCGTGGCCCATTTGGACCCCAGGGGCATGATTGGCAGGAATTATGTAGGTGACAACTTGCCGTTGCTACATGCTAAATATCTAAGCTCTGGGCCTTGTGGTTTCCGAGTAGAAGTTTTTGAAGCTTTTTGTTCCATTGTGAGTCTGTGGGAGCGAAGGGGCCCCGGGACGTCGCCCATTTGGAACCCAGGGGCATGATTGGCAGGAATTATGTAGGTGACCACTGGCGGTTGCTACATGCTAAATATCTAAGCTCTGGGCCCTGTGGTTTCAGAGAAGAAGATTTTTGAAGTTTTTTTCCCATTATGAGTCTATGGGAGCTAAGGGGCCCCGGGGTGTGGCCAATTTGGACCCCAGGGGCATGATTGGCAGGAATTATGTAGGTTACCACTTGCCATTGCTACATGCAAAATATCTCACCTCCGGGCCCTGTGGTTTCAGAGAAGAAGATTTTTGAAGCTTTTTTACCATTATGAGTCTATAGGAGCTAAAGGGTTCCGGGGTGTGGCCCTTTTGGGTACCAGGGGCATGATTGGCAGGAATTATGTAGGTGACCACTTGCCGTTGCTACATGCTAAATATCTAAGCTCTGGGCCTTGTGGTTTACGAGTAGAAGATTTTTGAAGCTTTTTGTTCCATTATGAGTCTATGGGAGCGAAGGGGCCCGGGGTGTGGCCAATTTGGAACCCAGGGGCATGATTGGCAGGAATTATGTAGGTGACCACTTGCATTTGCTACATGCCAAATATCTCAGCTCTGGGCCCTGTGGTTTCAGAGAAGAAGATTTTTGAAGCTTTTTTCCATTATGAGTCTATAGGAGCTAAAGGGCCCCGGGGCGTGGCCCGTTTGGACCCCAGGGGCATGATTGGCAGGAATTATGTAGGTGACCACTTGCCATTGCTACATGCTAAATATCTAAGCTCTGGGCCCTGTGGTTTCTGAGAAGATTTTTGAAGCTTTTTGTTCCATTATGAGTCTATGGGAGCTAAGGGGCCCCGGGGCGTGGCCAATTTGGACCCTAGGGGCATGATTGGCAGGAATTATGTAGGTGACCACTGGCGGTTGCTACATGCTAAATATCTAAGCTCTGGGCCCTGTGGTTTCAGAGAAGAAGATTTTTGAAGCTTTTTTTCCATTATGAGTCTATGGGAGCTAAGGGGCCCCTGGGTGTGGCCAATTTGGACCCCAGGGGCATGATTGGCAGGAATTATGTAGGTTACCACTTGCCGTTGCTACATGCTAAATATCTCAGCTCGGGGCCCTGTAGTTTCAGAGAAGAAGATTTTTGAAGCTTTTTTTTCCATTATGAGTCTTAAGGAGCTAAAGGGCCCCGGGACGTGGCCCGTTTGGACACCAGGGGCATGATTGGCAGGAATTATGTAGGTGACCACTTGCCGTTGCTAC
Organism: Lucinisca nassula; assembly: GCA_963580285.1. NCBI lineage: Eukaryota > Metazoa > Mollusca > Bivalvia > Lucinida > Lucinidae > Lucinisca > Lucinisca nassula. The sequence continues at coordinate 35,997,249 of OY757015.1, read as the reverse complement.
ATGCCAAATATCTTAGCTCTGGGCCCTGTGGTTTCAGAGAAGAAGATTTTTGAAGCTTTTTTCCATTATGAGTCTATAGGAGCTAAAGGGCCCCGGGGCGTGGCCCATTTGGACCCCAGGGGCATGATTGGCAGGAATTATGTAGGTGACCACTTGCCGTTGCTACATGCAAAATATCTAAGCTCTGGGCCTTGTGGTTTCCGAGAAGAAGATTTTTGAAGCTTTTTGTTCCATTATGAGTCTATAGGAGCGAAGGGGCCCCGGGGCATCCCCCATTTGGAACCCAGGGGCATGATTGGCAGGAATTATGTAGGTGACCACTGGCCATTGCTACATGCTAAATATCTAAGCTCTGGGCCCTGTGGTTTCCAAGAAGAAGATTTTTGAAGCTTTTTGTTCCATTATGAGTCTATGGGAGGGAAGGGGCCCTGGGGCGTGGCCAATTTGGACCCTAGGGGCATGATTGGCAGGAATTATGTAGGTGACCACTGGCCATTGCTACATGCTAAATATCTAAGCTCTGGACCCTGTGGTTTCAGAAAAGAAGATTTTTGAACCTTTTTTTTCCATTATGAGTCTATGGGAGCTAAGGGGCCCCGGGGTGTGGCCAATTTGGGCCCAAGGGGCATGATTGGCAGGAATTATGTAAGTGACCACTTGCCGTTGCTACATGTCAAATACCTTAGCTCTGGGCCCTTTGGTTTCATAGAAGAAGATTTTTGAAGCTTTTTTTCCATTAGGAGTCTATGGGAGCTAAGGGGCCCCAGGGCGGGGCCCATTTGGACCCCAGGGGCATGATTGGCAGGAATTTTGTAGGTGACCACTTGCCGTTGCTACATGCTAAATATCTAAGCTCTGGGTCCTGTGGTTTCAGAGAAGAAGATTTTTGAAGCTTTTTTTTCCACTATGAGTCTATGGGAGAGAAGGGGCCCCGGGGCGTGGCCCATTTGAAACCCAGGGGCATGATTGGCAGGAATTATGTAGGTGACCACTGGCCGTTGCTACATGCTAAATATCTAAGCTCTCGGCCCTGTGGTTTCAGAGAAGAAGATTTTTTAAATTTTTCCCATTATAAGTCTATGGGAGCTATATGTTGCCATGGCAACCAGAGTTCCAATCTGATCAGCCCAAAAACCTTATGCAGCCTGTCCCCCTACCTGATGAAGCTTCACATGAAATTTGATCAAGATTGGCCATGTGGTTTTAGAGATATACTTATTTGAAATTGTTTACGGACGCACGGACGCACGCACGCACGACGGACGACGGACAAAAAGTGATCACAAAAGCTCACCTTGTCACTATGTGACAGGTGAGCTAATAAAACAAGAGGGCCATGATGGCCCTGGATCGCTCACCTGATCCATAGAGTAACAAGTGGGCCCCGGGGAGGGCCATTATATTGACCCCAAGGTTATAATGTGCATAATGTTGAGGGAGGTCTAAAAAGGTGAAACTTCATACCAAGTATCAACAAAGGCTATAATTGTCCACTAGATGAAGCCCATACCAAATATCAAAAACATGGGCCTTGCAGTTTCAGAGAAGATTTTTTAAGATTTCCCTATATAAGGCTATGTAAAACCAAAGGGTCTCGAGGCGGGGGCATTTTTGGCCCCAGAGCTATAATTAGAACAATCTTGATAGAGGTCCACTAGATGAAATTTCACACCAAATATCAAAGACCTAGGCCTTGTGGTTTCACAGAAGAAGATTTTTAAAGATATTCCCTATATAAGTCTATGTAAAACCAAAGGGTCCAGAGGTGGGGGCATTTTTGGCCTCAGGGCTATAATTTGAACAATCTTGGTAGAGGTCCACTATATGAAGCTTCATACCAAATAGCAAAGACCTGGGCCTTGTAGTTTAGGAGAAGAAGATTTTTAAAGATGTTCCCTATATAAGCCCATGTAAAACCAAAGGGCCCAGGGGCCGAGACATTTTTGGCCCCAGCACTAGAATTTGAACAATCTTGGTAGGGGTCCACTAGATGAAGCTTCATACCAAATATCAAAGATCATGGCCTTGCAGTTTCATAGAAGAAGATTTTAAAAGATTTTCCCTATATAAGCCCATGTAAAACCAAAGGGCCCCGGGGCGGGGGCATTTTTGGCTCCAGGGCTATAATTTTAACAATCTTGGTAGAGGTCCACTAGATGAAGCTTCATACCAAATATCAAAGACCTAGGTCTTGTGGTTTCAGAGAAGAAAATTTTTCAAGATATTCCCTACATTAGCCTATGTAAAACCAAAGGGCCCCGGGGCGGGGGCATTTTTGGCCCCAGCACAATAATTTGGACAATCTTGGTAGGGGTCCACTAGATGAAGCTTCATACCAAATAGCAAAGACCTGGGCCTTGCAGTTTCAGAGAAGCAGATTTTTAAAGATTTTCCCTATATAAGCCCATGTAAAACCAAAGGGCCCCAGGGCAGGGGCATTTTTGGCCCCAGCACTATAATTTGAACAATCTTGGAAGGGGTCCACTAGATGAAGCTTCATATCAAATATCAAAGACCTGGGCCTTGTGGTTTCAGAGAAGAAGATTTTTACAGATTTTCCCTAAATAAGCCCATGTAAAACCAAAGGGCCCCGGAGCTGGGGCATTTTTGGCCCCAGCACTATAATTTGAACAATCTTGGTAGGGATCCACTAGATGAAGCTTCATACCAAATAGCAAAGACCTAGGCCTTGCAGTTTCAGAGAAGCAGATTTTTAAAGATTTTCCCTATATAAGCCCATGTAAAACCAAAGGGCCCCGGGGCGGGGGCATTTTTGGCCCCAGCACTATAATTGGAAAAATCTTGGTAAGGGTCCGCTAGATGAAGCTTCATATCAAATACCAAAGACCTGGGCCTTGCGGTTTCAGAGAAGAAGATTTTTACAGATTTTCCCTATATAAGCCTATGTAAAACCAAAGGGGTCCGGGGCGGGGGCATTTTTGGCCCCAGCACAATAATTCGAACAATCTTGGTAGAGGTCCACTAGACGAGTGAGTGAGTTTTAGTTTTACGTCCCACCAACAGCTAAGGTCATACGGAGACGGGACCTCGGTTTAAAGACTCATCCGAAAGTCTGGAGAAGCCCAGGATCGATCCTGCGATCCCTGGTTTACAAGGCGAGTAGCGTAACCACTGCACCACGGAGGCTTCTAAGGTCCACTAGACGAAGCTTCATACCAAATATCAAAGACCTGGGCCTTGCGGTTTCAGAGAAGAAGATTTTTTAACTTTTCAGTGAAAAAATCTATTTTTGGCTCCTGTGACCTATATGTGCAACGGACCGGAACCATTTGAACAACTTTGAAGGGGGACCACCTAAGGATCATTCCTGTGAAGTTTGGTCAAAATCCGATCAGTGGTTTAGGAGGAGATGTCATTTGAAGAAATTGTTTACGCACGGATGACAGACAAAAAGTGATCCTAATATAAAACACAAGAGGACCATGATGGCCCTGGATCGCTCACCTGATCCATAGAGTAACAAGTGGGCCCCGGGGAGGGCCATTATTGACCCCAGGGTTATAATGTGCATAATGTTGAGGGAGGTCTAAAAAGGTGAAGCTTGCCCTTATGAAATGGGCTTCTGACAATAAACTGGCAAGAAGCTGGCAACAGACTGGCAATTGACTGACAACAGACTGGGCAGACTGGCAACACAATGGCAATAACATGGCATCACACTGGTACTAAAATAATCACTTCTGGTAATACACTGGCAAGTAATACCAGCTTATTGCCAGTCTGGTAACAGACTGGTTATACACTGGCAATACAGTGTTAAGGGTATTGCTGATCTGGTAATACACTGGCAATATTGCCAGCCTATTGCCAGCTTCTGGCTATAGGCTGGTAATAACATGGTAATACTCTGGAAACACACTGTCAAGAAATGTCTTACTGCCAGTCTATTGCCAGCTACTTGACAAAGACTGGTAACAAACTGGAAATACACTGGCAAGAAATTTGCATTTATCTGACTATACACTGGTAAGAAAATTCAGAAAAGGTGTATCTGGCAACACACTGGCAAGGAATGTCTTCAATTTTACAAAACAATATTGTCGCTTGGTGAAATGGTATTAGGCTGGTTAGAAACTGGTAATACTCTGGTGTTAGGCTGGTAGTACTCTGGCAAGATGCTGGTAATGGTCTGGTAATACAAAGAGGACCTTACATGAATGGTCATTTAATAACGAATTTATAAAACAAGCTGGTTAATGTTTTTTATCATATGACGTCGCCTCCGAGTGTAATAAAGCCATGTAATAGATTTCATATTCTAACATGACGTTAACTTTTTCCCCATTGAACCCAGTGGAAACGTCAGCGTTTGCAAATATGCGATAATTCACGTCGTCAACTTGGTGCGTGCAATTTGGCGTCATCGTGACGTTGCATGTAAACATTTCCTTCTGTCAACATCCGCTGCGAAATAGTCCCCAAGATAACGCTTTCCCAAGTGAAAATGTGAGCGGGATCCCGGCGGGATTTTTCCGGGATCCCGGCGGGATTGTGAATCCCAGCCGGGATAATCCGGGATCAAGACTTCAGTCAGGGATCCCGCTTGTGGCAAACCGGGAATTTTGGTAGAGTCTGGGATCCCAAAAATATTATCCCGGACCGGGATCCCTGACAAGTAATAGTCAAAAAAGCTTTCTTTTAAAAGATTATCTTGTTATCTAGAACACCTATAAGATATTTGATTAGATATGTAATTTAGATATCTTTAATGGCAGTTTAGATATCTAATATAGCATATACCTATGGGGTGCAGTTTTACTATTCAATACAATTTTGAGATATCTATAATTTTAATTAGATATTTATAATTTTATTATAGATATCTATAAATCAAATTATAGATATCTATAATTTTATTATAAAATGATAGATATCTATACATAAAAATTAAAGATATATATAACATAATTGATATCTATAATTATCAATATTTATGATATCATAAAATGTAATCAATGATATGTTATATAAATATGTCTTGATAGCTTTAAATTTGTTTTATGATATCCAATTTTCTTTTGCATATATATATATCTAAAAATCAAATTACAGATATCAATTATAAGGCTGAATTATAGGTATCAAAATTTTCATTAATGGATATCAAAAAATAAAGTATGGATATCAATAAATGTAATTGATATTAATAAATGTAATTACTGATATCCTCAAATGTTCTTCAATATTTGATATCAATATATCGAATAATAGCTATCTATAATTGGTATATAGATATCCATTAACATATTATAGATATAATAAAAATAATAGATATCTAATATTATTTACAGATATCTAATAATATTTATTATATCCTATATTTTATTATAGATATCTTTTAATTAAATTATGGATTTCTATAAATCAAATTATTGATATCTATAAATCAAATTAAAGATATCTATAAATCAATTATAGATATCTATAATTAACATTAATGGTATCTAGTATTATCATTATTTTTGATATCATAAAATTTAATGATATGGAAAATACATTTCTTGATATCAATAAATTTGTTTTATGATATCCATTATTCCTTTGCATATATGGATATCTAAAAATATAGTTATAGATATCATATAAAAGCCTGACTTATGGATATCACAATTTTCATAAAATATATTGTGGATATCAATAAATATATTTATTGATATCCTAAAATGTTATTCAATATTTGATATCTATATATCGAATAATAGATATCTGTATATCGAATAATAGATATCTATATTGGAATTATAGATATCTCTTAACATATGTTGGATATCATAAAATAAATTAGACATATTATTTATCAATATCTAATATTTATTGATATCCTGTATTTTTATTATAGATATCATTAATTTTATTTATAGATATCTTCAAATTCGATTAAATAGTAAAACGGCACCTCATATATACCTTAATTGACATATATATAAGATTCATATTAAAACGCACATAATACATCTCAATTCAAAAGTAAGATATGATCTATACAAATATATCAGATATCTAATGTAATAATATCAGATATCTTAGAAAGTGAATAATATACCTCATGTAATATAGAAATAAGATACCTAAACCAGATTTTTATATAGATATCTTATATGTTACGAGCTTTAAACATCTGATAAAGTTTATCAGATATTGTAGTTATCTATTTAAAATATATCTCGTTACCTAGGCTTGTAGAATTAGATATCTAATAAAGTATATCAGATATTGTAATTTTTTTTTTTTTTTTTGGTTTGGGTTTTACGGCCCTTTCAAGATTATTTCACTCATATCGAGCCGATCGTTAATCAGAGGTGGGCGAAAACCGGAGTACCCGGAGAAAAACCACCTGACCTTCCGTTGCAGAACTTGGCGTCTCACACGTGGCCCGAGCGAGGCTCGAACCTACGGCGGTGAGAGACCTAATGACTAAGAGTCAGCGCTCTTATCCACTAGGCCACGGAGGCCCGATATTGTAATTAAGAAATAGATCAGCTGTAGCTGTGAACTGTTGAGTAATATATCACAGTTCGACGGTAAGATGAAATTAGATCAAATCACAAGCGCATAGTGCGAGTGATTTTTCTACTTTCAACTGACCATAGTGTTGACTGGGCCGTAAAACTCCAATACAAACAAACAAACAAACTGACCAACTTTCGATTATAAAATTCTGAAAATCAGTAATAATGATGTTGTTTCCTTCAAATTTCTCTAAATTGTCACCAAAATTATCAACTGATTATATGTATTTATGTTCTTTATCTAACGTTTTCGATGTGAGAAAGTGACACTACAACGGTTAACGTCAAGGAGTCTACAAATGACAGGTAACTGTTTATGACGTCACTTATCACGCTCTTCCGATCTGTGATCCCTATTGAAAACATCTTTGGAATTCCAAGGAAATTTCACTGGTGTTCCACAGAATTTCCATTGAAACTTTCACTTCCACTTTAATTCCATTGGAACCCAAACAGATCGTGGATATATTTTTTTTTTTTTTGGGGGGGGGGGGGGGGTGGGTATTCCAGTGTCACTGGAATTGCAGTAGAATACAAAAGAGCATTTTCCAATTGCAGTGGAATTCCAATGGCTTAATTGTTTCACTGGCAATGAGATTCTGACAATTTAAGCCAGTGCTTCTAGAAATTAAAAAAAAGACAAAAAAGTGGAAGAAATAATTTTAGGAGTATGAAAAAAACCACATGCAAATCTTAAGACCTATATAAAAACACCTGCAAAGTTTCAAAACGATCACCCTAAAACTGTGAGAGGAGTTGCGCTAACAAGGTACCCACTCCCAATACACTTTAACATTATTAGACCTAAAAAAAATTAAAAAGACGAAAAAAGTGAGAGAAATAATTTTAGGAGTATGAAAAAACCACATGCACATCTTCAGACCTATATGAAAACACCTGCAAAGTTTCAAAACGATCATCCTAAAACTGTGAGAGAAGTTGCGCTATCAAGGTACCCACTCTTGTACACTTTAACATTATTGGACCTAAAATGGCTGAGTTAAAAAGACGAAAAACGTGAAAGAAATAATTTTAGGAATATGAAAAAACCACATGCACATCTTCATACCTATTTGAAAACACATACAAAGTTTCAAAACGATCACCCTAAAACTGTGAGAGGAGTTGAGCTAACAAGGTACCCACTCCTGTACACTTTAACATTATTAGACCTAAAAAATGGCTAAGTTAAAAAGAAGAAAAAAGTGAAAGAAATAATTTTAGTAAAACGAAAAAACCACATGCACATCTTCAGACCTATATAAAAACACCTGCAAAGTTTCAAAACGATCACCCAAAAACTGTGAGAGGAGTTGCGCTAACAATGTACCCACTCCCTATACACTTTATTATTATTAGACCTCAAAAAATGACTATGTTAAATGAAAACCTATCTAGGGACATAACTCCAAGACTTATGGGTCTTTGATAAATATTTTACTACAACAGATTCCTTACCTCAGGCACCAAGTGTGATAAAAGTTTCATAAATAGAACAATAAATACAAAAGTTATTAAAATTATTAAGCAAGATATACAGGAAAACCAAAAGTGTCACGGACAAGTTTTCAAGAATTACAAAGGGAAATAACTTTAACAGTATTGATCGCAGGACCTTTATTTTCATGTGGCAGCAGCATCTCGTCAATATCAACATTTATGCAAAAATGATAAGATTCTGTAAACTATTAAGCAAGATATGCAGGGAAAACCAAAGTTTTACGGACAGACGGACAGACAGACAGACAACGTGAAAACAGTATACCCCCATTAAACTTCGTTTGCGGGGGGTCTAAAAATTCGTCCGTGATGCGATTTCTCTAGCGCCGGACGCGAGAAAATTACCGTCTGTGTCCAGTATCTTTTATGATGCGCCACCAGTCGTGCTGATGTTACGTTCAAAGACGCCGACGTGACATCTGAAGATCCCGATAAGGTGCTAATTTTATCGGCTACTTGAGATGAATAGCGGTAATAAAGCATGCAACGCATAAAGACTAGTTCAGAGTCACAGTAGATAGTAACGGTTTAATCCAGCTAATTGTACTCAAAAGAACTAAAGAAATAAATTTAATCTGGTCTAAAAAGTCTTTGAACATTACATGTGCATACATTGCTAGTCAGATAAAATTTCATCGTAAGACAACATGTGCGTTGATACAGCGTACGGTTCTGTTTGTAGTAAATATTGCACGCGTAGTTCTATCTTTAACTGTGTATTGACTACAATGTCGGAGAAAAATACGTTCAATTTTGCCGTTAACATTGATCCGTTATCCACTGGTCAGTAAAGCGATAGTTGCACATGTTTACAAAACAGGTATTGAAGATTAGTATTGTGTCTGTCAAACTACTTAATTGATTGACAGGTTAATTTTCGCTTACTCAGGTGTGAATAATCCTGGTGTATGAATGTCATTTGACGTATCACCAGTAACAATTCTGATTCTGATTCTGAATAACACTTGGCGGATCATTACTGTTGTTATACGCCCGTTTGACAAACGGGACGTAAATATGTTATACCCCACCCCCTGGCGTCCGTCGGTCTGCCTGTTGTTTTTATGAGGCTTCCGACGGTGCGAATAACACCTGACAGAAAATTTACTTCAAAGCCAGACAATCCTCTCATAATTAGAAGTCGCCCCGAAAAATACATTTCGAGGTTTCGCGGTGCCTGACTTCGGCCCTAGTGTTTTTGTCGTGCCTGCTACTAGCATAGGGCGATAAAGGCGTCTGATTTTCCGCCCGTTTGTCAATCCTTAAACATTTGCGACAACCCTAACTTTCACCCAAATGGTCAAGTTCATTTCTCAAAAATTATAAGAGCTTCATTTACAATATTTGGTACAGAGGTGCATCTGGGGATGGCAACACTAATGCAAGTATCCATATTTGACCTTGACCTCCTTTTCATGGTCCACTGACTTTGAAAACTACTGCATCAAACCTTGCGACAACCCTAGCTTTCACCCAAATGGTCAGGCTCATTTCTCAAGAACTATAAGAGCCTCATCGATGATACTTGGTACAGACTTGCATCTGGGGATGGCAACAATAATGCAAGCATCCATATTTGACATTGACCAACTTTTCATTGTTCGCTGACTTTGAAAACTATTGCGTCAAGCCTATGTTCACTCTTCTATTTATGTTCATTTCTCAAGAACTATAAAAGCCTCTTTAATGATACTTAGTACTAAGTAGAAGTAAACAAAAAAGATCAGGAATCGATACAATTAACTTACTCACCCATCAAAGACACCAAAGGGAAAGAAATACAAACATTAAGCGACCAGACCTTAATGGAAACCCAAACAAAGGAAGGCAATAAGGACAGTTACTTTCCCACAAAATGGCCATATGGCCATCCAAAATTAAAAGACACAAGTGATACACACAGTAAGTAACAAACAACAACATAAATAAATCGCCACAGAAGAACCGCCATGGAACGGTCAGTGGAAAGATTTCCACTGTGGGGCTTGCAACTTGCAACTAGGGGTGGCAACCATAATGCAAGCATCCATATTTGATCTTGACCCACTTGACCACTGACTTTGTAAACTATTGTGTCAAACCTAGCATTTCCCTTCTGTTCAAGTCCATAAGAACTATAAGAGCTTCGTTAACGTTGTTTGGTATAAACTTGCATCTGTTGATGGCAATTATAATGCAATTATCCATATTTGACATTGACCTACATTTCATGGTGCATTGACTTTGTGATCTATTGTGTACACCCTAGTGTTCACCCTAATGTTCAAGTACATTTCACAAGAACTATAAGAAAATATTTATTGTTACTTGGTACATTCTTGAATCTAGGAGTGATTACTTCAATACAAGCTCCATCTTTGACATTGACCTAAATTTTATGGCTCTGTGACTTTGAGCCCCCACAGTTGGAACTCTTTGTTTATTGTGTGCAGCAGCAGAACGATTTTATCTTTTTGTTAATGGGTAACCTAAGCAATATTCCAATGAAGCTTGAATGAAAATAGCACAGGGTTATGGGATGAGTAGACGATTAAAGATTTTTTTTTTATTTTTAGCTCTGGTGGCCATCTTGCTCATTCGAGCGAACGATTTTAGCTATTTTGATAGAGAGTCATCTATATTTTGGCAACATTCCTGTGAAGTTGTAGAGAAAATGGCACTGGCGTTTAGGAGAAGTTAGCATTTTAAGCAAATAGTTGACGTTTTCTATTTTTAGTTCTAACGGCCATCTTGTTCATTGGAGCGGAATAGTTTGAGCTATATTGGGAAAGGGTCAACCAAGCAACATTCCAATGAAGTTTCTATACAATAGGCCCAGGGGTATGGGAGAAGTAGACGTTTAATTTTTTTTTTCTATTTTTGAAAGTTGATACTTGTATCAAGTTTCTATGTTAAAGCATTTCCACATGAACTACTTAAATCTAAGTTATTTGGCTATGGAATAGGGGGAATTACTCTCAAATAGATAGATTCCTTTCTTTGCTACAGAAAACAGCGCCCATATTCAGAGTGGGCGCCAGTTTTGTCTGGAGTCCAACAAGGGACCGTTCTTAGTCCACTGTTATTCTCCCTGTATATCAATGATATTTCCACTGACATTGACTCAGATCTAAGACTGTTCGCAGATGCCTGTGTTTGCTATCGGGAAATTAGAGATACAGAGGACTCACTGAAACTTAAGAATGATATAGATAAATTAGGATGTTGGGCACGAAAATGGGGCATGGGATTTCAGCCCATTAAATGCAATATTATGCAGGTAACTAGGAAGAAAAAAAAATGAGGCTTCTTACACCTTAAAGGGAACGGTCCTCGAGAACGTGGATTCCATTTAATACCTTGGTGTGACACTCGCACACAATTTGAGATGGAATACACATATTAGCAACATGTGTACTAAGGCAAATAGAACGCTTGGTTTCCGGAGGCGAGATATTCATTAGTGTCCCCAGGATGTAAAAGAGGCAGCATATAAAGGTCTTGTTCGCCCAATCTTGGGATATGGTAGTTGTATCTGGGACCACAGAGGAGTGGTCCTTAATGAAGTAATTGAAGAAGTTCAGAGTACAGCTGCAAGATTTGTAACAAACAGTTACTGCTTTGAAACTGGGAGTATGACTGAACTATTAGGAAAATTAAAATGGGATTCTCTCTAGAAAAGGATAAAAGACAGAATGCCCATTAAAGATCTAAAGGGTGCTGCGCGCATTCCAACAGATGACCTTGTTAACCCAGCTAGGCACTGTAGAAATCATCCCTCATTGGCGTTTCAGACCCTTACTGCAAGAACTGACATTAAACTCCAATAAAAACAAACATTTATTCTTCCCCCGGACCAATACAGGTTGGAATGCCCTTCCCGATTTAATCTATCCTATTTCAGCAGCTGAAGGTGCTGAGGATTGTGTAACTAAGTTTACCTCTTTAGTGAGAGCGTTAGGGACAAACTTCCTTTTCTCCCTTTCTTGAGAGGCTCCCATCCTAATTTTCCTAGTATTCCAGTTATGCTCCCAGTTTCATGCAAAACTTAATACACCTATTTATCGTATCCCCAAATTTCTAAACAATCCCTCTATTGGTTACTGGGACCTCGTTTGGACGAAATTTTTGCAGAAAGATGAAGAATCGGAGCAAACAAAAATAGTCTCCCTTCTTTGTTTGTGAGAGACTTACAAGTGGAAGTGTTTAGGTTCGGTGTTGGCTTGAAGGGAGCACTATGGGCTACCGCGCATTTTGGTGTTTTTCGGTGAGTTTTCGGTATTTCTATAGACTATATGTAAAATATGTTCTTGTATTTTTTTTCTCTAAGCTCCCTCTATTTACCCCAAAACCTATGTAGTTTTTAACTACCCGAATGGTCCTTCACATCTATAAACCCCGCTAAAATGGGGACGTATAAAAGCCGGGATTAACGGTCGGGAGAATGTATTGATAAAGGTATTAAACATGCACCACCTATCTTAATGAAATTTAGAACAATTGTCAAATTCAGAATCTTCTTCAAAATGCATCTTAGGTTTAACATTAGGTCTAAAGGGTGCTGCCAGCATTCCAACAGATTACCTTGTCCCCCCAGCTAGGCACTGTAGAAATCACAATTCATTGGCGTTTCAGATCCTTACTGCAAGAACTGACATTTATAAAGAATCATTCTCCCTCCGAACCATTAGAGACTGGAGTGAAAGTAAAAGATCCCTACCGGTTATTGCATGATTACTGTGTAGGATTTCATCCAGCAAACCAGGAGTACGTTATATACACCTGTGAGTAGTGATCTGATATGACTGATCCCAGTACTAGTATCAGTAAAAAAGAAGTAAGAAAGAAAGAAAGTATGTCATTAGACGTGTCACCAGCAAAAATTCAGATTCAGACGGGTACTTTTGATGAATATTTCCCCTTGAGCACTACAGCCTGGGTTCGACCCCTAATAATTTACAAAGTGCTTGACAAAAGTTACTCCCGATCCCCAAAGTTTGTGACACGGTTGTATCTTTCAGTATGAATCGTGATAAATATTTGATAACAATTTGTAGTCTTATATGCGTTTGTAAAGGAGTATATATTCTACTTTTGTTTCAAATTTCATCAAGATAGATGCATGTTTAATACCTTTATTCGATTTATGGACATCTCGGCCCCTAACAAACTCGGCCCCTGGCAAACTCGGCCCCTGACAAACTCGGCCCCTAGCAAACTCGGCACCCATTCAACTCCGTCCCTAAAAACTCAGGCCCTAGCAGCATTTAGGTCCTAAAATACTATGTTTTTGTTTCCGATAATCAATTTGGAAGGTGGATAAGTAGTTTCACAGAAAGTTTGACCATATTTATCGTTTTTAATACGAAAAAAGATCGCGGAAACCGATGCTCTAATTTCTTTCTCTTTATACTGCCATACGCCCTCGCGGGCATTCTAGGCAGGTGTTACAATTAAGTGTGACATCACGAAAACATGCCTATATAATTTTGACCACCTGCAACCCCACTTTAATACAGATAAACTTGGGTTTACAAGGGTTTATATTATTTTTCTTTTTTCTTCTCAAAAACATAGATTGTTGGTTCTTCTAAGAACCGCGTCGCTGATGCTGTTTTAACAAGTACCCAAATCTGTTTGCTCAAAAACATAGATTGTTGGTACTTGTAAGAATCGCGTTGTCAATGGGTTCTAGCGAGTACCCACAATCTATGTTTAAAGCAGAAATAAGAAAAATATGTTTTAATATGTTTCATCTGAAAATGTTCATATTTGGGGTGTGAAAAATCATCACGAAAACACGCTTATATAATGTTGCATTACGCAAACACGCCTATACAAATACATTGCCCAAATGAAAATTTTATGATGAAAAAGTGTGATATTTTTCTTATTACTGCTCAAAATATAGATTGTAGGCACTTGTTAGAACCGCCTCATCGAGTCATTGAATAAAACTGACACAACATTTTGCCTGCTTGTAGGTTGATACAGAGTTGGTAGAAACCTTTTTAGCACATTGATTTCCACTCATTAAACTTTCAAAGCGTTGCTAGCACAGTATGTCAACATGAAAACATACCTATATAATCATGCCCTGTAAAACTGGGGTTAACTTCGGTATAGATTATGTATATTGGATCAACATAAAAACAGTTTGTGGGTTTTGTTAGAACGACCTCGCTTAGCTTAGACTATCAAACAATGGAAAACAGTTTAGATCCTGATCAGATGGTTCATTAAGAAAACTCGCCTATTCAAATATATTGGAAAAATTGCCAAAAATGAAAATAATTAGGCATATGTACATTAAAATATGTGTAATAGCATGAAAATAAGTCAATTCCAACATTAATATATACACATTCTAATTTTGGGGGCCGAGTTTGTCAGGGGCCGAGTTTGTAGGGGCCGAGTTTGCTAAGGGCCGAGTTTGTCAGGGGCCGAGTTTGTTAGGGGCCGAGATGTCCTGTCACCCTTTATTCGATTGTCAAAATTTACTCCCGACTTTTCTCCCGACCGTTACTCCCGGCGTTTATATTTTCCGGCCTTTATACTTTCCCCGCTAAAATACGTCACTTCCTTTCGAAAAACTACAGAAGACAGCGTCTGCATAATTCATCCAAATTCAATCAAATTTTGGCCGTTTCTCAGATAAGACCAACTATTTTAAGCTAGATATTAACTATACATAGCAAATTTAAGAATTAATAGGTAGTACATTTGTAATTTTGATTATAAATGGTTAGTGTAACGTACGGCCATTACACTCGCGACATCAATTTTCGTGGTTTTTATTTATTTTTTTTTCAGCTGGATGATGGAAAATTGGTTTCTTTTGGAAGTCATTTGTCTGGCTTTAATTGTTTTCCAACAATGATAGCTCAGTGGTTAATGCACTTGCCTCTGATGCTAGAGGTCCCGGGTTCGATCCCTGACAGCGGCGATAAAATTCCGGTGTCCGAACACGCTCCATTAGCATAATTTACAGAGATGAATGTCATAAAGTGCACCGTCCTTCAGATCGGAATGTTAATTGGAGGCCCCTGTACAGGGTAAAGTCCCTGCCGTAATTACATGTAGTGTGCAGGCTTTCATCCTGTAAACCTGGAGTATGTAATGTACACCTGCGGTAATTGTCAAATGTGACCGACGCAGTAGAAAGAAAAACAAAAGTCAAGTTATGTCTACAAAGTACTCTTGAAGGTAAGAATTTGCTCCTATTGAAGGTAAGAATTTGCTCCATAGGAGCAAATTCTTTCCATGCTCCCCAGCAGCAAATTCTTTTCTTAAGAAGTTGCTTGTGGTACAGTCAAGTACCCAGTTCTGTATCAGTCACGCGTCATTGAGTGTTGTAGCCAAATATAGTTGCTTGCTACTCAGAACATTTGGTACCATTTTTGTCGCGCCTGCTTTCAGCATGGCTCGTTGTCCGCCTTTCGTGCCTGCTCTGCTTTTTAGGAGTCCCACTGTCAAGCCTTCAACATTTGCGACCGCCCTTAGTTTCACCCTAATGTAAGTCGCCCAAAGGCGCAACATAGCCTTCGGCGGAATTTTGTCAAGAAAAAAATAGCCCTCTACAAAAATGCACATTAACATATAGGGCTGGCTAATCAGAGCTGAAAAGATAATCGATTATCAGTAAGGTTGACGATTTATCGGATAATCGATTATTCAATCGATAAATTCTACAAAAATGATTATCATTACTGATTTGCTTGCAAAAGATTATTTGATAAGTACAATTTACTACCCAAAGCTGTGTTTAAAATAGCTGTATAAGTGGCAAACAGTGCAGACCCCAGGGATTTTCCTTGTGCAACTTTGGGGCCGGTAATCGGCCCCTATTTTTCCCCATTTTTTCCCACAGATATTCCCAAATTTTATAACAAATTTCCCAATTTCTGATGTTGTGCTACATTTTGATAAAAATTTCATGAAAATTGAACCAAAATTGACAAAGTTACAGCTAATTTAAATTCCCAACTATAAATATTAGCGTGCTGTTTTCCCAAACTCAGCGGCCCCTGGACCCTGATTCTGAAGGGTAGGAAAATCCCTGGACCCAGATGAGACGCCACATTCTTCGGGGTCTCATCTGGGTCTATACTGTTTGCTCAGGTCTGTCTGTTCAAATACGTCTGGCAAAGTATAGCATATGGTAGGAGTCATGCTCATACAGAAAGCCAGACATATAAAATTATGACCAAATATTCAGTGATTTGTCGTTCTGTCCCCCGGTCTATCGACCTGTCTCTGTCTCGCGCCGTCTCCCACTTGAAAATTTTGGGATGTTTTCATGCAGCTACACTAATTTGTTTCCCCCAGCTCTTAAAAAGGGCATGGTGATGGTCAGAAAAAGGGCACTTTCAGCGTGCATAAATATGTAAATATGAACAGGCATGTAAAAAAAAGGATTTTAAGCTCACTTGAGAACAAAGTGCTCAAAGTGAGCTACTGTGATCACCCGGCGTCCGGCGCCAACAATTTACTTAAATGACATCTCCTAAACTGGTGAATGGATTTCAAAATAATTTCACAGAAATGTTCCTTGGGTGACCCTCTACCAAAATTGGTAAAATGGTTCCACTCCATTGAACAAAATGGCCACCAGAGCTAAAAATAGAAAAACCTTTGAACAACATCTCCTCCTAGCCCACTGGCCTGATTTCTAAATAATTTCCTAGAAATGTTCCTTGTGTGACTCTCTACCAAAATTGAGTATTATTATCTTCTTCTCAACTTAAACTGCTGGGTCGATTGGAACCAAATTACATGTGGAGCCTCTATGGGAAGGGGGAACAGAAGTATGTTTGTAAGGACTGGGTCACACGACCAATATGGCCGCCATGGCCCGATATGTAAAAAACATTTAAAAGTCTTCTTCTCGGGGACCAAATGGCAGGTGACCTTGAAAATTGGTATGTAGCATCAGGAATGTCGCAGATAATTTCTTTTATTTGACTAACTCCCTATCGGTGAACTGTCCTGTTTGCACGGTTATTAGCAATCGGCTGGGATATGTTGTTTTAACCCTGTCTGTGTGTTTGTATGTCATGTATGTGGACAACCTTTTAACGTCGGTCATAACTTTTTAACCATTTGAGTCTGAGATAGCGCCTTCATATTTGACATGTGCTTTCCAAACATGCAAAAAAAAATTGACCTTGACCCGTCCAACTTTACAGAAAAATGTGAACAAGGGCTTCACGTCCATTAAAAAAAATTGCCTTTTGCCTACTTAAAAGAAAAAACAGCAGGTCATAACTTTTGAACCTTTCATATCTTGCATGAAGTTTCCTTGTGACATTGAAGGGCTTCACAGCCATACAGAAAATTTGACCTATGATTGTGATCTTGACCTACTTAAAAGAAGAAAAATCATTGATCATAACTTTTGAACTGTTTGAGACATGTAGAGCATTTTTATTTTGCATACAGGTTCCTTGTAGTAAGGGCTTCACGTCCATACAAAAAAGTGTGACCTTGACCTATTTTAAAGATGAAATCATTATTGGTCATAGCTTGAGAATCATTTGAGTTCGAATCTTTATATTGAGCATGTAGGTTCCTTCAACTTCCTTGTGACAATGTCTTAACTCAAACAAAAAATCTTGACCTGTGACCTTGATCTTGACCTGTGAGTCCATATTCGAAGAAAAAGTGACCATGTCCAGGGACATATTCCTGTTTCACTAACACATCTTGTTTCTAAACTTGCGCATTTTTACTTTCTGTTTTGCAAAATAGCCAATCCTGATCAGTCCGGAAACATTCAATTTTAATTGGCTTGGGATTTGTCCGATTTATTGCAAATGACAACGTTGCATGTAAGACTCCTGCACAACTAACACACAAGATCGACCACTGTCTTTGTCTCATTCAGTCAACAACAATTTGGATCACATGTAATCATTTATTACTAGGGTTGCAACGATAAAACGATACAGTTACTTCATGATATTGCGATATTTGTTTTTAATATGGCTATATATGTCCTCACAGATCCAATGACCACTAATTAGTGACTGCATTGCCATCTTGGCCCTCTTGTTATACTTTTTTATTTCTAGTTGTGTCTACTGTTGTATGATATTTTCAGCCTCTGTATTGAGCCCATATATTTTTAGGACCAGCTACGCTCATTTGTAGAAGGGGGTGCAACATCTCTGAAAGCTGTCGAAGGTCTATTCAAGGAGATCTTCACCAAAGAGGAGACCACTGGCAGGACACTAACCAGTTTTACAGGACCAGGAAAACTTGAAGAAATATATGGTAAACATAGTCAATCACTTAATGGTGTATGGCATTTGGGGACTCTGTCCTAGTGGATAAGAGAGCTGACTCTTAATCATTAGGTCTCTCACTGATGGTTCGAATCTGGCTCGGGTTACATATGAGATGCCAAGTTCTGCATTGAACTGTACATCATGTGGTTTTCTCTGGGTTCTCCGGTTTTTGTCCCCACCTCTGATTATTGGTAGACTAGATATATTTAGTTTGAATTTTGGCGAGTGTTTGAGTTTTATGTCTCACCAACAGCTAAGGTCATACGGAGACAGAACCTTGGTTTAAAGACTCATCCGAAAGACTGGAGAGGCCTGGGATTGATACTGCGATCCCTGGTTTACAAGGTGAGTAGCATAACCACTACATTACGGATGCTTCTGTTGAATTGAGGTTTTATGTCCCTGTCAACACTCTTTAGGTCATTTTGGAGGCATTGGTTTCAATTTTATGGGACTTTTATCCGACATTGAGATGAACCCTTTTGCTAATGGAACCAATAGGATTCATTTACATCTTAGCAAAGTTTAACTGTGACAACTAAACAGTGTAATGGACTGTTATGGACATGTGCATCATCCTGCAGTTCATTCACCAATGAAATCTGGTACTTACATGCATTTGTTAAGGGCAGGCACATTCAGATTGAACATCTTTACATGTTTGCACAAAAGGAATTGGGCATCGTCAGTCGACTATCAGTCAGCCTTGGTAGCTCAGTTGGATGCATGTTTAACTGATGATCAGGAGGACGCGGGTTTGATATCTGCCGGGGTCTGCAACTCAGTCAGATGCATGTCTAACTGATGATCAGGAGGACGCGGGTTCGATATCTGCCGGGGTCTGCAAAATTATTTCGTGGTGATTGATCATGAAATCTTTTATACGGTCATTCTCTCCCTTCCACGGATTCAAGAAGGGCAGTTGTCAATTTCTGGCAAAAGAATGTGCACTGTACTGGTTAATAGCTTACATATAAGCCTGCCCAGGAAAAGTGTGGATAGGTAAACTGACCGGCTCAAAAGTGACCTAAAATATTGTTGATTGGGCCGTTAAACTCCAATACAAACAAACAATCCACCATCAACAGTTTGAATCTGTATTATCAGTGGTTTGGAGCCAAAAACTTAACTTGGCTAGTGATAACAATCAATTTTTCAAGCCAGTCACAGGGCCTGACAAATCCAAAAAATTTCCACTTGCCCACCGGGCAAGTAAAATATTTTTGCACTTGCCCAGCTCAAAATCCTACTTGCCCAGGATTTTGGCACTCAAAGTGGTGATGGATGCGGGGGGGTGACAATGGTGACGATGATGACGACCGACATTTATAAATATAATCCAAGGTTTCTGTCAACTTTCAAGCACAACCACTTTCAATTAGGATCTAGTTATTTCATGTTTGTGTTTCTTGCTCTTTGGTCTCTCTGATGGGAGCTCAGAGTTAATTGTATCGATTCCTGATCATTGCATCCTCTTCTATTGATTTCTCTGTGTGCGGTAATACGGTAGAAAATACTGATGTTGTCACAGCCAATAACGGTACTTTTCAAGTTAATTGATTGACATAATACCTTTACCGATTAGCAATTTAAGATACAGTTATATAAACTCATTTAGCTTGACACGCATGATGAACAAGAGCTGCAGCCGATATAGATCTACTCAAAAGATCAGAAGTGTCAGGGTAGCGAGATAAAAGATTAAAAGAATGCAATTTATTTAGCTTGAACCACAAGACGAGGACCCCCTCGATCCAGATCGAACCAAAACTTTCACACTCGCCCTACAAGCAAGTTCAATGCGATCATCATTTCCGCCATCCAAATCGTCGTCCATTCACCACCACTCCCATTTTTATGCACGCGATCGGTAAATGACGTCATCCGACCCCAGCAACCCTACACGTATTTAACGCCATTGTTTTATTTTAATGGGGCGTATCTCTTTCATTAAAAAAATGTTTGGAACCGGTAAAAAATATTTTCTCGCTAGCTAAACGGTTGTGGATAGAGGCGCGACCAATCCGCGGTTACCAACATTAAAAAATTCGACTTTTCCCGCCAGCGTCTGCTATTTGGCGCCAAAACATAACCATTCACGAGATAGTAGAATAGTCCGTTTTTACTACCGTAAGATGTAGCAAAGTAGAATAGTAAGTTTTTACTACCGTAAGATGTAGCAAATCGTCTTAGGAGCTATTAAATCATTTTCACATTGATTGTGGATTAAATTTTATGACAGGGATAAACGCAAATTAGAGACATAACTTAATCTCTTTTTCACACCTTGTCACGCTTATCGATAGCGCTGGTGGTACACACTACACCAGAAATGAAAGACACGCACCGCCGGGCAATCGTGTTTAATTGGTAATTATATGACAGGGATTAACAATAGTGTCATAATTGAACCGTTATAAAAACATAGATGGTTTTGTCTCTGAATTGCCGACAAAGCGGATATCATTGTGATTTACTTACGGGTCTAGTTTTACCGTATTTAAGGACTCAAAAGACTGACAGTTGTAGACGATTTTTTTGCCCTTGCCCGACCGGGCGTCGAAAGGTCAAAGTGCACCTGCCCGGCGCGATTTCGGACTTGTCCCGGGCGGCCGGGCAATGGATTTGTCAGCCCCTGCAAAAAAAAGTGAGTCAGTAAACAGAGCGAAGCTTATCACCATCTCGAAATTTTGACTTCACAAAAATGACATGTTCATTCTCACATCATACATGTACCTGGCCATGCAAACCGAACTTACAGACCATCCCAAAAAAATTTAGCGAGAAAAATAAAGACAAATATGAGAAAAATGAAGACAAAGACGAAAACAAGAACTTATTTATCTTAAGAATTGAAAGATCTTTTTTTTTTAGCTCACCTGAGCCAACTGCTCATCAATATCACCGTGTCGTCCTCCATCATACGTCGTCAACAATTAGTTTGTTAGCACCTGAGAGGTTACAGTTTTCAGTTTTGATCCAAACTTAACAAAATTACTCAGGATGTTTGCCTCTATGAAATCTAGGTCAAGTTTGATACTGGTCATGTCTGGTCAAAAAGTAGGTCAAAAGGCCAAACAGAAAAACCTTACTGACAATCTAGAGGCCACAATTTTTGTCCAATCATCATGAAACTTGCTCAGAATGATCAGCTCGACATTACCTAGGTCAAGATCGAATATGGGTCATGTTGGGTCAAAAAGTAGGTCAGTAGGTCAACTCATAGAAAAAAAGAACTTTACACCCTACTGCACAGTGTTCAATCTAGGCTGCGCCCGCTTTTTACATGAAGGACACACTAGAGATCATTCAATGGGCTCGTCGGGTGCAACTGTAGAATTTAGTGACTGTTTCTTCCAGAGTTTATTTTTTGCAATTTTCTCATGATTTTTCGACAGTCTGGTGCGTATTATTGAGTTAATCACAAACCGCATGTTGCCAAATCAAAACAAGAGCAGTCGCCAGACAGCATAGCTCGCCTGTTTCGCGACTTCAAGATATAAGGAAAAATTTATGAACCATGACATATAGGTAACACTCACCTTGATATATTTGAGATCAATAATCAGGTCACATGGAACATATATTCCAGATATTACATTTCAGGATCAAATTGTATCTGAATTATAAGGCAAAATCATTGAACCATGAAAATAGGTCACAAGGACCTAGATATATTTCCATGTCAATCATCGGGTCACATGGAACTAATTATCCAGGTAAGACATTTCTCCATCAAATAGTATTCAAGATAATAGGAAAAATCACTGAACCATGAAATATAGGACACACTGACCTAGATATTAATTCAAGCTCAATCATGGGGTCACATGGAATAAATAATCCAGGTATGACATTTCTCCATCAAATAGTGTTCAAGATAATAGGCAAAATCACTGAACCATGAAATATAGGTCACACTGACCTGGATATATTTTGCGGTCAATTATAGAGTCACATGGAACTAATAATCCAGGTATGACGTTTCTCTATCAAATTGTATTCAAGATAATAGGCAAAATCACTGAACCATGAAATATAGGTCATACTGACCTAGATATATTTTGAGGTCAATAATGGGGTCACATGCAACTAATAACCCAGGTATAACATTTCTCCATCAAATAGTATTCAAGATAATAGACAGAATCACTGGACCATGAAATGTAGGTCACCATGACCTAGATATATTTTGCGGTCAATTATTGGGTCATATGGAACTAATAATCCAGGTATGACATTTCTCCATCAAATAGTATTCTAGATAATAGGCAAAATCGCTGAACCATAAAATATAGGTCACAGTGACCTAGATATATTTTGAGGTCAATAATGGGGTCACCTGCATTTAATAACCCAGGTATCACATTTCTCCATCAAATAGTATTTAAGATAATAGACAAAATCACTGGACCGTGAAATGTAGGTCACCATGACCTAGATATATTTTGCGGTCAATTATTGGGTCATATGGAACTAATTATCCAGGTATGACATTTCTCCATCAAATAGTATTCGAGATAATAGGCAAAATCGCTGAACCATGAAATATAGGTCACAGTGACCTAGATATATTTTGAGGTCAATCGTGGAGTCACATGGAACTAATATCCCAGGTATGACATTTCTCCAACAAATAGACTTCAAGATATAAGGCAAAATCACTGGACCGTGAAATGTAGGTCACCATGACCTTCACCCTTTTACACTTGAACCAATGTCACTTGATTGGCTGATGTATAACCAATTGTGTCTATAACTCGTCAGGTCAAAAGGTAGGTCAGTAGGTCAAATCATAGAAAAACCTTGTTAACAATCTAGAGGCAAGCTTTGGTCCAATCATCATCAAAATTGCTCAGAATGATAATCATGATAATATCAAGGTCAAGTTCGAATGTAGGTCATGTCAGGTTGAAAAGTAGGTTAGTAGGTCAAATCATAGAAAAACCTTGTTAACACACTAGCGGCCAGTTTTGGTCCAATCATCATCAAACAACCTTGCTCAGAATGATCATCTCGACAATATCTAGATCAAGTTTGAATATGTGTCATCTTTGGTCAAAAGGTAGGTCAGTATGTCATACAGAAAAACCTTGTCAACACCAGAGGCAATGGGACTCCGCCCATCAGGGCTTGAAGAAATAGATGGGCTGCACAATGCTTCCATGCAAAGATGAAACCAACCTTACAGGAGATCAGGTAAACCACTTAGAGGATCTAAATAGAAACGAAGGCAATGATCAGGAATCAACACAATTAACCCATCAGAGACACCAAAGGGAAAGAAACCAGGCCCTAATGGAAAGTCTGCCCAGGCTAAGCAGTGTGAAGAGGACAAGCCATTCTTATAAACCCTATTAGTTTCATTGGGCCACAGGGCTTGAGATGTCATTTCATCTCAGTGTCAGGTAAAAGTCCCAGAAATGTCTCCAAAATGACTATACAGTGTTGATGGGGAAGTTAAACCTCAAATCAAACAAACAAGCAAACAAACACTAGCGGCCACAGTTTTGGCCCATTCATCATCAAACGTGTTCAGAATGATCACTTGGACATTGTCTGGGTCAAGTTCAAATATGGGTCATGTCGAGTCAAAAGGTAGGCCAGTATTTCAAATAACAAGATGTGTTTGTGAAACACGAACATGTCCCTGGGCGTGGTAATTTTTGTTTTCAAAGTTGGTCACAGTTCAAGGTCAAGGTCACAGGTGGGAAGCCCTTGACACAAGGAACTCACATGCCAAATACGAAGGCTCTTGTCTTAAATGGTTTAAAAGTTACGAACAATAATATGTTTTTTCTTTAAACTTTAAAAGTAGGTCATAGGTCAAGGTTACAGGTCAAACAAAAATTGCATGAATGTAAAGCTCTTGTTACAAGGAACCTACATGCCAAATATGAAGACTCTATCCTAAATGATTCAAAAGTTATGAACAATTTTATATTTACTTTTAAGTGGGTCAAAGGTCAAGGTCATAATATTTTGCATGAATGTAAAGCTCTTGTCACAAGGAACCTACACGCCTAATATGAAGGCTGTATCTCAAACAGTTCAAAAGTTATGGCCACTGTTAACTTTTTCTTTTACGTAGGTCAGAGGTCAAGGTCGCAGGTCAACAGTTTTTGTGTGAATGACAAGCTCTTGTCACAAGGAACCTACATGCAAAATATGAAGGCTATATCTCAAACGGTTCAAAAGTTATGACCAAAATGTTATTTTTATACCCCCGCAAACGAAGTTTGAAGGGGGTATATAGGAGTCAGCTTGTCGTCGTCGTCTGTCGTCGTCGGTCCGTTACAAGAAACTTTAACATTGCTCATAACTTCCTTATTCTTTGACCGATTTCTTTAATATTCACACACCACACACCTTGCCACTAGTACTTAAGATTGATATACACAAACCTGACCTTGACCTTTACGTTGACCTTCCTCAAGGTCAAATACTTGTAAAAATTTGTCTGACAACGCATGCGGGGGTATAATTGGCGCCCGTTAGGCGGCAGCTCTAGTTTGTTTTAAGTAGGTCAAGGTCACAGGTCAAAATTTTTGCACAAATGTAAAGCTTCTGTCACTTGACAAATACATGCCAAATATGAAGGCTGTATCTCAAGCGGTTCAAAAGTTATGGTAAATGGTTTTTTTAAGTAGTTCAAAGGTCAAGGTCACAGGTCAGTTTTTTGCATGAATGTGAAGCTCATGTCACAAGGAACCTTCATGCCAAATATGAATGTTCTACCGCAAATGGTTCAAAAGTTATGACCAACGTTAAAGTTGTCCACATACAAACCAACAAACAAACAGACAGGGCAAAAACAATATGTCCCCACTATCGCTACCGGGGACATAATAAAAAAAACTTTTTTAACACTCTAGTAGCCAGTTTTGGTCCAATCATCATCAAACTTGTTCAGAATGACCATCTTGACAATATCTAGGTCAAGTTCAATTATGGGTCATGTTGTGTCAAAAAGTAGGTCAAATCATAGAAAGACCTTGTTAACACTCTAGATGCCACAGTTTTGTACATAATGATGGAGAATTTGTATTACATAATATTCTTGCACACCAGATAAGGAATAATAATATCATTTCATGGAGATTGATCATAAAATCTTTACTCTATGACCATTCTCTCCCTTATGCTGATTCAAGAAGGGCAGTTGTCAGTTTCTGGCAAAAGAATGTGCACTGTTTCTTATAAAAAAAAATAAGAACAATGTACATATGTACATATCTACATTCGTGGACATGTTAAACAAACCTGTCTTTTTTTTCTATGATTTTATAAAAACTCAGAATAATTGTTTCTATCATTCTTCGAATTTTTCCCTCATAGATTTCTCATGATTTCTCTGAATTGTCTCTTGTACTTACTTTATCATTGCAGCATTATATACATGTACTTTAAAAATATTAATGCTTTCAGCCTGTGCCATGAAAATAAAGAGATATACCTGAGAAACGTCAAGCGAGAAAAAGATAATGAAGGCGTTCCACAACATAGTTGGATACTGCAAGAGGTAGGTATGAAGTCACTACATGGTTTAGTTTCTTATATAATGAAATACAACCTGTGAGCATCATACAATTCATAGGGATGAGCTGCTATAGAAGTGTTGTGGCAAGCAGATTTTGTTTCATTAAAACAGACACTAATCATGTCTAAAAGCAATCAAATATGATGTTTTCTAAAACATAAAAATTGCATATATGTAACACGCCGTTTGATTGAATAGCCTCGAAAAGTAGTGACAGCACATTCTGTTTTGTTTTTGTTTGTTTGATTTGAGGTTTAGCGTCCCCATCAACACTGTAAAGGTCATTTTGAAGATGTTGCTTCCAATTTTGTGGGACTTTTACACGACATTGAGATGAAATGACATCTCAAGCCCTGCTGCCTAATTTGCCCCCGCCCATCGGGCTTGAAGAAATAGATGGGCTGCATGATGCTTCCACTCAGAGCTGAAACCGACCCCAGCCAGTACTGGTAAACCGCTTAGAGAATCTACGCCTGCCCAGGCAAAGCAGTGCGAGTCGGACCGTCCATGCTTATAAACCCTTTTGGTTTCATTGGACGACAGGGCTTGAGATGTCATTTCATCTCAGTGTCGGGTAAAAGTCCCACAAATTGGAAGCACCATCTCCAAAATGACCTTTATAGTGTTGACGGGGATGCTAAACCTCAAATCAAACAAACAAACAGAACATAACATCTATTCAGTGGTGATGGGGACGTTTAACCACGAGTCAAACATACAAACCTGCTGCCTAATGAAACCAATAGGGTTTATAAGCATGGACTGTCCGACTCGCACCCCTTTGCCTTGGCAGGCTTAGATACTGTAAGCGGTTTACCAGTACTTGTGTGCGGTCGGTTTCAGCTCTGCATAGAAGCATCATGCAGCCCATCTATTTTTTCAAGCTCTGATGGGCGGGGCCTACAGCAGATTCTGTGAACTTATACTCTGTCCAAAACGTTCTGTTATCATTGCTTTTCATTTACACTTCATTTGTTTGTTTGTTTGTATTGGAGTTTTACGGCCCAGTCAACACTATCTAGGTCATTTTTGAGCCGGTCAGTTTACCTATCAACACTTTCCTGGGCAGGCTTATACGTAAGCGGTTAACCAGTTCAGTGCACATTCTTTCGCCAGAAACTGACAACTGCCCTTCTTGAATCAGCGGAAGGGAGAGAATGACCGCAGAAAAGATTTCATGATCAATCTCTACGAAAGAATGTTGCCGACCCCGGCGGGAGTCGAACCCGTGACCTCCTGATCACCAGTCAGACGCGCATCCGACTGAGCCACTGAGGCCGGCTACACTTCATTTGTCACCTCTTGCAAAATTTTACAACTCTCTTAAGAAAGCAACAAAAAAGCTAATCAGAATTGGGGTGATTGTTGTCAAAATTTTCATTTGCGGGTTGGGGATTTGTTTGTTTGTTTGATTTGAGGCTTAACGTCCCCATCAACACTGTATATGTCATTTTGGAGACCTTGCTTCCAATTTTGTGAGATTTTTAGCCCTGTCGCCCAATGAAACCAATGGGGTTTAAAAGCATGGGCGGCCTGACTCGCACCACTTTGCCTGGGCAGGCATAGATCCTCTAAGCGGTTTACCAGTACACGTGTGCACCAGTACACGTGTGCGGTCAGTTTCAGCTCTGCGTGGAAGCATCATGCAGCCCATCTATTTATACCCGGGCATTTGACCTTTGACCTCTAAATACGACCTTGACCTTGGCAGTATGTACCTGGATATTGTTTGTGACACATTGTCTCATGATGGTTAACATATCTGCAAAATAATTTAAAAATCCATCCATAAATAAAAATGTAATTGACAGCGTTTAAGTTTCGGACGGACAGTCTAAGGTACGCATGGACGGACTGATGGGCAGGGGCAACACTATATGCCCTTCCGCCATTCGAATGCTATTCTTTGAATGGCGAGGTATTCTTTGAATGGGGGGGGGGGATAACATTTTTTTTAAAAGATTTCTACTCCTAAACTGCTAGGCTGATCTTAAAAGTAGTGGCTGACCTCGGTAGCTCAGTCGGATGGGTGTCTGACTGTGATCAGATGCATGTGGGTTGGTACCTTCTGGGGTCGGCAACATTCTTTTGTGGAGGTTGACCATGAAATCTTTTCAATGGTCTTTCTCTCCCGTCCACTGATTCAAGAAGGGCAGCTGTCAGTTTTTAGTGAAAGAATGAGCACTGTACTGGTTAACAGCTTACGGCTCAAAAATGACATAGTGTTGACTGGGTCGTTAAACCCCAATACAAACAAATGATCTTTGTTATTGGGTCACTGTCAACAAAATTGCTCAAACCCTCCACTCCATATTGTTTCATTTGCACAATTTGGTTCAGGTAAGCGATCCAGGGCAATTATGGCTTAAAACCAGTTAAGTTCTAAATTGAAGTGAAGGCAATGATCAGGAATCGATACAATCAACCCACAGCGCCAATCAGAGACACCAAGGGAATGAAACACAAACATGAGGACACCTTGACTGATAAGGTCATGGTTGTATTAACCCTTTCCCACTCAGATACGTGTTTTTACGTGTCTGCACCCCCCCCCCCCATTTTAAGCCCCAGAAGCACCAAAAATCTGCATTTCCTACCCCTGGATAGTTATGTTTGCTTTAAGATTTGTTGGCCTAAAAAGTGACCTGTTTTTTCCGCGCGCCTCCCCACTAAAACTATTGGGGGGGGGGGGGGGGTGTGGAGATTGAAGTGGGGGGTAAGTAAAGAACAACAACATAAATAAACCGCCACAGAAGAACCGCCCAGGAGCCCATCTACGCCCTCGAACAGCCTCCCCACAGCCACTACCAATCCAAGGCTTGCCTCCCCCAGCACCTGTATTTTCATGTAAAAGCCTGTATTTTCTTGAAAAAACCTATATTTTTCACTTTTTGAACCTTCATGCGACTCAACCCTAACTTTTCTTTAAAATGCACTACTATTTTTTACTTTTTAGTCCCATAAAAACTGTCAAGAAATTGTATTTTTTTTCCTCGCTCGCTCGGACTTTGTAAAATTCAGATCAACTTTTTCTGAGTAATTGTGGCGCAAAAATTCATCAAATATTTTTTCTTCAGTTTTAAATCTTTATGTAAGTTTGGAAGACTCTTTTTTTAACCTGTATTTTTATTGAAAAACCTGTAAATAACCTATATTTTGAGTAAGAAGAACCTATATAAAAACCTATATTTTCAAAGTGGGCCACTAGGAGGCCTGTCCTTGTGAAAATCTTCACAGCTTTGGTAGTAAACATTATCAGCCTTTGTTTCCATCTGGATGCTAGATTGTGAAAAACTTTTCAACATGCACTACCACCTTGTATGGACTGGTCCATATTCATGGGTGATTGTGACTGCTGATAAGCATGTGAATGATTCTAAACATGGAAAATTTTAAGACATGTTATAACTGCAATATATATGTACTTATCCATGGTGTCTATCATTTTTCAGGCCAAATCTTCAGTCGCTATATGAGGAATAACACAGACGACGAGAGACAGAAATTCTGGGTTGAAAGAATAGTGTACAAACTGAACGATAAGATTCGTGGAATTAGGAATGGAAAATACAAATCAAAAAAGTAAATCATTACGATAACACAACCGTGAGGCATAGTGCATTTTTTCTTATAACAAAAAAGGACATTTTTCTGATGAAAATTTGTGATCCTTTTCTTATTTATACTCCAAACATAGGTTTTGGGTGCTCGTTAGAACTGCCTCGTTGAGGTGGCTTTAAGGATTACCCACAACCTATGTCTTGGAGCAGAAATAACGAAAATAATGTATACCCCTGTTAACCACAGTTTTCTCTTTAAAAAGTGGGGTTTAAGGGGCTGTCCATTTCACGGACTTGTTCAAACAGGGGATAACTTCATTCCAAATTATCATTTATGGGGGTAAATTTCCGTTTTTACTGTTGGAAACTTTGTTTTACAGCAACCGGTTAAATGGGCTTTAAGATTTTAGGGGGTGGGGATATTACATTTGTCATGTACATACATACATAGATACATGTTTACATGCATGCACACAGCCTGCATGCACACAAGCAAGCACACACACTCACACATGTAGACATGCATTTATGCACACATGGATACATGCATGCTTACTGGTATGTGCATCAAACATGCATGCATGCAAACACACCCACTCATGTATGCATGCATGCATTCATGCATACCAGGGATACAGACTAAGCATTTTGCTCATGCATGTGTTTTTGCGAGCATTCTTGTTTGCAAACACACACACACTCATGCATGTTTGCATATAAACATGTACACACAAACATGCAAACATGCACGTACACTCATGCACTCATGCATTACTTGTTCAACTTATTCCCCTATAGGGGAGCTATGTTGCTGTCTGTTAACTCTTGCTCAGATATTGCCCTTTTGAAATTTTGTCATTTAGGGCCAAGCATATGGTTGGGGAGATAGTGTTGTACAAACACCATCTAGTTTTTTTTTTTTTTTTAATTAACAAACTTCAAGTGCTGCAGGCATAAGCTGTCAATGTTACGCCATGACATTGGGCCTCGGACACTATATCGCTGGCCCCCGCCCATCGGGGCTTGAAGAAATGGATGGGCTGCATGATGCTTCCACGCAGAGCTGAAACCGACCCACACATGAGTACTGGTAAACCGCTTAGAGGATCTAAGCCTGCCCAGGTAAAGCGATGCGAGTCGGCCCATCCATGCGTATAAACCCTATTTGTTTCATTGGGTGGCAGGGCTTGAGATGTCATTTCATCTCAATGTCGGGTAAAAGTCCCACAGAATTGGAAGCAACGTCTCCAAAATGACCATTACAGTGTTGACGAGGACATTAAACCTCAAATCAAGCAAACAAACACTATGTAGCAAAATAAACTTCACAATTATTTTGATGTTATCCAAACAGACCTCGCCTGACCTACGTAGGCACATTAGAATTTTTATTCTTATGCACTTGCCAAAGTATTTTTATGTCTGATTGGATGAGTTAAAATTTGTCAACGGTATATTCTATAACATACCATATTGACCCTAAGTATTGGGACAGATAGGCCTAAGCATAATGTGTAGAACCTAACCAGTGTCAGTCTGATCAGGGTTCCCAATGTTTGCCATTCCATCTGCACGTCTTGCTTGATTGTGAAACAGATTTGTTAAAACATTTGGAGAATTACAGCATGTCCTTAAGGTCTCTAAATTCTTTGTCATTGTGAAGTACTGTCAGAAACCCAAGTCATCATGTTACATAGATATTTATTGGCAAACATTAAGTTTTTACGCAGCTCATGGTTACAGCAGTGCACTTCCAGTACATTCATTTCTATTTTATGCAAAACAGTATATATTTTTAACAACAACCAAATTTGATTAGTGCTTAAGTCACTGTAAAAATAAAAAATTCCAACCATAAAACTGCTGATAAAATTTTCCTCCTCAAATGACAATTTTGAATACAGTTATCATCTAATTAACCTAATGATAATTTAGGATTTGTATTTTCCATTCCAGATTTCCACATTCAAACAAAAAAAAAAAATAATAAATAAATAATTCCATTCATGTTTATCTTGTCATTGTGGTTTCTCTTACTGAACCACGACAGTTCACAATTTTGTTGAGCTGCTATATTATGATCACACTGTCTGTTAACCAAGTTCATAACATTTGTTCCTAGTATACACATGACCAGATTGAATCATTCATTCAACAATATTTCAATTAGATTGAGACATCTCCCAGAGAGGAAGAAAAAAGGAAGATTGAAAGATCAAAGAAATCAAATAAACTCTATATACATGAATTAACGTTAACACGTTGTAGGTAGTGAGTCTGTATATACCGGTATATTGAATGTTTAAAAATATTAAAATAATCAAATATGCTTTGTGCTTGTAGTTCATCAAATCCATCTGATGGAGTTTGCCATTTTATTGTCAGTCTTGAAGTGCAACAACCGGTGCTTAGTCCATGCTATTCATCAGTCAGAAAAACAGGAAAGTACAATGTTAATTTGCATTAATAACTGTAGTTGCTTAAAAACAGCTTTATATTGTAGACATTGAGACTTGAGATGAGACTTTCAATGCTACCAAACAGGGGGCAAATTTTGTCCTTACAAGTAGGTCTAATGGACACAGACACTTGGATATTCTATTTAAGAAAATTTCATGAGTGGAATATGATGGGCAGAATTGACCTGCAGTTGTAGTTGTGTCCTGAATTAAACAATTTTCGAACACAGAGCATGAAGGCATCTATGGAATTATGGTGTAGATTGGCTTCTGCTGCCCAAGGCATAGGTGTAGATTGGCTTCTACTGCCCAAGGCATATGGGGCATATAGTGTTTCACCATGATGTTAACACCCTATGTGGGTCTATTACTTAGGTACTGTTACTGCTAAAATACTAAAAATATATCATGCTTCTATTACTTACCATGACAAGAGCTAAAGTTCAAGAAAATGTCACCTTGTGGTCAAGTCTAGGGGCAAAAAGGGGTAAAAGTCACACTCCAGTTAAAATCATGGTTTAAAATGTCAGATTACATGCCTGCTTCTCTTGCTAAAGCTTATCGAGCTGGAGATGATGTGGCAATTGCACTAGACATCAGCCTGGTAGTACACTGGGGGTTAAATGGCAAGACACTGACAATTGTATGACGATAAAAGTTATTGCAAGTATTATCCCCTTTACAAGAATCTGACAATACACAGGCAACAGACTGGGAGGAAAATGGCAATACACTGACAATAATGTGGCAATACACTGGTAATAATGTGGCAATACACTGACAATAATGTGGCAATACACTGGTAATAATGTGGCAATACACTGCCAATAATGTGGCAATACACTGGTAATAATGTGGCAATACACTGACAATAATGTGGCAATACACTGGTAATAATGTGGCAATACACTGACAAATAATGTGGCAATACACTGACAATAATGTGGAAATACACTGACAATAATGTGGCAATACACTGGTAATAATGTGGTAATTCACTGACAATAATGTGGCAATACACTGACATTACTGTGGCAATACACTGGCTTTACAATGGCTACAAAAAATATAGCTTTTCATTACCAGTGTATTGCCAGATCTTTTTCTTGCCAGCATATTGCCATCTGTCTACCAGACAGAAAAAAGGATGACAATACACTGGTAATAGGCTGGAAAATACGAAATCCAGCCTATTACCAGACTATTGCCATACTGTTGCCATAGGTCCAGCCTATTGCCAGACTGTTACCAGACTGTTGCCAGATTGCCAGTGTATTACCACACTAATGCCAGTGTGTTACCAGCAATACATTTGATTCTGGCTTGAGTGAGTGTGAGAAAGATCGTTTTTCAAAGTTTTTTAATGCCAGTGTATTACCACAGTGTTGTCAGACTTTTTCATACCATGGTAATAAACTGGCAATTAGCTGGTAACAAACTGGTAACAGACTGGCTGGCTGGTAATAATCTGGCTATACACTGGCAACAAACTGACAACATGCTGGCATCAAACTGGCAACAAACTGGTATCAGACTGGCAACACACTGGTAATGCATAAAATTTTCATAAGGGTCATACCAAATATCAACAAAGGCTATAATTTGAACAATCTTGGCAAAGGTCCACTAGATGAAGCTACACAACAAATATCAAAGACCTGGGCCTTGCGGTTTCAGAGAAGAAGATTTTTTTTTAAAGATATTCCTTACATAAGCCTATGTAAAACCAAATGGCCCCGGGGCAGGGGCATTTTTGGCCTCAGGGCTATAATGTAAACAATCTTGATAGAGGTCCACTAGATGAAGCTTCACACCAAATATCAAAGACCTGGGCCTTGCAGTTTCAGAGAAGAAGATTTTCAAAGATTATCTCTATTATAAGTCTATGTAAAACCAAAGGGCCCTGGGGCGGGGGCATTTGTGGCCCCAGGGCTATTATTTGAACAATCTTGGAAGAGGTCCACTAGCTGAAGCTTCATATCAAATGTCAAAGACCTAGGCCTTTTGGTTTCAGAGCAGAAGATTTTTAAAGATTTTCCCTATTTAAGCCTATGTAAAACCAAAGGGCCCCGGGGCGGGGGCATTTTTGGCCCCAGCACTATAATTTGAACAGTCTCGGTAGTGGTCCACTAGATGAAGCTTCATACTAAATAGCAAAGACCTGGGCCCTGCAGTTTCAGAGAAGAAGATTTTTTAAAGATTTTCCCAATATAAGCCCATGTAAAACCAAAGGGCCCTGGGGCGGGGGCATTTTTGGCCCCAGCACTATAATTTGAACAATCTTGGTAGAGGTCCACTAGATGAAGCTTCATACCATATATCAAAGACCTGGGCCTTGCGGTTTCAGAGAAGAAGATTTTTAAAGGTTTTCCCTATATAAGCCTATGTAAAACCAAAGGGCCCTGGGGCAGGGGCATTTTTGGCCCCAGCACTATAATTTGAACAATCTTGGTAGGGGTCCATAAGATGAAGATTCAAACCAAATATCAAAGACCTGGGCCTTGCAGTTTCAGAGAAGAAGATTTTTAAAGATTTTCCCTATATAAGCCCATGTAAAACCAAAGGGCCCCCAGGCGGCGGCATTTTTGGCCCCAGCACTATAATTTGAACAATCTTGGTAGGGGTCTACTAGATGAAGCTTCATACCAAATAGCAAAGACCTGGGCCTTGCAGTTTCAGAGAAGAAGATTTTTAAAGATTTTCCCATTATAAGCCTAAGTAAAACCAAAGGGCCCAGGGGCGGGGGTATTTTTGGCCCCAGCACTATAATTTGAACAATCTTGGTAGGGGTCCCCTAGATGAAGCTTCATACCAAATATCAAAGGCCTGGGCCTTTTGGTTTCAGAGAAGAAGATTTTTAAAGATTTTCGCTATATAAGCCCATGTAAAACCAAAGGGCCCCGGCGCGGGGGCATCTTTGGCCCCAGCACTATAATTTGAACAATCTTGGTAGGGGTCCACCAGATGAAGATTCATACCAAATATCAAAGACCTGGGCCTTGTGGTTTCAGAGAAGAAGATTTTTAAAGATTTTCCCTATATAAGCCTATGTAAAACCAAAGGGCCCTGGGGCGGGGGCATCTTTGGCCCCAGCACTACAATTTGAACAATCTTGGTAGGGGTCCTCTAGATGAAGCTTCATACCAAATATCAAAGTCCTGGGCCTTGTGGTTTCAGAGAAGAAGATTTTTAAAGATTTTCCCTATATAAGCCCATGTAAAACCAAAGGGCCCTGGGGCGGGGGCATCTTTGGCCCCAGCACTATAATTTGAACAATCTTGGTAGGGGTCCACCAGATGAAGATTCATACCAAATATCAAAGACCTGGGCCTTGTGGTTTCAGAGAAGAAGATTTTTAAAGATTTTCCCTATATAAGCCCATGTAAAACCAAAGGGCCCCAGTGCGGGGGCATTTTTGGCCCCAGCACTATAATTTGAACAATCTTGGTAGGGGTCCACCAGATGAAGATTCATACCAAATATCAAAGACCTGGGCCTTGTGGTTTCAGAGAAGAAGATTTTTAAAGATTTTCCCTATATAAGCCTATGTAAAACCAAAGGGCCCTGGGGCGGGGGCATCTTTGGCCCCAGCACTACAATTTGAACAATCTTGGTAGGGGTCCTCTAGATGAAGCTTCATACCAAATATCAAAGTCCTGGGCCTTGTGGTTTCAGAGAAGAAGATTTTTAAAGATTTTCCCTATATAAGCCCATGTAAAACCAAAGGGCCCTGGGGCGGGGGCATCTTTGGCCCCAGCACTATAATTTGAACAATCTTGGTAGGGGTCCACCAGATGAAGATTCATACCAAATATCAAAGACCTGGGCCTTGTGGTTTCAGAGAAGAAGATTTTTAAAGATTTTCCCTATATAAGCCCATGTAAAACCAAAGGGCCCCAGTGCGGGGGCATTTTTGGCCCCAGCACTATAATTTGAACAATCTTGGTAGGGGTCCACTAGATGAAGCTTCATACCAAATATCAAAGACCTGGGCCTTGCAGTTTCAGAGAAGAAGATTTTTTAAGTTTTTGGTGAAAAAAATCTATTTTTGGCTCCTGTGACCTATATGTGCAACGGACCGGAACCATTTGAACAACTTTGAAAGGGGACCACCTAAGGATCATTCCTGTGAAGTTTGGTCAAAATCCGCTCAGTGGTTTAGGAGGAGATGTCGTTTGAAGAAATTGTTTACGGACGGACGGACGGACGCACGGACGACGGACAAAACGTGATCCCAAAAGCTCACCTCGTCACTACGTGACGGTGAGCTAAAAAAATGTTCTGAAAATTACGTCTGCTTGTAATGATTAGCAGTCTTAATAGTGACCCCCAAGGGCATTGACCTTAGGTCATTCAGCTGACCCTGAAGCTAGCAAACTTCATGTTCATGTCCAATGAGCAGGTTTGTTTCTTTGTTTGGATTTTAACTGCCAAATCAACACTATTTAAGGAATAACTGTATTCAGAATACTCTGATGTCATATGGGGAGGTAAATCGGCGGGTTTACTTCATTTGTGGGAAAGTAACTGTCCTTTTGGCTTTCCGCTAGGGATGTTTCCATTATGGTCTAGTTGTTTCATGTTTGTGCTTCTTACCCTTTGGTGTCTCTGATGGGAGATGTGGGATGTCATAAGGCGATATCGATTCCTGATCATTGCCTTCACTTCTATTTTACTGCCGTAAGTTTTGTTTTACAGTAATGCGCCAGCCCAGCCGCAAAACAGAATTTGCGACCATAAAACCAACGATGTTCCTCCCAAAAGACAATTGTTATTACACTTATCCCCTTCTTATGCACTTATTTAGCTGTTTAGTTAAAAATCGTACTATTTCCTCAAAGCAGCAAGGGATGTGAGCAGCGTAAAACCAAATGCTATCCAATGATGAAAAGCAACATTACATCATAACATTGGTTTTCCAACTGTTTAACGCAAGGTTTTCTGTCGCAAATTTTTGACGTTATCAAATGAAACTTCAAGCTACATATGCAAAAGCATTTATAGAATAAAGGGTTTATGCTTTTTTTTATTTCATCAAGTAAAAGAGATCTATATTTAACAGACAGAAGGTCATGTGAAATGTCCTTAAAGTCGCTTGGACATTTATTAAAGCGGTAAAACAAATGAGGCAGTGAACGTTGATAAATAATGACAAATAAAAATTAATAAAATTAAAAATATCAAATCTTAAAGTCCTCACACCTTTCAGACATTCAAACAACAGTCACACCAGGCACAGAGAAAACACACCCTCTGCAATCAGGGCCTAGTTGTTTATAGTATTGTAAACAAAATCTACACATGTTTGCCATTCAGTTTGGAAATTTCAATTTAAAATCATGGAGATAAAAGTAGTGCCATTTTTTTACTTCTTAAAATCATAAATATATGAGCATTTATCCCTCCAGCGCCCAACCTTAGAAAGCATTGCCCAAAATCTTCCATATTCTCTTCAGTGACTTATATTGGAAAGTCAATTTTTTTATTCGACTTTCCAATACAAATCACTGTAGGGAATACGAAAAATTTAAATATGCTTAAATTTTTTTATTTTGAGCGGTCAAAGGTCACAGAGATATGTATGTATCACCATATGTAACATATATGATACATCAGTCATTAAGTGTTAAAAAACACTTGAAACACTGCAGTGGTAAAGCATCGGATTTGAGATCAAGAGGTAGCCGGTTCAATCCCCACATGCGCCAAGTGTTGTTTCTTTGAGCAAGAGACTTTATCCACATTGCTTAGTACTAGTTTCTTCCCAAGAAAAGAGGGCCACAGGGAAGATTAGTACTTGTACTAAATGTGTTACCCTCTATAAATAGGAATGGTTATTATTATTATTATTATTATTAAACACAACTGAATAACTTCAGTATTAAAGATGCTTAAGGGTATATTTGTGCAATAACAAAGTGCATTTATTTAGCTATTTCTATTAGAAAATAGATATAAAGTTTTCCTTTAAAAATGTGGTTAGAAAAACAAATTTTAATTTTATTGTCCAATATATGATATATTCAACTTTTTCACTTTTTTTTTCACTTTAATGACTGGAAAAGCATACCTAAAGCAAAACCATTGGCTAATCAACTGTATTTTATTTTTACCTTACATCTTGACATAATTTTTAGCAAAAGATATCAACACTTTGATGAAATATCCTGGTCAGGGCACCAAATCAATGTCATGCATTATATATGATACACCTGGCACTAGAGGGTTAAAATAATCTGTGAATACTGCATTTAGATTTCAGTTTGAAACATCTAAACCCTTTCAATCTTACAGACTGTTAATAATACCTACACAAATAGTGTAGATCTGGATTAGACAGCTCATTTTGGGCCATCTCATCAGAACCTACAAAAGTTGCCATCCTGATAATGATTTGGACTAAACACTGGTTTGGACTTATTCCGACAAGAATGGATAAGTCCTAAACTTGGGAGAGTCCATTTCAGACATGCAGGAGTAAATGGCTTAATATATTAAAAACTTTTTAAAATTTGAAAAGGTGCATTAAAAAAGGCTCACTGTACTATTGACCCTTTCACCCCTGAGCTTTTGAAGTGGATTCTTCCATCTTCGAAATAGGAACACCTGACAGGCTCTTCCACCATTTTTCAATGGGAGACAACTTTTGGGAGTTCCTGTTGGCTTTTCAATAAACTCTGTCACTCGGGAAAAGGGGTCTACTCTTAAAGGAAAGAATTTGCTCCTCAGAAGCAATTTGTTTCCTTTAAGAGTTTACCCCTATTGAAATGGAGGACAAAAATATTTTTGCAGGAGTTGCATCCCCTATAGGTGTATCCATTCCCCTAAATTTCGGCACAACCGTTAATGTAACAAGAATTCTGCCAAAGGCTATGTCACGCATGTCATAAACTTGGCCAAATGGTTGAAAGCTAGGGTTGTCGCAAATTGCGATGGACTGACAAACTGACAAAAAATCGGACACCAATTATCGTGCCATGCTAATAGCAGGCGCGCCAATAAGAATTCTACCAAAGGCTATGTCGCGCCTGTAGTAAACATGGCCATTTGCGTGAAAGCAAGGGTTGCCGTAAATGTTGATGGACTGACAAACAAACAAACAGATGGAAAATGGGATGCCTATATCATGCCATGCTTATAGCCGGCACGACAATAAGAATTCCACCAAAGCACCCCAGCAGCAAAATTGGCCATTTGGGTGAAAGCTAGGGTTGTCAAAAATTCTGACAGATTGGCAAACGGACAGAAAATCAGATGTCTATATCGAGCCAGGCTTATAGCAGGTGTAACAAAAATGGAGCATAATCAAAATCATTAATAATTAGCCATCTCATCTAAACATGTCACTATCATAAATTTGTCTTATAATGTATCCTGTCTTATTGGGCTCCGAGGTTATCAAACATTGTCGTGCTCAGCTAAACAGAACATGATAATCATATGTTCCATAAAATTTATTATAACAAATAACCAATGTGCACCTGACTGTTGATCAGTTCATGGGTTTAATACCTGCTGGGGTAGGCAACATTCTTTCGTTGAGATTGACCATGAAATCTTTTCTGTGGTCAATCTCTCCCTTCAGCTGATTCAAGAAGGGCAGTTGTTAGTTGATGGTGAAAGAATGTGTACTGTACTGTTAAAAGTTTATGTATTAGACTGCCCAGGAAAAGTGCTGTTAGGTAAACTGACAGGCTCAATATAACCTAATCTGTGTTGACATGGACATTAAACTCCAAACAGAAAACCCAACAAGTAAGGCTTTAGCAGAGCATCATTTTTGTCATGCTCCAAAATATTAAAATGCCAACAATTGCTGCAATTTAATATTTCTGAGCAGGACAACTTTCCTGCTCAAATGAGTTGAGCACAATAATGTTTCATAACCTTGAGCCCAAGGCTCTGTTCAACATGAACAGCATTTTGCACTCTCAAAAGGCAAAATACAATTACTTCTGTGCTAAGAGAGAAGAGACAAACTAAAACCAATGTCCCAAGGTCATAAAAATTTTTTCATTCTTTTTTCCAGCTCGTAGATTTTCAAATGTCAACGAGTTGGCATTTTAAAATCAATGAGCAGGAAAATGACATTTTAAAATCTATGAGCAGGAATTGACATTTTCTGGTGATCTGAGCAATAAAATGGGATCATTTGTTTGTTGGTTTGTGATATATGGCCCTTCAAGATTATTTCATTTATATCGAGCCGACTATTAATTGGGGATTTTCTGTTGCCTAACTTGGAGAAATAGATTGGGCTGCATCATGCTTCCACGCAGAGCTGAAACCGACTGCACATGAGTACTGGTAAACTGCTTAGAAGGTCTAAGCCTGCCCAGGTAAAGTGGTGCGAGTCAGACAGCCCATGCATATAAACCCCACTGGTTTCATCTCAATGTCAGGTAAAAGTCCCACATAATTGGAAGCAACATCGCCAAAATGACATAGTGTTGACGGTGACATTAAACCTAAAATCAAACAAACAAACATCGGGTCACATGTGAGACGCCAAGTTCTGCAATGGAAGGTCAGGTGGTTTTTCTCTAGGTACTCCGGTTTTCGCCCACTTCTGATTAACGATCTGCTCGATATGAGTGAAATAATCTTGAAAGCGCTGTTAAACCAAAACCAAAAACAAACAAAAAAAAACAAACAAACAACTTGGCATCTCATATTGGACCTGAGAAAGGCTTAAAATGACAACAGCTAGAGACCTAATGTTAAAATCTTAACCCATAATGTTAAAGGGAAACTGCTGTTTAACACCTGGGGCCAGTTGTTCAAAGCATCGTTAGCTTAATGAGCTCGTTAGTGGTCATATTGTTAACTCTTCTAGCAAGTACAATATCGTAAATTTTGGTATTTTTTCGAAAAAATGTGAGCAGCTTTTGCATCTGCAAAAGCTGCTCACATTTTTTCAGCAAAAATATTGGCATATTTGCCATATTTAATGATCAAAGTTTTAATGTTACGTTAACTAACGAAGTCGTTAGTTTTGAACAACTGGCCCCTGGAGGTCTGAAGCACTGGTTTGTATAAAAATTCTTGTAAGTATTACAAATTTCATGGTCAATTACAAATTTCATGTTCAATTCAGTTGAGCATGAAATAAGTTGTATCAACTCAGCCTCTGATTTCAATCTAGGTTGGAATTATGCTTTAAGTAGTGTTCTAGAGGGACTGTCCTGTATCAAGAAAGCTTCATTTTGTCCATTTCGACTGCTAGGTCAATCTCGTTGACCTGAAATGAACCAGAAATAGAAAATCATAAGCTTTTGAGTTTAACTAATTCTGTACTGAATGAAATCTCCCACCTTATATCTTGAAGAAGCCCATTTCAAAATTAAGGGTTTTTCATGTTTTTTGTTTGATTTGTGGTTTAAAGTCCCCATCAATTGTATAGGTCATTTTGGAGATTTTGCTTCCAATTTTGTGGGACTTTTACCCGACACTGAAATGAAATGACATCTCAAGCCCTGCCGCCAAATGAAACCAATAGGGTTTATAAGCATGGACGGGTCGACTCGCACCACTTTGCCTGGGCAGGCTTAGATTCTCTAGGTGGTTTACCAGTACTCGTGTGCGGGTCGGTTTCAGCTCTGTGTGGAAGCATCATGCAGCCCATATATTTCTTCAAGCCTCAATGGGTGGGGGTCGAAAGGGTTTCTTGTACAGTTGATTATACAAACTGATTTTAAAAAGGTTGAACTTTATGCAAACAGTCAAAGCCATGATCAGACGTCGCATTCTGCAGCATCTCATCTGGACCTGCACTGTTTGCTAGGGACCTGTTTCGTGGTTCCCTGTTTAACCTTTACCATGCTCTGGGCTGATTCAGCAGACGACAAATTGTTGATGTTTTTCGTATTTTTCCCAGAAAACAGGACTTGACATCTCGTGCAAATTGTCTCCTTTGGAGACAATTTGCATGAAATGTCCAATCCTGTTTTCTGGGAAAAATACGGAAAAAAAAATACGAAAAGGACTTGACATCTCGTGCAAATTGTCTCCTGTGGAGACAATTTGCATGAAATGTCCAATCCTGTTTTCTGGGAAAAATAAGAAAAATGCTTCAAAGTGCCGTCCGCTGAAAAAAAAAAAAAAACAGCATGCAGAGCCTTAACGTGGGTTAATGGCACAGACATGAGGAGATTCTAACAATGAGGAGATTCTAACAAGTAATCACAACACACCATAATGGTCCTATTGGGGAGAGACAGAC
Source organism: Lucinisca nassula (assembly GCA_963580285.1). Taxonomy (NCBI): domain Eukaryota; kingdom Metazoa; phylum Mollusca; class Bivalvia; order Lucinida; family Lucinidae; genus Lucinisca; species Lucinisca nassula. Next base: position 35,955,170 of record OY757015.1, on the reverse strand, counting down.
CTAGGCAAACAGAGCTGACCCAGATCAGACTGCTCCTCAAGCAGACTACAGCTCCTCAAGGAGCAGTCTTATCAGGGTCTACACTGTTTGCCATTCTGTCTCCAACTTTTGAAGGATCAATAACATTTAACTCAAAATCGTCCACATTACTCGTCCTTATCTGGCTAAAGGTATCAAGTATAAGTAAGGGATGATTCTACATATTTCTTGATACAAACATATGTTGTGGATACTTGCGATAAATGTCTTAATGGGGCGATTCTAACAAGTGGTTTTGTGTATGTTGTGTTTTACGTCCCACAAACAGCTAAGGTCATATGGAGACGGCACCTCACTTTAAAGACTTGTCTGAAAGTCTGGAGAAGCCCGGTAACAAACCCATGATCCCTGGTTTATAATGCGAGTAGCATAACCACTAAGCCACAGAAGCTTCTAATATGTGGTTTTACAGCTCATTCAAGATTATTTGTAGCCAATCGTTAATTGTTAATCAGAGATGGTCTAAAACCTATGGATCCATAGGAAAACCACAAGACTCTGCTGCAGTACTTTGCATCTCACATGTGACTTGGTCCTACTAACACCCGTAGTGGTGAGAGACGTCATGTTTAAAAGTCAGCACTCGTAACCACTGGGCTACGGAGGTCGATATTAAAGTTCAATGCACACAAATAGTAGACCCATTAATAGGCAAAGATACATTTTGCTTTGTGATATTATCTAATCTGTTTTAATAAGCATAAAACCATATTTGAAAAAGCTTTTTCGAAGAAAATACTTTCTTCTTAGACCAAAAATGACTTTCCTGATACAGGACAGATATGTTTTTATTATAATTTATCAAAGGGACTGAAAACACTCCCGAGGAGCAAATTCTTTCCTTTCACTCTTATCCTTGGGAGAACAAATTGTCATCCAAGGACAATTGTTAAAGGAACATTCCGGAGGAGCAAATTCTTTCCTTTAACTCTTGTCCTTGGGTGAACAAATCAACACCCAAGGACAACAGTTAAAGCTTGGGTGAACAAATGATCACCAAGGAAAAGATTCCCAAGGAACAATTTCTTTCCTTTAAATCTTGTCCTCGGGTGAACAATTCCTCACCCAAGGACAAGAGTTAAAGGTAACACACCTGAGGAGCAAATTCTTTCCTTTAACTCTTGTCCTTGGGTGAACAAATCATCACCCAAGGACAAGAGTTAAAGGAAACCCTCCTGAGGAGCAAATTCTTTCCTTTAACTCTTGTCCTTGGGTGTCACAAATTGTCACCCAAGGACAAGAGTTAAAGGAAACAATCCCGAGGAGCAAATTCTTTCCTCACCCAAGGACAAGAGGACAATTCGTCACCCAAGGACAAGAGTTAAAGTTAACATTCCTGAGGAGCAAATTCTTTCCTTTAACTCTTGTCCTTGGGTGAACAAATTGTCACCCAAAGACAAGAGTTAAAGGAAACAATCCCGAGGAGCAAATTCTTTCCTTTAACTCTTGTCCTTGGGTGAACGAATCATCCCAAGGACAACAGTTAAAGGTAACACTCCCAAGGAGCAATTCTTTACTTTAACTCTTGTCCTTGGGTGCAAATCATCACCCAAGGACAAGAAATAAAGGAAACATTCCGGAGGAGCAAATTCTTTCCTTTAACTCTTGTCCTCGGGTGAACAATTCGTCACCCAAGGACAAGAGTTAAAGTTAACACTCCTGAGGAGCAAATTCTTTCCTTTAACTCTTGTCCTTGGGTGAACAAATCATCTTCCAAGGACAAGAGTTAAAGGAAACCCTCCTGAGGAGCAAATTCTGTCCTTTAACTCTTGTCCTTGGGTGAACAAATTGTCACCAAAGGACAAATTCTTCACTTTAACTCTTGTCCTTGGGTGAACAAATTGTCACCCAAAGACAAGAGTTAAAGGTAACACTCCTGAGGAGCAAATTATTTCCTTTCACTCCTGTCCTTATGTGACGATTTGTTCCCCCAAGCAGGTAATATTGCCCTTGGTGAACTAATGGTCACCCCAGACTAATATTACCTGCTCAGGCAAACAAATCGTCATATTCTCCCTCCATTGCCTCGACTAATATGACCTGCTCCGGTGAACACTCAGCGTGACTAATCAGATTGGGCAGATGCACAGACTGATCTGAGTCTTCACTGGTCGCACAAGTCTGAGATTTTGTCATTTGCTGGCTCATTTTTCACAACCTTGAACCAGTAAGAGTAATATGCTAAAATATCATAAAAAAGAAAATAACTTTGACCTACCTGATTTGGACTAAGGGCTTTTCCTTGGATCTGTAATTCTGGATCCGTCACATGGTCCCCTTCTGATACATCATGCACTGATTCTTCCTCCTATCAATACAACAAAATATTGTCAAACTTCAATGGCTCGAACACCTTTGGGACAGGGAAAATCTGTTCGAGACAGGGGTCGTTCGAGCCACTGAGGGTTACAGCCAGGAGGCATAACGGGGTTAATTTTGGGACATGTTTTCGGAGTTCTATAATACTAGAAAAAGTGTCCATAGGACACGGATGCCCCCGCCAAATGCCATTCATAAAAAATATTACAAATGTACTTCAAATCAATCATAAAATATATGCATCAAGGGCAGATAATCCAAACACCAAAACTGCAAGAGTTGTCTTCCTTGTTCATGACACATCGTCTCTGTGTGATGAATGCACCTGTGAAGTTTCATGAATATATTCCATACGGTTTAGGAGTTATGGCCCGGACACGGTTTACTACATGGTACTAAAAGTCAAGGGCAGATCATTCAAAAACCAAAAATGCAAGAGTTGTCTTCCTTGTTTATGACACATCGTCTAAGTGTGATGAATGCACCTGTGAAGTTTCATGAATATATTCCATACGGTTTAGGAGTTATGGCCTGGACACGACATACCATTTGACTATATGTGGATGTAAGTCAAGGGCAGTTAATTCAAAAACTAAACAATCAGGAGTTGTCTTCCTTGTTCATGACACATCGTCCAAGTATTATGGATGCACCTGTGAAGTTTCATGAATATATTCCATACGGTTTAGGAGTTATAGCCCGAACACGGTTTACTATATGGTACTAAGTCAAGGGCAGATAATTCAAAAACCAAAAATGCAAGAGTTGTCTTCCTTGTTCATGACACATCGTCTCAGTGTGATGAAAGCTCCTGTGAAGTTTCATGAATATATTCCATACGGTTTAGGAGTTATGGCCCGGACACGGTTTACTATATGGTACTAAGTCAAGGGCAGATAATTCAACAACCAAAAATGCAAGAGTTGTCTTCCTTGTTCAAGACACATCGTCTAAGTGTGATGAATGCATCTGTGAAGTTTCAGGAATATATTCCATACGGTTTAGGAGTTATGGCCTGGACACGACATACCATTTGACTATATATGGATGTAAGTCAAGGGCAGACAATTCAAAAACTAAACAAGCAGGAGTTGTCTTCCTTGTTCATGACACATCGTCCAAGTATGATGAATGCACCTGTGAAGTTTCATGATTATATTCCATACGGTTTAGGAGTTATGGCCCGGACACGGTTTACTATATGGTACTAAGTCAAGGGCAGATAATTCAAAAACCAAAAATGCAAGAGTTGTCTTCCTTGTTCATGACACATCGTCTCAGTGTGATGAATGCACCTGTTAAGTTTCATGAATATATTCCATACGGTTTAGGAGTTATGGCCCGGACACGATGGTGGGACGGACCTTCTTAGTAGAGGTACCTTGTGGGGTTACTAATGTAAAGTCTATGGAGACTTTAACCCCATAACACTCCACTGTACAGAGTTTTAACCCCACATACGAAATTTTTAACCCCACTTACTGAAAAGTTACTGTGCCTTACATAATAAACCTCATTAAGTTGAATTGGGCAGAATCCTAACCCCACTAGGTACCTCTAGTATGCCCGGACGAACGAACGTCCTTCCGCTTTTCTTCGAATAGGCATGGGCATAAAAAGTGTATGTTGTGTGTACTCATTAGAATCATTAATGAGTGATTCTAATGAGTACACACATCATTAATTTGCAAGATGGTTGAAAATCTCCTTAATAATCCTGTACTACTTCTTATGTAGAGGAATTCCATAGGGACTCGAAAACGGGATGGACTCGGCCATGGTAAACGAGTCATCGGTGTATGGCATTCGAAATTCTACTGTATTTACATTCTCAGTGTATTTACAGGTGCGAAACTGATAACTCCAACACAGATAACTGGTTTACTATGGCGAATTCAAATTCGCTCCTAACCCTTTTCCCGCTGAACACGACAACCCGTACCTTTGCAACCAATGTAGATCCAGATCAGATTGCTTCTGAAAAAGCCAAGGAAACGGGTCTATACTGTTTGACTACTTGATAACCTCTACCTTTACAAACAGTGTAGATCCAGATCAGATTGCTTATGAAAAAGCCATGTAAACATGTTTTTCACTGTTTGACTACACAATAACCACTACCTTTGAAAACAGTGTAGATCAAGATCAGATGGCTTCTTCAGAAGCCATCTGATCAGGATCTACGCTGTTTGTCATGCAGTTTGTGAAATGAATGAATACATTATATCAAGCAATTTGACTTGTTGAAATCAGCAATGTGTGTGGCTTAATTAATTTATTCAGTGGGATACAGGTTATTCTTCCCATAGCTCCAGACATCCATATATTTAGGATAACTTATGATTATGTTTTCTGATTATGTCTGGAAAAGGTACGTTGTGTGTACTCATTAGAATCACCTGGATGGACAGCTGCTCTAACCACTGAATAAAAGAGTCTACTCCCTGACACAGTTGTCCAAGACCATTTTTTTTTTTTGGTTTGGTTTTACGGCCCTTTCAAGAATATTTCACTCATCGAGCTGATCGTTAATCAGGTGGGTGAAAACCGGAGTACCCTGAGAAAAACCACCTGACCTATCGTTGCAGAACTTGGCGTCTCACATATGACCTGAGCGAGGCTCAAACTACAGCGGTGAGAGACCTAATGATCAGGAGTCAGTGCTCTTAACCACTAGGCCACGGAGGCCCGTCGGAGACCATTTGAAGCCATTGTCAAATGAAGTGAAAGTCGTGCTCAAACAACAAAACCTATGTTCAAATCATGAAATTTGAGTGCTGTTTGAACATGTGTCTGAACTTTTCATCTCACAAGACGGGCCTTGTTTTGTTTACGTTACATTGAGCGACATAGCATTATCGCCCTGAACGTAGCGTTTTAGTTGTATAATGACGTCAGAGGGTTACTACTCAGCAACATCATTGTAAACAACATTCTGAACTAGCCACTATGCCAGTCGCATTTGAAGAGTTTATTTGGAGCTTTTGGGCGTTTTCATCAAAAATTGCTGCTGGTGCAAGAATAATGATTATGTAACTGCATGATTTGTTTGTTTGATTTGAGGTTTAACGTCCCCGTCAACACTGTAAAGGTCATTTTGGAGACGTTGCTTCCAATTTTGTGGGACTTTTACCCGACACTGAGATGAAATGACATCTCAAGCCCTGTCGCCAAATGAAACAAATAGGGTTTATTAGCATGGACGGTCCACCTCGCACCACGGTTCCTGGACAGGCTTAGATCCTCTAAGCGGTTTACCAGTACTAGTGTGCGGGCCGGATTCAGCTCTGCCTGGAAGCATCATGCAGCCCATATATTTCTTCAAGCCCCTATGGGCGGGGGCCGTTGTAAATGCATGAAAAATCATATGTTATAAACCTATAAGCTATGCATGATCTACCAAGCTAGATAACTGAAGGTAGGAGTTGGGGTCCGTAACAAAAACTAAATCACTATATCATGCCATGTTAAAAGCATTTGGGATAAAATGTTTGTTTTTGTTGTTGTTTACATTGAAACCTAAATGACCCAAATACCAATGGCTCATTTACTACCAAGAAATAAAACTCTTAGGTCACAGCCTCAGATAAGAGGGGGTATTCATACACATTAGTTTACTTATTTCTGCACAAAAACATATGTTCTTGGTACTCATTAGAAGCATGTCTGCAAAAGATATTTTATTTTTGTTCTGCTGAACATGACAACACTACCTTTGCAAGCAGTGTAACCCCTACCTTTGCAAGAAGTGTAGATCCTGATCAGATGGCTTCTGCAGAAGCCATCTGATCAGGAGCTACACTTTTTGTTATTTAGTTTGTGAACTGAGCAAATACATTATACGAAGTCATTTGATTGGTTGATAGTCAGCAATGGGTGTAACAAAATTAATTTATTCAGCAGGGCAAGGTTAACAGTGTTCCATCAACAGGTAATTGTTTGGAAGCAGGGACTACAACACAAACTTCCACACCCCCCCCCCACCCCCCATCGGGGCTTGGAGAAATACATTGGGCTGCATGATGCTTCGCCGCAGATCTGAAACAGACCACATACGAGCACTGGTAAACTGCTAGAAGCTCTAAGCCTGCCAAGGTAAAGTGGTGCGAGTCGGACCGTCCATGCATATAAACACTATTGGTTGGTTTCATTGGGCGGCAGGGATTGAGATGTCATTTCATCTCAATGTCAGGTAAAAGTCCCAAAAAATTGGAAGCAATGTCTCCAAAATGATATAAATAGTGTTGACGGGGATGTTAAACCTCTAATCAAACAAACAACACAAAACTCAAAATTATGGAGTGTCCAAGTTTTTTGCTTTTGTTTTTTTTTTGCCAGTTTAGCTGGTTTCAGCCAATAAGGCTTCAACAATGATCCTCAGCTATTTTCGAAATTCCGCAGTGGAATCAATGATCACAAACATCTGAAAAATTTAACTGACCCTAACCCTTTTTGTACCAAATGAAATCTTCCACCTTCTATATAGCAAGAGTCAATTTCAAAATTTAGGGCTGTCATGTTGTGTTTTCTTCAAAATTCACTTGGAAAATGGCTGAACTTTTTGCAAACAGTGGAGGCCCTGATCAGACGCCCTGTTCTGCGGCGTCTGATATGGCCCTGCACTGTTTGACAAATACAGGTTTTGGGGTTTCTGGTGCAAAAAGGGTTAACACCAGTGAATTAAAAATACAATTAGTGGAAAACGGAATTCAAAATTGTTATTTGGGGAGGTGAATCGGCAGTTTTATTGTCGGAAATTTCATTTTACATCACTGCACCAAGACAATACAGTTATCCCCATTCTAATGCATAATTCGGTTGTTTTGTTAAAAATTCATGACGATAACACACCCATGTGACATAGTGCATTCTTTCATATCTCCAAACTGACTACTTTTTCGATAAAAACCTGTGATATCTTATTTATACTGCAAGCATAGGATGTGGATGCACGTTAGAACCAACTAGTTCTAAGGAGTACCCACAACCTATGTCTTGGAGCAGAAATAAGAAAAATAATAAATACCCTCGTAAACCCCAGTTTTCTCAATATTAAGTGGGGTTTAGAGGGGTGTTCATTTCAGACTTGTTCACGTAATAGTACTAGTTTACTCAAAGTTGCAAATGCTGTGAGCTGCGCAAAACCAAAAGCTACCCAATGGTAAGCAATGTTACATGATGATGTCAAGTTTCCAAAGTATAAAGCATGATATACTGCTGCAAATTTTTGACCTTATCCAATCAAACAGGGGCCAGTTGCAGTGATTTTTTTACAAATTTTCAACTATGCGTCCTGGGACTCGCTCAACCAAAAAACTGTGCGTCCCAAATCTGAAAGTATGAGTCCCAATATCTGGAGGGAAAAAAAAGGAAGTACAAAAAAGATCGGTTCAGTATAAAATGCCATTATTCATAGTTAAAAATAATGCGGTCTAGTATCTATTATTTGCAATGAACAGAATCAATCATCAACTTGTGTTGTTTACAAGCCCAAAGAAATCCTGCTAAAGTGTACGTTTTTTAGTCTATTTTCCGTAATGTTTTCTACTTTCGTTTTCGATAAATGCGCACCGCAACATGTGCGTGAAATTTACTTCATGCACAATGGAGATAATATTCCGAACCATTATCGACAAATGTTTCCTCCCCTGATTGAGACACCAGCTATCTAGGTTCAGGGGCTTACAAATCCATTACCCGGCCGCACACGTCCGAAATCGCGCCGGGCAGGTGCACATTGACCTTAGGACGCCCGGTCGGGCAAGTGCAAAAAAAAAAATCGTCTACAGCTGTCAGTCTTTTGAGTCCTTAAATACAGTAAAACTAGAGTAAGTAAATCACAATAATTGTGCTGCACTGTCCTGCTTTGTCGACAATTCAGAGACAAACCGTCTGTGTATTTATAACAGTTCAACTATGACACTATTGTTAATCCCTGTCATATAATTGCCAAGTAAACATGATTGCCCTGCGGTGCGTGTCTTTCATTTCTGGCGATAAGCCAACTTGAACGAGGTGTGAAAATATGGTCAAGTTATGTCTCTTATTTGCGTTTATTCCCCAATCATAAAATTTAATCCACAATCAATGTGAAAATGATTTACTCGCACCTCAGACAATTAGCTACATCTAACGGTTGATGTATGCATTATAAAAACGGATCGTGAATGGTTATGTTTTGGCGCCAAATAGCAGACACTCGGCTTGGCGGGAAAAGTGGAACACTGTTGTTGGAGCCGCTGGGGATAATTCGGGGGCTGTGCAAAGCGCTGTTTTCTATCCACCTCCATTCACAGCCGTTTAGCTATCGAGAAAATATTTTTGTACCGGTTCCAACAATTTTTTTAAGAACGGGATACAGCCCATTAACATAAAACAATGGCATTAAACACGTGCGGGGTTGCTGGCATCGGATGACGTCATTTGACACATTTACCGACCACATGCAGAAAAATGGTAGAGTTGGTTTGTGGGCGGCGATTTGGATGGCGGAAAACTTTGATGTTCGCATTGAACTTGCTTGTGTGAAAGTTTGGGCTCATTTTGGATGGAGGGGATTCTCGTCTGGTGGTTGGATCATTAAATTGTACCTGTATCGATTTTTCGGTGACTCGTTGGGCAGTTAAGGGTTCGGTAAAAGTGCAGTATTATATCACTTCTGCTGATATTTACAGCAGTGAAAACGAATGTTGGATTTTTCGCCCATGAAATATTTGCGTCCGACGGACGCACATATTTTATGATCGTGCGTCCTCAGTCCTATTTGTGCGTCCTGGACGCAGGACGCAGGGGTAAAACTAGAAAAGTGTCCAGACGACACGGATGCCCCCGCCAAGGGCCCCACCTCACCCCGAAAATCCATGTTACAAGAAAACTTTTTAAGTGTGTGACCTTGTCATCAGGAACATTTGTGAGAAGTTATATTGAAATTGGTGAAAAAATGTAAGCACTACAGCAATGACAAAGTTTTTCTAAAAATAGCCACAGTAACCTTGACCTTGAAAGTCGAACTCACTCGAGGTATTGTCATAAGGAACATTTGTGTGAAGTTATATTGAAATCAGTGAAGAAATGTAGTCGCTAGAGCGATGACAAAGTTTTTCTAAAAATAGCCACAGTGACCTTGACCTTGAAAGTGGAACTTGCTAGAGATATTGTCATAAGGAACATTTGTGTGAAGTAATACTGAAATTGGTGAAAAAATGTAAGCGCATGAGCAATGACAAAGTTTTTCTAAAAATAGCCACAGTGACCTTGACCTTGAAAGTCAAACTCATTCGAGGTATTGTCATAAGGAACATTTGTGTGAAGTTATTTTGAAACCATTGAAGAAATGCAGGCGAAAGAGCTATGACAAAGTTTTTCTAAAAATAGCCACAGTGACCTTGACCTTGAGGTCATGACCTTGAAAGTCAAACTCGCTCGAGATATTATTATAAGGACCATTTGTGTGAAGTTATATTGAAATCAGTGAAGAAATATAGAAGCTAGAGCTATGTTGTGCGAGGGGATAATTAAAAAAAATTTAAGTCTGTGACCTTGACCTAGAGCTCATGGGCATGGGTGGGGGTATCGCTGAATAAAATGGACAGGTATCTAACATCATACCAAATATCAACTCCATCGCACGATTTGGAAAATATCAACTCTTAAAATATCTAATTAAAAATTTCTAAGTCTGTGACCTTGACCTTGAAGGCATAGGCATGAGTGGGGGTATTGCCAAATAAACATTTGGACCTGTAACTATCATCATAGCATACATAAGCCAAATCCATAATATAGTTTGGAAAATTTGAGCTCTTTAAAATCTTTCACATTAAAATTGTCTAAGTCTGTGACCTTGACCTTGAGGGCATGGGTGGGGGTACTGCTGAATAAAACATTGTACCTATATCTATCATCATATGAACCAAACCCATCATAAAAGTTCAGGTTCTAGCAGGTACAAATACCTTAACTGGAGTCTTTAACATGGAAAATTTCTAAGTCCATGACCTTGACCTTGAGGCCATGGGCATGGGTGGGGGTATCGCTGAATAAAACTTTGGACCTATATCTATAATCATACCAAATATGAACCAATTCCATCAAATGGTTTGGAAAATATGAGTTCTAAAATGTTCAAGTCTACCTGTTACAAAAACCTTAACCTGAGTCTTTACCATTGAAAATTTCTTCTAAGTCTGTGACCTTGACCTTGAGGTCACACGCATGGGTGGGGGTATTGCTTAATAAAACTTTGGACCTATATCTATCATCATACCAAAGATGAACCAGTTCCATCAAATGGTTAGGAAAATATGAGTTCTAAAAGTTCAGGCTCTACCTGTTACAAAAACTTTAACCTGAGGTTACAGGATCACGTACGTACGTACGTACGTACGTACACACACACGTACAGACGGACGTACACATGTACGCACGTACGCACGTACGGAAAACCCAAAAACTATATGCCCCCGGCATCATATGATGCGGGGGCATAAAAATCACTGCAGTTGTTTAAAGCATCATTAACATAGTGAGCTCGTAAGTGGTCATAGTGTTAACTCTTCTAGCAAGACTTGAGTACAATATCGAAAATTTTGGTATTTTTGCTGAAAAAATGTGAGCAGCTTTTGCATCTGCAAAAGCTGCTCACATTTTTTTCTGCAAAAATATTAGCATATTTGCCATATTTAAAGATCAAAGTTTTCACCCTACGTTAACCAACGACCTCGTGATTTTTGAACAACTGGCCCCAAAGTTTTGACTCTTTTTACCTCGTATGTTTCATCTTGTTCTTCATCTTCCGAGTCTAATCCTTCATCATCACTGAAATACAGAGGATCCTCGTATATAACAACAGTATTTGTTCCCTCACACTTTAACATTCTAAAGAATTGTGTTGTGTCTAGGATTAGATTTTACCTAGCAGGTAATACATGTATACAACATGACTCAGAATGAACCATCTCATCAGGATCTACAATATTTTCCATTCTGTTTCCAAGTTTTGATTGAAACCCACTTTGCAATAATGGATTTGTTCAAATTTCAAAGATGAAAAGAAATGAAATATGTTAAACCTACCGTAAAATGTGTTAAACCTACAGTATGATGTGTTAAACCTGCAGTATGAGGTGTTAAATCTGCAACAGAATGTGTTAAACCACCCACAGTAAAATGTGTTAAACCTGCAGTATAATGTGTTAAACCTGCACCAGAATGTGTTAAAACATACAGTATAATGTGTTAAACCTGCAGTAGAACTGAATGTGTTAAACCTGCAGCAGAGTGTGTTAAACCTGCAGCAGAGTGTGTTAAACCTGTAGTATGTGTTAAACCTGCAGTATAATGTGTTAAACCTGCAGCAGAATGTGTTAAACATGCAGTAGAGCATGTTAAACCTGCAGCAGAATATGTTTAACCTGCAGCATAAGACGAGCTCGTATGCTAACCCTGCAGTATAATGTATTAAACCTGCAGCAGAATGTGTTAAACCTCCAGCTTAATGTGTTAAACCTGCAGTAGAAGATGTCAAATCGGCAGCAGAATACAGACAAGCTTTTTTTTTATTTGGGTTTTAAAGCCCTTTCAAGATAAAAGCACTTATATGGAGCAAATTATTAATCAGAATTGGATGAAAACTGAGAAAAACCACTAGATCTTCCACTGTTCAGCAAAATAATTAACACCTAGATTTACATACCTAAATGTGCCTAGAGCCTCCGCCAGTCCTATACTGTCCAGTGTAGCATTAACCAATTCTATGCCTTCTTCCCCCAGTTGATTGGCTGAAAAGTACACCAAAACTCCAATAAAGGGGGAATAACTCTGACATACAGGAATTAATATGTCTGGCCTGATTAAATTTAACAAGCTATATTATACCACAACTTCTAATCAGGGTTGCCACCAATGGATCCAACTGAAATCCACTGGACTGAACTGAGATTCTATGACCTTTCACTGACTTTTCCCTGATTTAACCCATTTTGTACTGGAATCCCCAAAACCGGTTGTTGGGCAAACAATGCAGGCCAAGATCAGATGCTGAAAAACACTGCATCTGATCAGGGCTTATACTGTTTGCAAAAAAATTCAACCATTTTCCAAATAAACTTTGAAGAGAACAACATTTTGAAATAGACTATATTTGCTATATATAAGAAGGAAGATTCCATTTGGTACAAAAAAGGGTTAATTTCTATTTTCAATGACCAAAATGAAGAAATCTTATGGCCCTTACAACCCTGCATTCACAACATTCTCTACAGTCTTTAACACTTTTTGTACCAAATGGAATCTTCCTGCTTATGTATAGCAGGAGTCCATTTCAAAATTTAGGGGTGCCAGGTTGTGTTTTCTTCAAAATTTATTCAGAAAATGGCTGAACTTTTTGCAAACAGTGTAGGCCCTGATCAGATGCCACATTCTGTGGTGTCTGATCTGGGCCTGCACTGTTTGTCAAGGTACCCCTTTTGGGGTTTCCAGTGCAAAATGAGTTAAAAAAGAAATTGCAATCCTGAAACCATGTCTTTCAATCTATAGGAAATCAATGATATATGACAAATTCTATTCATTTCAACAGAAGTTAAGATATTACCTTAAAATAGTCACATTAAAAGAGTTGTTTGTCTTAAAAATTACAAACTTTTCCTGACATTCAGTCAACACTATCATAGTCATGTCAAGCCAGTCAACCTAACTACGGGCCCCCGCCCATACGAGCTTGAAGAAATATATGGGCTGCATGATGCTTCCTTGCAGAGCTGAATCCGGCCCGCACACTGGTACTGGTAAACCGCTTAGAGGATCTAAGCCTGTCCAGGAACCGCGGTGCGAGGTGGACCGTCCATGCTAATAAACCCTATTGGTTTCATTGGGCGACAGGGCTTGAGATGTCATTTCATCTCAATGTCGGGTAAAAGTCCCACAAAATTGGAAGCAAAGTCTCCAAAATGACCTTTACAGTGTTGACGGGGACGTTAAACCTCAAATCAAACAAACAAATCAATGTGTATCCCTATTTGTACCAAATGGAATCTTCCATTTCAAAATATAGGGGCGTCAGGTTGTGTTTTCTTTGGAAAATGACTGAACTTTTAGCGAACAATGGAGGCCCTGATCCTGCTGTTCATGACAACCCCTACCTTTGCAAACAGTGTAGATCCAGATCAGATGGCTTCTGAAGAAGCCATCTGATCAGGATCTACACCGTTTGAAATTCAGTTTATGGATTTGTAAGAATAAATTACATCAATAAATCTGATTGGTTCAAAGTCAGAAATGGGTGTGGCTAAACTGAATATTCAGCAAGAGAAGGGTTAAAAGGGAATAACTAGTAGGGAAACCAGAGTTACGGTTCATGTGTTCTGCATGTCATCTCATGGAGCTTTATATCTGTGTGAAGTTTTGAGAAAATATTTCAAATGGTATGTAATAGACACGAAAAATGGAGTGCTGACGAACATATGGACCCGTAAAATTTTGGAGGGTACACAAAACATTCCCACCACTTTTTGTGGCGCGGCATTTTAATCTTAACTCTTATCTTGCTGTTCGCGACAACCCCTATCTTTGGAAACAGTGTAGATCCATATCAGATGGCTTCTGAAGAAGCCATCTGATCAGGATCTACACTGTTTGGCATTCAGTTTATGAATTTGTAGCAATAAATAACATCAAGTAATTTGATTGGTTAATAGACAGAAATGGATATTCAGCAAGATAAGGGTTAAGGGGCAAGTACCGCAGTGTTTGTGCACATATTGTTTGTCACAGTTGAGCACTTTTTATCCTGCAACAAAACTGATGTCATTAAATGTTCAAAGACATGTAATGGCAAAATACTATGATGTAGTTTTTGTTTTGTGTTTGTGTTTTACGTCCCACCAACAGCTAGGGTCATATGGAGACGGGACCTCGGTTTAAAGACTCATCCGAAAGTCCATATGATGTAGTTTGTGGAACAAACTATAAATTCAAATTTCATAATTTTAATGCAAAATCCTTGCCAACAAAATTTTGTTCTTAATGTCAGAGTCTCCTTTAATGTTTTTTTTTCTTTGTATGTAGAGTTTCCTCATTCAAGGGACAGACAATAATGGCAGTTTAAGTTGGCATATGATAAATGGCACTAACAATGATGCGACATCACTGCTGCAATGCAATGCAAACAAGAACATGACTTTAACACGCTGATTGGAAATGGCGAGAAAGATAAAACTTTTCTTAGTCTAGTTCCTGAACAAAGATGATGACCCAATATTCTTAATAACGATTTCAAATAAGATTCTTTTGACGTTGGTGATGTCAAAACATCAGTAGATTTCACCAAAAGCATTTCCTTCTATTCCATAAAAAGCTGCACTTTTTACACATTTTCAGGCATATAGGTGGCACCCAAAGGCTCTGGTTAACTTTTATGTTGAATTCGCATTGATCAAACTCTGAAGTTTAATTGTATGAAATTTCATTGATTTTTACCATAGCATTTAATTGAGTACGTCCCCTATAAGAATTTTATCTTGTTTGTTTGTTTGTTTGTGTGTTTGTCTGGGATTTTAATGTCCCCTTCAACACTGTATAGGTCATTGTGGAGACATTGCTTCCAATTTTCTGGGACTTTTGCCCGACATCGAGATGAAAATAACATCTTTTCTTTTCCACATTTTTTTCTTCTCATTTTCTTTGCTTCGAAAAATGTTATGCTGAATTCTTACCTTAGTTGTCAAAGTATTTACTTACATGTTAATTGTTGCAGTTTTCCCACTACCATATGTAATAACAGCAAGCTTCAGGAAATGAACTTAATAAGCTTTTAAGCTTTCATTCAAATCCTTTCAGGAATGAATATACAGTAGAAGTTCGATGGCTCGAACCCCTTTGGGACCATGGAAATTTGTTCGAGACAGCGGCAGTTCGAGCCACTGTTGTATACTTCCAGAAAACATAACGGGGTATTTTTGGACTTCTTTTCGGTGTTCTGTAACATAAATGTATGCTGTGTGTACTCATTAGAATCTTCTCATTGAGGCGATTCTAATCAGTACACACAGCATACATTTGCAAGATAAAAGTCAAAAATCTCCTTAATTATCCTACACGTTTTCTTCCCTTGGGACTGAAAAACGTGTTCGACTCATCCATGGTAAACGAGCTATCGGTGTTCCAGCCATCGAAGTTCTACTGTACTTATATGTGGTTATGGATTGTATGTACATGTATGTATTTCTATGAATAAATATGTTTAAACTAAATGACATCTCAAGCCCTGTTGCCAAATGAAACCAATGGGGTTTATAAGCATGGACAGTCCAACTCTCACCGCTTTGCATGGGCAGGCTTAGATCCTCCAAGCAGTTTACCAGCACTAGTGTGCGCTCGGTTTCAGCTCTGCGTGGAAGCATCATGCAGCCCATCTATTTCTTCAAGCCCTGACTGGTTGGGACCGTCCTCATTCAGAGACAGATAATAGTGGTTTAAGTTGGCATACGGTAAATAGCACTAACAATGATGCGACATCACTGCTGCAATGCAATGCAAACAATAACATGATGCTGACACACTGACTGGAAATGGCGAGAAAGATAAAACTTTTCTTAGTCTAGTTCCTTAACAAAGATGATGACCCCATATTCTTATTAACGATTTCAAATAAGTTTCTTTTGATGTTGGTGATGTCAAAACATCAGTAGATTTTAAAGTATTTCCTTTAGTTCCACAAAAATCTGCACTTTTTACCCATTTTCAGGCATATAGGTAGCTCCCAATAGCTCGGTTTAAGTCAGGACAGCCAATTTTTATATTGAATTAGCACTGATCAAACTCTACGTTTAATTGTATGAAATTTCATTGATTTTTACCGTGGCATTTAACTGAATACTTCCCCCTGAATATATTAAGCCACACCCATTAACAGCTATCAGCCAATTAGATTACTTGCTATATTACATTCATTTTAATTCACAAACTGCATGACAAGCAGTGTAGATCCTGATCAGCTGGCTTCTTCAAAAGCCATCTAATCTGGATCTACACTGTTTTCAAAGAAACAGCGTAGATCCTGATCATATGGCTTCTTCAGAAGCCATCTGATCTGGATCTACACTGTTTGCAAAGGTAGGAGTTGTTGTGAACAGCAGGATAAGGGTTTAAGGTTAGGTCTTTTATCTGAGATGCAAAGTTTATCAAAGAAACACAATTTTTCTTGCATACCAGACAAGGAGATCCGTGATGTTACACTCTAATAGAAATTTATGTTCTGGCCCTGATGTTCCGACCCAAAATGGAATATAATCGCGTGTTTGATAAATGCACTGGTTGAATACGACCTCTTATGGGCCGTCATTAAGGTTGACATCACAGCATGTTACGTGACATCACTAAACATTCCTGTAGTGTCATCACAATATGGCGGACGTGGGTAACCGAAGTGACTGCAGCATTAAAAATCTGCGCTAAGAAATGGAAGGTATGCAAGAAAAAGAATCATATATGGGTGTGAGGGGTGAATAGAAAAATCTGTCCCTCGGGATCACGGTCCGTCATCACTCAGCAAGCCCGGTGATGCCGGACCGTGATACTTGGGTCGGATTTGTCCATCCACCCCTCACACCCATATAAGATTCGTATATTCCATACTTACCATTGAGATCTAGTACTTCGAGGTTTGGTTTGTGCTCCATACATTCTGCCACTACACATGCGCCAGACTTGTTGATTTCATTCCCACTGAGATTTAATGTCTGTTAGAAGAAAACATTCCTAGTGACAATAGGGTATGGAACCATGGCAATTTCAAATTTTACTTTTCCACATTTAGTCAATTTCAAGAAAATTGCCTGTAATTTTAATTTTATAGCAACAGTTAAGGTGGTTATTTGGTAATTTTCATATTTCTGCATATATACCTAATTTGCAACCAAATCTGACCTTGGCATAATATAGGTTAAGGACATCCAGGGGTCATCGTTTGAAGAAACTATAATATGCTACATACCAAGTTACATGAAAATCTTCCGGAGAAGATTTCTGAAGTGTTTTTATCTCATATGGCCACGGTGGCTGGCCATAGCGGTCATGTTACCAAACGCATATAAATAAACATTCATTTTCTTGTTTCTTGGTCACAAATGGCCCTGAAGTTCTAGTGAAAAATAAGTTTTAGTCTTCATATCTAAAAGGCCTTAGGCCAAGGTCAAGGAATGACCTTGACCTTGAATACTTCTGTAGTTTCATCCAATCATTTAGCTAACCGCATTTACCGATTTTCAGATCAGAAACTGCAACAGTTTATGAAAAATACAGTTTTTTTTTACTTTTTCCCATACAGAAGCCCATGTGACCAAATTTGACATTGGCATAAAATGGGCCAAGGTCATTCTAGGGTCATCATTTAAACAAACTATGTTGGGCATGAGTCCCCATTGCTACATACCAGGTTTCATGACAATCTGCCTTTTGGTACGGTAGAAGAAGATTATTTAACGGTTTTTATCTTATATGGGCATGGCGGCCACCTTGGTCATGCAACCTAACTCATTTTAATAAATCATGGTCAACCCAGGGTCACCATTTTAGCACTATGATGGGCCTATGTCCCAGATGATATTTATCAAGTTTCGTGGAAATCTGCTTGGTCATGTGACCTGGACCCCATGAGCAAATTTTGGTTTTACCCATCCCATAGAGGCCCATATGAAATTTGACTTCAATCGGCCAAACAGTTTCCGAGGAGAAGCAGTTCGAAAATTTTCACATTTTTCGCCTCGGTGAGGCTATACTAAATGGAATGTAATATATGGCAAGTTCATTGGTTAGATCTCATTGATATCTATCAGTATGCCAAAAATTATTTAAATATTCCAATCGGTTAAGTCACTATCACCAATTTTTACAAACGGGTTACGGACGGACAGACAGACTGACAGAATGACATGGTGATTTTAAGGCACTCTAAGAAAAATCAACCGACTTCAGTCGGTCGCTTTTTCTGCGGGTCGTGCAATTTTCATGTCCTTATTTCTAAAGGTATTTATATGAAATTTGATTACAGATGGCTTAGTGGCTTCTGAGGAAAGTATGTTTGAATTTTCATATATGAATGACATTAGGTCAAAGAATGACCTTGACCGTGGGTGTGTGTGTGTGAATTCGGGTTTAACGTCGCTTTCAACAATTTTTCAGTCATATCACGACTGTGTCCGATTGCGACAGGGAGCTCAATGCTCACTTTTATAGTGCTGCCTCACTGAAGTATCATGTCCCAGACACATTACATGATACCACACCCAGTCACATTATCCTGACACTGGGTCGACCAGTCCTAGCTCTACCCTGTAAATCTGAGTGCCAAGCGAGGTGCAGCTAGTACCATTCTTAACGACTTTGGTATGTCGCGGCCCGGGATCGAACCCGTGTCCTCCCGTTCCCCGGAGCGGACACTCTACCAGCTGAGCTATCGGGGCCGGTTCCTTGACCGTGAATACTCATGTAGTTTAATCCACTCATTTAGCTAACTGCATCTACCAATTTTCAGATCACAGGCTGCAAAAGTTTCCGAAAAATACACAATTTTGGGTTTCACCCATACAAAAGTCTATGTGACCAAATCTGAAAATAGGTCAAGGTCATCCTAGAGTCATCATGATGGGCCTCCAAGTCCCCAATGCTACATACAATGTTTCATGGAAATCAGCCCATTTGTTCTGGAGGAGAAGATTTTTGAAAGGTTTTTACCATATATGGGCATGGTGGCCATCTTGGTCACGTGGCCTGGACCCCGCGAATAAACTTCATTTCATGGGTGTTCCATATGAAGTTTGACATTCGGAGATGTTTGGAAAATGTTGATAGACAACAGCGGACAGACAAACAACGGAGCCTTGCCATACAATAATGCTCACCTCAGGTGAGCTAAAAATAGGATAACAGTCAAATGTAAACAACTGCTTCCCGGTTTAAAAAAGAGACACCACATCATCAGTGCAGAAAGCAGAAAACCTGTCCATTTGATCGATATTTAGATTGGTGTGCGTAATTAGCACTGCTGTTTGGCAGTTGTTGGTTTGACAACAAAAGGTGAGAAAACATGGTTGAAAGAGCGCTGTGTTACAGTGGTAAAGCATCGGATCTGAGATCGAGAGGTAGCCGGTTCGATCCTCGCAAGCGCCACATGTTGTTTCCTTGAGCAAGAAACTTTATCCACATTGCTTAGTACTGGTTCCTATCCAGGAAAAGAGGGCCACATGGAAGATTAGTACTAGTACTAAATGTGTTACCCTCTATAAATAAGGTCCATTATTATTATTATTATTATTTATTATTATTATTATTATTATTAGGGCCCATGGCAGTGCTGAAACTGTCATCAACTAGACAATTATCACAATTTTGTTTGCATATATTTCCAACAGGTTTATTTCTAATGGACATTATTCATTAATTGATGTTCATATCGAGGCAATTCTAAAAAGTACAAACAACATTGTTACTGACAAGAAATATTAACCCTTTTTGTACCAAACGGAATCTTCCTCCTTATAAACAGCAGGAGTCCACGTCAAAATTTAGGGGTGTCAGGTTGTGTTTTCTTCAAAATTGATTAGGAAAATGGCTTAACAGTTTGCAAAGTGTAGGCCCTGATCAGAGGCTGCATTCTGTGGCGTCTGATCTGGGCCTGCACTGTTTGCCAACTACCCGTTTTGGGGTTTCTGGTACAAAATGGGTTAAAGGAAAATCATTCCTTTTTTATTTCCCATTACCTTGAGCTGTGTTTCTAGTAAAATATGCATTAAAAAAAAATTCTAACTACCCTACCTAGATTTTCTGACATGAATTCCTAAACATACATATTTTTTTATTTTGCCTGATGAGAATAAACCAATCTTACCCTTAATTTTTTATGCCCATCGGCCAATGACCTAGCTATCGCTTTGGCACCAGCAGTCCTAACCAGACAATCGCCAAAATTGATTACTTCAAGATTCTGTAGTTTGGGTAAAACCTGAAACCAAACAGTAGAAATATGCATAATCAGACAAATAATGTAAAAGCATAGTTCCAGGGTAAGAGGTTTGGTTAACTTTGTTTGGAGATGTTCACACAGACTGTGAAGTGCTTTCTGAAAATTAAAAGGGAAATGACCCAAAGCACCCCCAACCCCAATATCACAAAGGAAAGAAATTGAAACAGAGTTACGTCAGTTTGTTTGTTTGAATTGAGGTTTAACGTCCCCATCAACACTGTACAGGTCATTTTAGATACGTTGCTTCCAATTTTGTGGGACTTTTACCCAACATTGAGATGAAATGACATCTAAAGCCCAATCGCCCGATGAAACCAATAGGGATTATAAGCATGGATGGGCCGACTCGCACCGCTTTACCTGGGCAGGCCTAGATTCTCTAAGCGGTTTACCAGTACTCCTGTGCGGTTGCTTTCACCTCTGCGTGGAAGCATCATGCAGACCATTTATTTCTTCAAGTCCCAATGGGCTGTGGCCAGAGTTATGTCAGTAAACAAAAAGCCAGCTGGTTAACTGAGTCAGCAGCTCTTTCCCAAACAGTTGGTGACAGATAATTCAAACGTAACTAAACAGGAACAACATACATAATGGGGGGAAAGAATCAAAATCATCATAACAAACATCAAACAGGAAAGAACCACGGCAAAAGCAACAACTTTACACTGTCAGTAAATATTTGTCACTTTCACTGCGGTTCAAACACGTACTTGTTCAGTCCGCACGAAGGTTTCCTAACTTATCAATGACAGGTGAGCTTAAAACAGGAACAACAGCACAAGCACCGATTTGGAATGGTCAGTAAAATTACTGGTGGGTTTAAGTATACTTTACAGGATCCCAACCCTCACTTCCACTTTACAGGATCCCAACCCTCACTTCCACTTTACAGGATCACAACCCTCACTTCCACTGTGGTTCAAAGATTTATTTGTTCAGTCTGCACGAAGGTTTCCTAACTTATCAATGAATTGTGGTAGTGCAGTGATGTCAAAAACTCTTTGATGTCACATAATGCTATGAGTGTGTGCCATGGCACTGGGTGTAGTTTAACCTACCACATTGTTTTGGGTGATTTTTCATCATAAATGGCAAAAAACTTGAACTGAGTATTTTCTATATAATAATACTTTACCCAACCACTTGTTTTACTTCAACTCTTTACCAAATTTTCGAGGGTCTCCCCTCTTCATCAGGGCTATATGGACACCGCACTCTACATTTTACATGACTTTGCAATATGGCCTTCCAATCTCCCCTCTTCATCAGGGTTATATGGACACCGCACTCTACATTTTACACAACTTTCCAATATGGCCTTCCAATGTCAACATTGGAAGGCCATATTGGAAAGTCGTGTAAAATGTAGTGCGGTGTCCATATAACCCTGATGAAGAGGGGAGACCCTCGAAAATTTGGTAAAGAGGAAAAGAGGGAATAATACATTTTCTCTGACAGTCACTTCCTTCCAAATTCAGTCTTACCTTTGCCATAGATTTGGCTCCTTCCTCTGTGAATGTGTTGTCATTTAAGTTGAGTATTCTGAGATTAGGATTGCTGGCAAAGGCCTCTGACAGAGCTGTGATACCCTCGTGACGTATGCCATTCTGTAACATTTCTACCTGCTCTAGTGAACCCATTAACTGTAATAAATAATCTCTGGTTACCACCAAACCGCTTCATAAACTTCAATATACATTATTGTACCAAGGTTGACCAAAATTCTTAACCCTTGTCCTCCTGAATATTTTAATCTGCCACACCAACTACCGATTTTCAACCAATCAGATTACTTAATGCAAATTATTGCAACAATCTGAATGACAATGTAGATCCTGATCAGATGGCTTCTTTAGAAGCCATTTGATCTGGATCTACATTGTTTGAAAGGTAAGGCATATCCAGGCTCAGCACGACACGGGTTAAACTCATTCATGAGATGTGGTACAGATGAGCCATTTTTTGGACTCAAATTGAGCCTGTGCCTTTGAAAATGAGTTCAAGGCCATTACAACCTAATGTCTGTTTTTACCCTGTCCTAGTGATGCAACCATGCAAGTTTGATAAGAATCCATCCATTGGTTCAAAAGTGTTTCAAACATGCTACCCTGACAAGAAACCTAATGCCAACATCAATGCTGCTACCAAACCAACACAGACTAATGGGGTATGCACAAAAGACGTTCAAATGCCATTACACTGTTGCCTGTATGCAAAAATATTTTTAAAAAGTTTGCAAAATAATTCAGCAGACGACATTTTCCGATGTAGTTTTTCTCGAGTCTTGATGGTTAATTTCGCTTCAAGAGAAATTCTGTCTTCATTTTTAACATAGAGGATCTTACACTCGAGGTCATTTCATATGAAATTTATGAAACTAGCCTTCGCGAGTTTCATAAATTTCATATGAAATGACCACGAGTGTAAGATTCTGTTTATCATATGACCACTTCAAATTGGATTTCATTGCCTTTAAATTTGACAAACTTTCCACAAAAAGTGCAATATTGACATGACGACTTCATGACGTTACTTAATCCCGCCAAAGTGTTATTACACGTGGTCATACGATTTTTTTTACACGACTTTATCCACTGCTTATCAACGACGTCATATGATAAAATTAGTTATAACACAAACTGGACTGCTCGGCTACATTATCTAACTTGAGAGTGCAGTCCACAGCACACCATTGCAACTCACCACACTTTCTCCACAGTGAAGCTAATGCAACATTGCTCTTGCAAGCCCTCATCATGTAAGGAAGCCATGTGCCAAATGACTTTTTTTTGGTATTATGGCCCTTTCAAGATTATTTCACCTATATCGAGCTGATCATTAATCAGAGGTGGACAATAACTGGAGTACTTGGAGAAAAACCACCAGACCTTCCTTTGCAGAACTTGGCGTCTCACATGTGACCCAAGCCAGGCTCGAACCACAGGGGTGAGTGACCTAATAATTAAGGGTCATTGTTCTTAACCACTAGGACACAGAGACTTGTGCCAAACTTGGTTGCATTCAATTCAGTGGTCTGGGAGATAACTTGATAGACAGACAGAAGCATGGATGGATGGACAGATAGGCAGACAGATGGCAGCATTCACAATATCCCAAAATGCTATAGCATGAGGGTAACAAGAAACTTGAAATTTTAGATACAGAAATAGCTGTTCTTGTACTTTACATGCAACTGGTCCCCGCCCATCATGGCTTGGAAATAGAATGGGCTGCATGATGCTTCCATGCAGAGCTGAAACCCACAGCACATAAGTACTGGTAAACTGCTTAGAGGGTCTAAGCCTGCCCAGGCAAAGTGATGCGAGTCAGACCGTCCCTACACAAAAACCCTTTTGGTTTGTTTGGTAGTGTTGACGGGGATGTAAAACCTCCAAACTTTACAGTCAACAAACTAGAAATGCATCCACAGGACACAGATGCCCCCGCCTGAATATATGTCTATGTTCGTATTCACCCATAGAAAGTTTTGGACCCTTTTTTCACATTTGACCTCTAAGTATGACCTTGACCTTGGAGGTAAGGACCTTGGTTTTGTGTGAGGCAGATTGTCTCATGATGGCCAACATTTCTGCAAAGTAATTTCAAAATCCATCCAGAGATAAGAAAGTTATTGACTGCGTTTAAGTTTTGGATCATTTTTTTACCTTTGAACTCTAAGTATGACCTTGACCTTGAAGGTACGGATCTGGGTTTGCACATGACACAACTTCTCATGATGGTTAACATTTTTTCCAAGTAATTTCAAAATCCATCCAGAAATAAGCAGTTTCGGACCCTTTTTTTGACCTTTGACCTCTTAGTATGACCTTGACCTTGGAAGTATGATTGATTGATTGATTGATTTGAGGTTTAACCTCCCCGTCAACACTGTAAAGGTCATTTTGGAGACGTTGCTTCCAATTTTGTGGGACTTTTACCCGACATTGAGACGAAATGACATCTCAAGCCCTGTCGCCCAATAAAACCAATTGGGTTTATTAGCATGGACGGTCCGCCTCGCACCGCGGTTCCTGGACAGGCTTAGGTCCTCTAAGCAGTTTACCAGTACTAGTGTGCGGGCCAGATTCAGCTCTGCGTGAAAGCATCATGCAGCCCATATATTTCTTCAAGCCCCTATGGGCGGGGGCGGTTGGAAGTACGAACCTGGTTTTTGCATGTGACACATCGTCTCATGATGGTTAACATTTCTACAAAGTAATTACAAAATCCATCCAGAAATAAGAAAGTTATTGACTGCGTTTAAGTTTCAGACCCTTTTTTTGACCTTTGACCTCTAAGTATGACCTTGACCTTGGAGGTACGGACCTGGGTTTTGCATGTGACACATCGTCTTATGATGGTTAACATTACTGCTGAGTAATTTTAAAATCCATCAAGAAATAAGGAAGTTATTGACTGCGTTTAAGTTTTGAACGCATGGACAGACGGACAGGGGTAACGCTATATGCCCTTTCCACCATTTTTCGAATGGCGGGGGCATAATAAAAGGTGCTGATCAGACAGCACAAATGAGCAGGTTGATCTGCATCTGTTTTGTTCCCAAATGACAAAAACAGGTTGTCTCAAGACGTGGCTCATATTTACCTTAAAAACTTCTGATAAAGCTTTAGATCCGTCATTCTCCAGCCTCCCACGTCCTGATATAAATACTTTCAGAGCCAGTGGTGAGCCTGCTGCACTGCTTGAATTGTAACAATCCATCAGACATTTAGCTAACATCTGAAATATACAGCTAAATTGTGTAAGCATTTCCAAGAATATGCTTCAAACATGTATATACAGTAGAATTCCAATATCAAGACCACTTTTGGGACTGTTCAAAAGTGGTCTTTAAGACCACTTTTGAACAGTCCCAAAGGTTGTCTCTCAAGACCACTTTCGAAAAGCCCCCAAGGTGGCCTCCCACATCCTGATACAAATACTTTCAGTGCCAGTGGTGAACCCGCTGCACTGCTTGAAGTGTAACAATCCATCAGACATTTAGCTAACATCTGAAATATACAGCTAAATGTGTAAGCATTTCAAAATTACAAAGATTATGCTCAGAACATGCATATACAGTTTTGTTTGTTTGTATTGGAGTTTAACAGCCCAGTCAACACTATTTAGGTTATTTTTGAGCCGGTCAGTTTACCTATCCACACTTTTCCTGGGCAGGCTTATACGTAAGCGGTTCACCAGTACAGTGCACATTCTTTCGCCAGAAACTGACAACTGCCCTTCTTGAATCAGCGGAAGGGAGAAAATGACCGTAGAAAAGACTTCATGATCAATCTCCACGAAAGAATGTTGCTGACCCCGGCAGGTCATGCATATACAGAAGAATTCCTATATTAAGACCACTTTTGAACAGTCCCAAAGGTGGTCTCTCAATACAGTAATATATTGCACAAAATCTTGGTTTTATGACATTTTCAAGATCATTTCACTTATTTTGAACCAATCTTTATTCAGAGGGCAAAAACCAGAGTACCCGGAAAAATGTCGCCTGTCCTGTTGCAGACAGACAGACATGATCTTTTATTTTCTAAAGTCAACATAGAAGACACATGAGGAAATACAAAGTACCTAGATGATGGCAAGCGCTAAGCATGCAAATACTATAATTTGTAGAGAGAGAGAGAGAGAGAGACAGAGAGAGAGAGTGAGAGAGAGAGACTCTCATAGATAGGCACTGGTATGTGAGAAAGTATTGTCTAAATTGGATGTATTTTCATCCAGTGAGCCATGTGTCAATTGTTGGTCCTTCGGTCCTGTCGGCATTGGTATGTTTGTGTGTTTGATTTGAGATTTAATGTCCCTGTCAACAGTATTTAGTTCATTTTGGAGACATTGCTTCCAATTTTGTGGGACTTTTACCAGACAATGAGATGAAATGACATCTCAATACCTGCTGCCAAGGGTTTGTAGGCAGGGATGGTCCGACTGGCAGCACAATGCCTGGACAGGCTTAGACCTTCTAAGGAGTTTACCAGTACTCATGGGCGATCAGTTTCAGCTCTGCGTGGAAGCATCGTGCATCTCTATCTATTTCTTCAAGCCCCGATGGGCGGGGGCCAAGCACTGGCATGTGGGAAAGCATTTTCCCAACTGAATGCCTTTTCAAAATGTTGTGGATCATATGAATAAGAGTTGGTCCTGCCTGAACAAGCCTTTCAGACTTACCTTTCCTCCTGTTGGTCCGAGGCCATTATTATTTAACCTCAGTTCCTTCAAAGTATAGCATGTCTTGCTCTTCAATAAGTCTACAATGCCCTCGACACCATTAGGACCAAAGGCATTGTCACTGAGATCTAATTCCACAAGCTGGGCACCAGCTCCTATCATGGCTTCTCCAAGGTGTTTCTGAAATAGCATTAAATAGTACCGCAGTTAAAAGCAGCATGAAAGATTAGTTAGAAGTACATACGCTGAACCCCTTTCTTTGCAAACACCAGATCAAGATCCGAAGTTTTCTCTGATCAGGATCTTCACTGTTTGCCTTCTTATTTTTTAATTTTTTTTTAGGGGATGGGTACAGCCCTTTCACGATTATGTCACTTACTTTGAACGATCATTTAGCGTAAGTGGTCAAGAACCGGAGTACCCATTTATTTGTCGTTTTATGATATCATCAAGATTAACATTCTTGTATAGTTTCATGAAGATTCAAGCAAAACTTTGACTTGAAGACGGTGAATTTATTTAACCTAATGAACTAGTTTCAACTAAGGCTGACACGATTAATCATATAATCGATTAATCGATCGATAAATTCAACAAAAATGATTATCATTTCTGATTTGCATTTAATCGATTACTTGATAGGTACAATTTACTACCAATTTACTACCCAAAGGATGAGTGGCAAACAGGGCATCTCACCTGGGTCTACACTGTTTGCTTAGGCCTGTCTGTTCTAATATAAATATGGTAAAGTGCAACATATGGTAAGAGTCATGCTCAGAAGAAAGCCAGACAGGTAAAATTATGACAAAAACCTTAGCGATTACTAATCAATTATTGATCGCAAGGACAGGACTGATAATCGATTATCTTTTCAGCTCCGATTAGCCAGCCCTAGTTTCAACCTAACATGACCCATATTCAAACTTGCTTATGCTTTATGCTGTGTCTGATCTGGGTCTGCACTCTTCATTGTGTGCCAGTGCCCCGTTCTAGTGTTTCCCATATAATTCCAATTCTGAATCATGTATATTTCGAGCGATTTGATTGGTTATAATAAAAGTTTAACAATTCGATAAATTCCATGAGGAACATGAGGAAGAATCTCAGAGCTACTTCAGCATTCCAATTCTGCAGAGGGTTTTTTACCCCAAAATTGGACCTGAACCCCCAAAAATGGATGAGGTCCCATATATATTACTATACATTGAGTTGCCCCCGCCCAACGGGGTTTGAAGAAATAGATGGGCTGCATGATGCTTCCACGCAGAGCTGAAACCGACCCGCACACGAGTACTGGTAAACCGCTTGGAGGATCTAAGCTGCCCAGGTAAAGCTGTGCGAGTCGGCCCGTCCATGCTTATAAACCCTATTGGTTTCATTGGGCGGCAGGGATTGAGATGTCATTTCATCTCAATGTCGGGTAAAAGTCCCACAAAATTGGAAGCAACGTCTCCAAAATGACCTTTACAGTGTTGACGGGGACGTTAAACCTCAAATCAAACAAACAAAAACAATACATTGAAGGTACAAAAATGAATTAAAAGACCAAATGTGCCCCCATCTTCAAAATGCAGTGGGAACTCTGTATTTCACACAGCAACAAGTAGTAATATATGTTTAGAACCAGCAGGATACCTCATTATACACTGTATATGAAATGACTTCAACAGTGTTTGATTGAAAGATGGGAAACTATTGAAATTGTAAATGTAAGAAGACAAATAAACTGAATTTAAAGACTTGATGTTTTTTCGCCTGGGTTTCTTTCAAAGATGGTAGCTTCTAATTGAATATAAGAATCTTATATGGGTGTGAGGGGTGGATGGAAAAATCCGTCCCGAGGGTCACTGTCCGGCATCACGAGGCTTGCCGAGTGATGCCAGACAGTGGACCCGAGGAACGGATTTTTCTATCCACCCCTCACATCCATATAGGATTCTTTTTCTTGCATACCTTCCATTTCTATTGCGAAGTTTTATTGCTGCTGTCACTTCGGTTACCAACTTCTGCTAGTTTGTGATGACACAACAGGAATGTTTATTGACATCACGCATGACGACGCCGCGCATGAGGTTGTAAACAACCAGTGCATTTATCAAACAGGCGATTATATTCGATTTGGGGTCGGAACACCAGGGTCGGAACATTAATTTCTACCCCAGGGTAAAATCACGGATTTCCTTGTCTGGTGTGCAAGAATAACCATTCCGCTGTGAGCCTGTGGCCGTTGGTAAGTTCATTCTTTCGCTTTCGAATGAATTCCTAAAATTTACCATTTTGTTGACGTTTTTAATATTTCGATGGCAAAGTTGGAATTATTAGGAATGTAAGGAGCCAGTTGTTTAAAGCATTGTTAGCTTAACAAGCTCTTTAGTGGTAAAACTGTTAACTGTTCTAGTAAGTACAATACGTAATACAGTGGTATTTTTGCTTTAAAAAATGTGAGCAGCTTTTGCTTTTGCAAAAGCTGCTCACAGTTTTTCAGTAAAAATATTAGCATATCTGCTATAGGAGGTTTTAGGAATTCCGTTTATGACGTCATTCTTGCGCATGCGCAAAGCACTGGCCGTCAATTGAAACGGCCATCGCTATTCAAATGTATTGGCGGAACTTAAAATGCTAACAATATTCAGACATTTTGGGGGAAAATATACCCATTTACATTGAAATAATGCCTCGAGAAGGAAAGAATGATATTTTGCTTTTATTACTGAAATTCATTTATCATAAATCCGTTTTTAATTGACAAAAAATCTCTCCGTGAATGACCCATGTCAACGGTTTGAGATACCGTTATTCACGAAAGCTTACTTACAAAATAAGTTTTTTACGTAACTTTTCGTTTTATTTGCTATCCAAGTATAGCTATCACATGCGGACAGAACTTAGATCTCTCTATCTCTCTCTCTCTCTCTCTCTCTCTCTCTCTCTCTCTCTCTGTTACTAGAGAACTTTGTTCAAACCACAACAAATATACCACTTGACCCAGTAAATAATTCAGATATCAGACGAAACCTTAACTTTTCTCAAAGACATGCCATTACAACACTAGCAAAGGATGAAAACATCATCATTCAACAAGCCGACAAAGGAGGTGCTACCGTAATCATGAACAGAGTATTTTACCAAAACAAAATTGAAGAAATGTTATCAAACAATGAATACTACCAAAAGTTAGACCATGACCCCCACAAAGAAATAATGAAAAAGTACAGATCACTCCTTCAGAAACATGAAATAGAATTAACAAAAAAAGAGTATGATTATTTAATAAATTTTGAATGCAAACCGAGTAATTTTTATGGCCTCCCTAAAATCCATAAAAATAAAGAAATCAATGAAGCTTGCGCAAGTTCTTCCTCAAATTATATTGAACTGGAAGCACCAGAAACCCTTTCATTTAGGCCAATAGTTGCTGGTCCCGTTTGCGAAACACATCGCCTAAGCAATGTTATAGATATTTTACTCCAACCGTATACCAAATATGTTAAGAGCTATATTAAGGATACAAAGGACTTTCTACAAAAATTACCCACACAAATAGACAAAGACAGCACACTAGTAACTTTCGACGTCGAAAGCCTCTATTCTAATATTCCGCATGACCTGGGTTTAAACGCAATATCATTCTGGATTAATAAATACCCAAATGAATTACCAAGCAGAATAACAAAAGAGTTCGTACTAGACGGAATAAAACTTATCTTGGAAAATAACAGTTTTCATTTTAATGACGAGTATTTCATCCAAATCAAAGGCACGGCGATGGGAACCAAATTTGCCCCCGTCTATGCCACACTCGTTTTAGCATACCTTGAAGAGAAATTGTATGAACAATCGGAAAACGATTTTGGTTTAGACTTCAGGTCATATTTGGAAACAAATTTCAAAAGATTCCTTGATGACTGTTTCCTTATATTTAAACAATCAGAAGAAGATTTGAAGAAACTTCATAGTCTACTAAACATGTTACATCCAAGCATCAAATTTACACTCGATAAAAACAGAAGACAACTCTCATTTTTAGATACCATGGTCATTAACGACAACGGAAAAATTAAAACAGACATATATTATAAACCAACAGATTCAAAGCAATATCTCTTATACACATCATGCCACCCAAAACACACACGAAATAGCATTCCATACAATTTAGCTCGAAGACTAAAGATGATCATTTCTGAAGAAAACACACTTCTTACACGTCTCGAAGAATTGCATGGATTCCTTTTAAAGCAGAAATATCCACCTTCACTGATACAAGACAGCATTGCAAAAATTAAGGCTTTAAACAGAGAGACACTTCTACACCCCACCGAAAAAAGCAAAGATAATAATTTGATACCATACGTATCTACTTTCAATCCTCATAACCCAGAGATTTTCCCAGAAATACAGAAAAATAAATCACTCCTTCTGAGAGATGACAGGTTAAAGTCTATTTTCCGAAGTAAAACCTTTTTAAAAAGCAAGCGCCAATCTCCAAATTTAAAGAAACTATTAACAAAAGCTAAGTTTTCAAACAAACAACCAAGCAAAGCCAAAGTAACAAAATGCAACGAACCAAGATGTGGTTTGTGCAAATATATAAAAGAAGGTTCGACATACAGCTTTAATGACAAAATCTTTACTGTGACTTGTGACATGTCGTGTACCGTCAGAAATGTCATATATGTAATTGAATGCAGGGGGTGTAACAAATATTACATTGGGGAAACAAACAACTTGAGAAAAAGAACGACCCTACATAATCAGCACATAAGAAATGAAAACTTGAGGATGATACCCCTTAGTGGACACATTGCTTCCTGTTCGAAACAAGACCCGAACTAGAATTTGTTTTTCTACAAAAACACAGATGTCTCCCCCGTTTTTGACTGCTAAGTATACCCTTGACATTGGAGGTATTGAGCTGGGTCTTGTGTGCAACACATCATCTAATGAAGATGAACATTTCTGCATAGTAACTTTAAAAATGTTCATAGAAAATAAAAAAGTTATTGGCCGTAAACAAAAAAAGCACTTTTTTACCTTTGACCTCTAAGTATGGCCTTGACCTTTGAGGTTCAACACATCGTCTCATCGTCTCAGCTTTTTCCATGAGGAATTCATATATGAAATTTCAAAACCCTAGCATACACGGTTCTAAAGTTATGCTATGCATCACTTTTAGCATACATTACAATGGGCACAAATTACCAAAATGACAAAGGGCCATAACTCACAAAGTATTTTTCCGAATTTTGTCATAAGTTAATCAGTTCATCTACTCATCACAACCAATCTATTAACCAACTTTCAAGACTCTAGCTCCAATAGTTTTTGAGATATCTTGCTGACAAGATTTTATAAAAAAAAATTTCATAGGGCATAACTCTTGAAAGAGGCAAAATCAAGACGAGAAAAAAAATACGCGTCAGCTAATTTTCAATGAGGAATCCATATATGAAATTTCAAAACCCTAGCATACACGGTTCTAAAGTTATGCTATGCATCACTTTTAGCATACATTACAATGGGCACAAATTACCAAAATTACAAAGGGCCATAACTCACAAAGTATTTTTCGGAATTATGTCAAAAGTTAAACAGTTCATATACTCATCATCACCAATATACTCAACAACTTTCAAGGCTCTAGCTCCAATAGTGTTTGAGATAATTTGCTGACAAGATTTTATTAAAAAAATTTCAAAGGGCAATAACTCTTGAAAGGGGCATAATCCGGACGAGAAAAAAAATACGCGTCAGCTAATTTTCCATGAGGAATCCATATATGAAATTTCAAAACCCTAGCATACACGGTTCTAAAGTTATGCTATGCATCACTTTTAGCATACATTACAATGGGCACAAATTACCAAAATGACAAAGGGCCATAACTCACAAAGTATTTTTCGGAATTTTGTCATAAGTTATTCAGTTCATCTACTCATCACAACCAATCTATTCACCAACTTTCAAGGCTCTAGCTCCAATAGTTTTTTAGATATCTTGCTGACAAGATTTTATTAAAAAGAATTTCAAAGGGCAATAACTCTTGAAAGGGGCATAATCCGGACGAGAAAAAAAATATGCGTCAGCTAATTTTCCATGAGGAATCCATATATGAAATTTCAAAACCCTAGCATACACGGTTCTAAAGTTATGCTATGCATCACTTTTAGCAGACATTACAATGGGCACAAATTACCAAAATGACAAAGGGCCATAACTCACAAAGTATTTTTCGGAATTTTGTCAAAAGTTAACCATTTCATCTACTCATCACCACCAATATATTTACCAACTTTCAAGGCTCTAGCTCCCATTGTTTTTGAGATATCTTGCTGACAAGATTTTATTAAAAAAATTTCAAAGGGCAATAACTCTTGAAGGGGGCATAATCCGGACGAGAAAAAAAATACGCGTCAGCTAATTTTCCATGAGGAATCCATATATGAAATTTCAAAACCCTAGCATACACGGTTCTTTAGTTATGCTATGCATCAAAAGCGTAACTGACGGACGAACGAACCAGAACTAATATGCCCCTCCAACTTTTTCAAAGTTGGGGGAATAATAAGAAAGTTATTGACAGAACACAAAAAAGCCCTTACCTTTAACCTCTATGTATGACCTTGACCTTTCAGGTACCAAACTGGGTCATGCGTGCAACACATCATCTCATGGTGGTTAACATTTCTGCCTAGCAATTTCAAAATCCATCTAAAAATAATAAAGTTATTGACCAAACACGAAAAAAGGCCCCTTTTTTACCTTTGACCTCTATGTATGACCATCACATTTTAGGTACCAAACTGAATCATGCATGCAACACATCGTCCCATGATAGTTAACATGTTTGCC
Source organism: Lucinisca nassula (assembly GCA_963580285.1). NCBI lineage: Eukaryota > Metazoa > Mollusca > Bivalvia > Lucinida > Lucinidae > Lucinisca > Lucinisca nassula. The sequence goes on along the minus strand of OY757015.1, from coordinate 35,921,758 downwards.
AAGTAACTCCAAATTCTATTTAAAAATAAGCAAGTTATTGACAAAACCCGAAAAAAGGCCCCTTTTTTTACCTTTGACCTCTAAGTATGACCTTGACCTTTGAGGTACCAACCTGGGTCATGCACGCAACACATCGCCTTATACTGGTTAACATTTCTACCAAGTGATTTCAAAATCCATCTCAAAATAAGAAAGTTATTGACCAAATACGAAAAAAAGGCCCCTTTTTTGACCTTTGACCTCTAAGTATGACCTTGACCTTTGAGGTACCGACCTGCCTCATGTGCACCACACATCGTCTCATGGTTGTTAATAATTATGCCAAGTAATTTTAAAATCCATCTCAAAATTAGAAAGTTATTGACCAAATACGATAAAAAAGGCCCCTTTTTTGACCTTTGACCTCTAAGTATGACCTTGACCTTTGAGGTACCGACCTGCCTCATACGCACCACACATTGTCTTATGGTTGTTAATAATTATGACAAGTAATTTTAAAATCCATCCCAAAATAAGGAAGTTATTGACCAAATACGAAAAAAAGGCCCCTTTTTTGACCTTTGACCTCTAAGTATGACCTTGACCTTTGAGGTACCGACCTGCCTCATGCGCACCACACATCGTCTTATGGTTGTTAACATTTCTGCCAAGTAATTTTATAATCCATCAAAAAATAAGAAAGTTATTGACCGGACACGATTTGCCCATACATATATACATACCAACAAACTTCTAAGGGAGATAATTCAAAAAGTATAAATGCGAGAGTTATAGTTCTTGCGCACTGCACGTCGTCTAATGCTGATTAATATTTATACTAAGTTTCGTGAAGATAGCTCTAATGGTTTTCAAGTTACAGAGCGGACACGAATGTGTGACAGACAGACAGACGGACAGACGGACAGACAGACAGACGGACAGACAGACAGACGCCCGGGGGAAAAACAATATGTCTCTCCGAAAAAAAATTTTTCGGGGGAGACATAAATATTACATGTTTCCATTCTACAAAATGAAAACAGACAGCATAATTGAAAGAAAAGAAAAGGAAAAGTATTTTATACAACAATATAAACCAGAACTCAATTCAACATAACCGTTTGTAGATAGTGGAGACGCCAGTTATGATATCACTTCATTTCAACGTGTATTTACCGATCATGTTTATCCATTATTAATTCGTTACATAATACATACAGACCGGACGGAAGTTCATGACGTTACGTTACGCTACGTTACGCCAACTTCCATAGTAACAAGACACCATTATATGGACATCGCTATACTTAAATAAAGGCTTTGAAAATTGACTAATGTCATGAAACCGGTTAGCCAAAAATAAAATATTGTTTGTGCATCTGAACTTCATTTATTTATCAAAGTATTTAAAACCCGTATTGTGGAATATTCACATTATTTGAAACTATATATATATATATATATATCTGTTGAAACTGTCCACCGGTCTGTCTACATGTAGAATTTAAAAATGAATGTCCAACGACCTGTCGTGAAGAGCAGTTAAAATGTCCAGCGATCTGTCTACATGTGCAATTTTAATAAATTGAAGATTCATGTGGACAGGCTACGTTTGTTTTGGGTTAAACAATATTTTATTACTAGCAAACATCATGTACAATTAAATACATTGGAACTGACAAAAACGATCTGACAGTAAGTCTGAGGCTTATAAATATCATCTCCTAAAACAAACTGATTTTACATTTGAGTGATATGAACAAACAACCAGACAGACGGACAGGCAAACAAATTGACTAACAGACAAACGGACGGACATTTAGACAGACAAATAAAAATACTGACAGTTGAAATAAACTAATGGGTGGACTGACGGAGGGGCGTCGAGTCAACGTTGGTTCGACATAATGCCGTCTACACCCACTCCATCTCACTTCAATATCACATGACTGTTGGGATGAGAGAGAGAGAGAGAGAGAGAGAGCGGTTTGACTGACAAACCGACAGTAGACGGACAGACCGACTGACTGACTAACCAACGAACGGACGGACAGTTATACAGACAAATAAACATACTGACAGTTGAAAAAACAATAATGAGTGGACTGACAGACTGGTGTCGAGTCAACGTTGGCTCGACGTCATGCCGTCGATAACCACTCCAACTCACTTCAATGTCACGTGACCGTTGAGATGAGAGAGAGGTTTGACTGATCCCTGTATCCAAGAAGCCCATAACCCATTTTGCTTCTTTCTTATATATAGCAGGAGTCCATTTCAAAATTTAGGGGTGTCAGGTTATGTTTTCTTCAAAATTTATTTGGGAAATGGCCGAACTTTTTGCAAACAGTGTAGGCCCTGTTCAGACGCCGCGTTCTGTGGCGTCTGATCTGGGCCTGCACAGTTTGCCACATACCCCTTTTGGGGTTTCTGGTACCAAATGGGTTAATGTAGGCCATGCACAGGTCGAACCAATCTGCAAATCTACCAGATTTTACTGTTAAATCTTGCCCTGGCGCAGGAGTGTTTCGTGCTCATGTTCTATGTTTGTTTTGAATTTAATGTTCCAATCCCACTTAGTCTTGATGGGTCCGAACACTGGGCAAATGACATTTTATTAAGCAACGCCGTATTATCGCCAACGCAACGTTCCGACGTTTCATCAACGTTGCAAAGTCAAATTCAGTGCATCGCTTTGAAGTTGGTTTGATGTAGACACGACGTTGTTGACATGCTACATGTCGGTTGATGTGGCGTTTTTTAATGGCAAACTGTAATTTACATCTACCTGCGCTTGCTAATTGTTGGTGCGCTAAGAGAGAGAGAGAGAGAGAGAGGACCCTGTTGGGTCGTATGTACAATATATCGTTTTCGTAATGCGAAATTTCACATCTGGCGACATATCGGTGATTTTCCCATTATCTTACATTAGAATTCGCCAAAAGTTTAAAAGAATTCCAGTGTTTTACGCTGTAATTGACACTTTTTCTGTCGCACTACCTTTGAAGCAATACGACAGATGACGGCCAGGGCTTTTCCCGTTCTATTTTTAGAACTGGAAGTACGTCACGAAAAAAGCTCCTATATATTAAATGATCAAAGTTTTAATGCTATGTTCAATAATGATATTGTAAGTTTTGAACAACTGCGTCCAGATCACATCTGGTCCTTTGGTGTTTAAGTGAGACGCTATCCCTGCAGGTTAGCATCAAAGCAAGAAGGTAGCATCAAAGGGAAAAAGTCAGCATCAAAGCAAAGAAAATCAAGCAGCAAGACTTACCAAAGCAGGCGGGATTTCTGACTTCAATCTTCCTGTGAACATATCACTCCATAATGCTCTCTAAAAAAGAAGTGCGGTAAATTGTATGAATCCTTCAAATGTCAATCACAGCGGTTGCTGTCTGCTTTGTCGTCTGCTGGTTATTTCAAAAGTCATTGTTGAAAACAGTGTGGGCCCAGATCCGGGTCCACACTATTTACCTGTATGCAAAAATACATGTATATTTGTTTGTTTGATTTGAGGTATAACGTTGCTTCCAATTTTGTGGGACTTTTACCTGACACTGAGATGAAATGACATCTCAAGCCCTGACGCCCAATGAAACCGATAGGGTTTATAAGCATGGACGGGCCGACTCGCACTGCTTTGCCTGGGCAGGCTCCATGTATATTTGAAAAGTTTGCAAGAAGACACATCAGGGGACATAAACAGTCAACATTTTCAGATTCATTTTTTCTTGACAGCTTAAGGGGTTATTAGTTGGCCATCCAAACCACGAAAAAATACTTCTGATGGCAAAATTGAGTAGAGTATGGCATCCATGCTAATAGTGTTCTTTAGTGTGATGCAAAAGTGATAGGGGTGGATTCCACTTCTGAAAATGCCCCTGAGCCTCAGAATTAGGTCAAAGGTCAAATAAGTGCAAAAATACAAAAAAATTTGTATGTGCTGGTATTTGTACCCTCTCTCTATCTAAGCAGACCAAATAAAGTTAATTCAAACACAAGCAATGTATTTAGGACATATTGTTTATGCATCATATGTGAGAAAAGAAGTTGTATCATAGCCTTGGCCAGGGTCAAAGGTCATTTAAGTACAAATTTTCTTTAAATATGCATCAATATTTATTGTACAAAGGGGTATCTAGTATGTCAACTGAAACAAAGCCAAATGAGTTGCCATTTCCTTATCTAGGAAGCATAAAACCCACACATTATACAAACAGCATAATGGCCAACGTAATCGGCCTTAGGTCAAAGGTCATTTAAGTACATATTTGGCAAAATATGTTTATTTTGCAAAATACGTTGTTTATTCACATGCCATCCATTATAATAACTAACATTCCAAATCATCTTCTGAGTTCTTACTAAACGTCACAATGATATATCAAGGATATAGTATATGATGAAGATATATCTAATAAAAACACAAGTGGGTCATCATCAAAGGTCACCTGCAGCTACTGTAAAACACTTATATTTGGCGGTCATTTTATTTTGGCGCTATTTGCAGTCAAGGAAAAAAAAACGCCAATAAAAAAATCTGCCAATAAAACTAGAAGAACGCAAGAGAAGAAACTTGTTTCTACACATCACAGTTATAATGTGTCAATTAGTCATAGGCATCATCGGTGACATAAGAAAAAGTGTATTTACGTCTTTAGAAGCCGAAATAAAGAAAGACAATGTTCTAGTCATAAGACAGCTCAAAATGGCTGAATGAAAACAAACACACCTTGAGAGTTATTGTCAAAATTGTGGATGTAATTAGTAATTGATTGATGGCTTTAACTGTGAGCTCAATATGATGGGTAAACCAATCAGATAAGAGGAAAGTGACACACCTCCAGACAGACATTTGAATTATCAAGGTAGCACATTGGGTTAATCATGCGGTGAACACAAATATTTAACTTATTGCTACAGTTTTTGCATGACGCTGTTGTTGACCAACTCCGATGATTTTTGTCATCTTACATGGCTTTGTAGATTCGACCGATTCTTTTTCTTTGGAAATCGAAAATCCGCCAAAATATAAATCCGGGAAAACGTCTACTCATAAAAAGCGCCAAAATTTGCTGATGCATAATGTAAGTGTTTAACAGTTTTCAAAGTTTGTATTTTACAAAATGCCACTTCATTTTAAGAGCCGTTTAGATCACTACAATGTAAAGGGTAATGGCTAATATGTATTCGCGATTGCGCCCATATGATTTAATGATTTTACTTCAACAAGTCAAACCAAATAGGGGTATATCTGATATCACAGATACGAGCTTTCTTCCGCATAATCTGAAATGATAGACATAGTCATATATAAATAACAAGCCGTTTTAACTTAATATCTCGACTTCTAGATATTTGGGTGGTTTATTAAATATTAACAATACCTATTTCGATGGTTTGATCAGTCAGATTTACCCCCAGAACTTCAGTTAAATAAAGCAAATTCTTCTGATACTGAGGCCCTGTTTTTAGATTTAGATCTGTCAATTGTAGGTGGGTTTGTTTCCTGGAAAATTTATGATAAACGCGATGATTTTGACTTAGAGATTGTAAATTTTCCTTTGCTAGATGGTGATGTTCCTCGTGCGGTATCCTATGACGTTTATATTTCGCAATTAATTCGATTTGCCAGAATGTCTAGTCATGTAACTGACTTCAAAACTCGATATTAATTGTTAACTGCTAAACTTTTTTATCAGGGCTATCGGTATCATAAACTACACAAAGCCTTTTCAAAATTTTGAAGACGTCATTCCGATTTAATTCCAAAATCCAATGTTGGACTTAAAAGGTCTATTGGGACCCGAAATGTATGATGATTTAGAATATAAATTCAGAAAAATATACATTTAATTCAATGACTTCAGCACCCAATTTCGTAAAATCATTCTTCGATATAAAAAATTGGGTACAACATAAAGGTTATACGACAAACTGCATGCATGGTAGTTAGCCCAAGCACAGTTGACAACTTTGCTTCCCTCTTTAATTGCATGCCGGTGGGTCAGGCCTTAGATTCCACGACGGTCCCAGCGTAATGGCTTGCTGAGAATTAGAGAGAATTTAGTTTTATGTAATATTGGTTGGTGCCTGATGCTCTGTCTCTGGTAGGGCCCATCGGAGTACAACTTTTGGTTTTCTTTTGCTCCAGCATTTTAGTGGTTTCTTGCTGACCTCACCGTTGTTTCATCTCTGTGGTTGTTTTGATTTTTGTGTTCTGTGAGATGTTGCACTGATGAGTTAGGAGGCTTTCATGCGGACTGAACAAATGAATTGTCTAATCGCGACGGAAGTAAGGGCGAGGATTGCACCTGCATAAAATCGATTTAACCCCCCCCCCCCACCACACACACACACACCCAGCGGAGTTCGCTTCACTGACCGTTCCAAGGCCATTCTTCTGTCACGGTTTACTTTTGTTATGGTTTGTCTTTGAATACGTGTATCGCTTACATTTAGCATGGTTGCCATACGCTAGTCAATTTTGTCATCAAACGTAAACTATCAAGCTTTTTTGCACCTGCTTAGTCACGCATAAAGGATGTTTTTATGTGTTGTTAATTGGTTTATCTATTATTGCCAGTTATCAGAGATGGGACAATTTAATTAAGGGGATAAGGTAAAAGTTTGATGTTTAATTGTCTTACACAAAGAAAGTGTTAAAATCGGCCCTGCTCATAATAGAGTAACATTTTAGTTGAAAATATTTAATGCTTGTAAAACCATTTTATATGGCCTTTTCTGTTTTAGAAATAGCACAGTGTAGCATTCTGTCTATGTTGTGATAAAAAAAAAACCGACCTGGCAACCCGGTTCAGTCAGCTGGTGGGTACTGACTAATAAAACCTGTTGTCTGACAGGCTAGCTCAACGGAAGTCGCAATTTGACTTACGGTAGTTGCGCAAAGGCAATGTTTCAGACCCATAACAGAAACAAAGTCACAAAGAAAGAATCCAGTGCTATATCAATATTGGGGATCATCAATGATTTAAGTCTGTAACATTAGTATCCCTTTTTATTCCATTTAACCCATATCCATGTAAACAAGCAGGTTTTCTAATCAAATACACGTTACAAAAGTATTTTTCTTAATATTTTGCAACCCTGGAGTGTATGTAATGTACACCTGCAAACTATGAGAAAGCGACCAGTGGGTCACGTACATATTTACCGCCGGCCAGCACCACCCTCTGATTTATCTTTCGAGCTTGTATGAAGAAGTCAAGATGCTATTAGAATTTATAAATGTGTTTGTAAAAGCTAAATCAAACATAAAATTTCTAAATGGACCAAGAGCGGGAGGGCATCAAAGTTACTGAGGGGGTGGGGGCATCAATGTTACTGAAGCAGGTGGGGTGTGCACCCCGAGGGTGTGCATCAATGAAATCTTTGGACTGGTATACAACATGGATGCAAATATCAATTGAATTTGTCTTAGAGTTTAGAACATACAGGCATCTATAAAGTTTGTCATAAACATTTAACCAAATGTAAATGTCTAAGTCTGTGAGCTTGAGGTCATGGTCACAATGGGTGGGAGAAGGGACATGCATCACAAAATCTTTGGACTGGTATGCAACATTGCTGCAAGGATCAACTTAATTTGTCTTAGAGTTTAGAACATACAGGCATCTATAAACTCTGTCATAAAACTTTAACCAAAAGTAAAATTTCTAAGTTTGTGACCATGACCTCAAGGCAACGGGGGGTGGTAGGACATGCATCAATGAAATCTTCAGACCAATATGTAACTTCAGTGTAAGTATCAACTAAATCTATCAAAGGGCTCAGAAGATACAATATCTTAGAAACTTTAACGCAAAACTTTAACCAAAATGTTAACGGATGGATGGACGGACGGAAGGACGGACGGAAGGACGGACAGATGGACGGACGAACGGCAGAACGAAAACTATATTCCCCCATAGCATATTTCGCATGGCGGGGGTATAATAAATACTGGTCAGCAACACATCCTTATGCTAAATATAACAAAATTTGTTCAGAAAACATCTGTTTTTTACGAGCTTTGCACTTAAATGACCCCTGACCTATAAGACTGACATACTTTGAGGGTACATTTATAATGATTTTCCATGCTTCACTGCACCTGAATAGTTTATGGTGATTTTAAGCAAACATTTTCCCCAAATATGTGTTAAAAGAGAGTTATAAGTAGATTCATGTTTATTTTGCACTCATTTGACCTTTGACCTACTTCTGAGCCTCAGACGCATTTCCAGACGTGGCATCCACCCCTATGATTGTTGACAAACATCAAGGATTACATTTAGCATGGGTGTCATACTCTACTAAATTTTGCCATCAAAAGTAAAAATATCAATCTTTTTATGGATTGGATGGCCAACTATATAGTAAGCAATTAACATTTATCCTGCTGAATAAATTGATTTAGCCACACCCATTTTTGACTATCCACCAATCAAATTACTTGATATAATAAAAATCTGTAAAATTCAGAAACCACATGACAGTGTAGATCCTGATCAGATGGCTTCTTTTGAAGTCACCTGATCTGGATCTACACTGTTTGCAAGGTAGGGGTGGATAAGAGTTAAGACGTAATAATCAAAGCACTGAGAATACTGATGGATGGATGGATTGTCTCTGAGTGTAAGGCTGTAGGCTGGGAAAATAGTCCTGAACTGAGACACAGACCATTCAATTTGACCCTTAAATTCAAGTATTGTAAGTATACTATATACATGTAGACTCTGATCAGATGCAGCCTTCTCCAGCACATGATCTCGGTCAACATTCATAGTAACAGATAAGATGGGTATTTTTCAGATAAGGTGGGTAATTCCCTTATTTGTCCATATAAACCTAGGTTGTGGGTATTCATTTGAACTGCCTCACCGAAGGTGTTCCATTTCCCCTTATGTAAATTTATCAACAATTATCTTCAGTGCTCCGCCTTAATTGAAGCTATATAGAAATACAGAAATTTAACACATTACGCAAACACGCCTATACAAACACATTGCCACCTTTATCGCCGAAAAAATGAAAATTTTATGATGAAAAATTGTGATATTTTTCTTATTTCTGCTCGAAATGTAGATTGTGGGCACTCGTTAGAACCGCCTCATCAAGGCGGTTCTAACGAGTACCAACAATCTATATTTTAGAGCAGAAAAAAAGGTATACTCCCCAGAAACCCCAGTTTTACTATATAAAAGTGGGGTTAAAGGGGGTCAAAATTATATAGGCGTGGTTTCGTGATGAACAAATGGACCCCAAAGTACCATACAAAAGACATGATTTGAATACTTTTTTTTCTTTTTTTCCCAGAAAACATGAAAAAAAAAATAAGTTTCACACATAAAAAAAAACTTAACCCTTATCCTGCAAACAGTGTAGTATTAAGCCCATAGGGGCTTGAAGAAATATATGGGCTGCATGATGCTTCCACGCAGAGTTGAATCCGGTCCGCACACTAGTACTGGTAAACCGCTTAGAGGATCTAAGCCTGTCCGAGAACCGCGGTGCGAGGCGGACCATCCATGCTAATAAACCCTATTGGTTTCATTGGGGGACAAGGCGTGAGATGTCATTTCATCTCAATGTCTGGTAAAAGTCCCACAAAATTGGAAGCAACGTCTCCAAAATGATCTTTACAGTGTTGACGGGGACGTTAAACCTCAAATCAAACAAACAAAACAAACAAAGCAAACAGTGTAGATCTAGATCAGATGTTTCCTAAAGATGCCATCTCACAAAGCAACAGATAAGGTAAGAATTTTGTGATATCTGAAGGAAAGTTCTCCTTATTTCTCTATATAAACCTATGTAACTGTAACCTCGGCGAGGCGGTTCTAATGAATACCCACAACATAGGTTTTTATTGAGAGTTGACAAAAACTATCCTTCAATTGTCACAAAATAAGAAGCTTATCTGCAGGTCTCATATTGACCACGCTTTTCCATGCCTGAAAGGCCAGATTTTACAGCCTCAACCAATATCCTTCATAACATGATAACCATCACCTTTGCAAACTGTAGATCCAGATCAGATGGCTTCTTTAGAAGCCATCTGATCAGGATCTACACTGTTTGCAATGCAGTTTGTGAACTGAAAGAACACCTTGTATCAAGTAATCTGATTGGATGACAGTCCGATATGGGTGTGGCGAAATAAATTAAGGGTTAAATAGTCATTTTAAACACAATATAGGTCAAATCAAAATCTATAAACCTGAAAACAAGAAAAAATCAAGCTGTAAAAGCCTGAAATCCTGCAAATATCTGAAAAATATGAGGCCTGTATCTGTTTCTATGATCTTGTCAGGAACTACACTGTTTGTCATTCAGTTTGAAAATCGAATGAACACATAATATCAACTAGTTTGATTGGTTGAGGGTCAGAAATGGTTGCGCTAAATTTTTTTAACAGGAAAAGTGGTTAACAAATTATTTTACTTAATTTGGCCTCATTGCAGAGCTCATTATGTCTTTTATTGCTTATCTGGCAAATCATTGCTGGCCTCCGTAACTCAGTTGGTTGCGGTCTGACTGGTGATCACCAGGATGCTGGTTTGATACCAGCCCGAGTCGACAACTTTCTTCCGTGGAGATTGATCATAAAATCTTTTCTACTGTCATTCTCTCCTTTCCGCTGATTCAAGAAGGGCAGTTGTCAGTTTCTGGCGAATTGTGCACTGTACTGGATAACCGCTTACATACAAGCCTACCTAGGAAAAGTGTGGATAGGTAAACAGACCGGCTCAAAACTAACCTAAATAGTGTTGACTTGGCCGTTAAACTCCAATTCAAACAAACAAAACAATATCTGGAAAATCATCTGTTTGGGTGGCGTTAGCCCACTTTCTATGGGAAACCACAGAATGAGATACTGGCAAACAGTGTAGGCCCATATCAGACATTGCATTCAAAATGCTGCAGAATGCGGCATCTGATCTGGTCCTACAGTGTTTGCAAAAGATTCAGTCATTTTCCAAATAAATTTTAAAGATAACACAACCTGACCATTACGATAACACACCCGTGCGACATAGTGCATTTTTCTCATCTCCAAAATGGCTACTTTTCTGATGAAAATCCGAGATATTTTTCTTATTTATACTGCAAACATAGGTTGTGGGTGCTCTTTAGAACCACCTCAATGAGGTGGTTCTAACGAGTACCCACAACCTATGTCTTGGAGCAGAAATAAGAAAACTAATGTATAGCCCCATAAACCCCAGTTTTCTCTATATAAAGTGGGGTTTAGGGGGGTCCTCATTTCACGAACTTGTTCACGTAATGACTCCTAAATTCAGAAATTGTCTCCTGCTGGATATAAGTCAGAAGATTCCATTTAGTACAAAAATTCATACCGTAGAATTTCTAAAAATTCGGACACCTTGAGGACTTGCTATAATTCTCCTAAAATTTTAACAAATTTGTTTCACGATCCAGCATGGTGTCCAAAAGGTGTTGACAGAATGGCAAACAGTGTAGACCCTGATCAGACTGCTCCTTCAGGAGCAGTCTGATCTGGGTCTGCACTGTTGTATGTAGCCTATCTGTTCCAATACCTAGGAAGGCTAGGATCATTATAGTATATTTACCTGAAACTCAGGATGTTTGGCTAGAGCATGAGCTATCTCTTCTGCAGCCTCTACCCCAACTGTGTTGCCTTCAAGTCTCAACGCTGTCATTGTGGCACACTTGTTTATCTCATCCACAATAATTTTTGCTGAAAATACAGATATAAGTGCACATGTACGTGTCTATATGTTTTCATTATGATAACACACACATATAAGCTAAAATGGTGTCTTACTCATCTCTAGAATTTGTATTTTTCTGATGAAAATGTCGGATATTTTTTTATTTTAGTCCAAATATCAGGGCTTAAGACAAGGCTGCGTACTGCGTCAATTATGATAATATTTGGCAGGATATACCAATTTTTTTTCAAATTTGGCATGTAACATGTACGAAAAACAAAATTAGCATTATGCATTTCATATTTTTAGAGAGCTTAGGTAATGTTTTGTTTAAAATGACAGGATAAAGGTAGAGGTATCCAAATTAAATGAGAGACCTCCCCGTTTCGGTCAATGAGTGAAGAATACCAAAAATATTCACTGTGGCATAAGCTGATTGGTTTTACTTGTTGAGACTCTTGAAAACAGCGTAAACCACTCAATTAGAATCGTTATGACCAATACTAAACCTGAAGTGTTCAACTCATGCATGATCTAGCCATCACCCCATCATCATCAACGGAAACTATCTTAAATGATGAGAACATAGAAGAAGATTAGCCACGAGATCTACTGATCACGACAATTTACGGGATCTTTGACAAAGCTAAAGATTTAATTTAAATTTCCAATAACATTTTAATCCATATATCCTTCATAAGAACTCTTAAATATTTACCTTCAGTTTACACCAAAACCTCTACTTTCACTTTGACTATTTTGATCCAGTTTTTTACACTTCAGTAAACATCTCACTCTGTACAGTGTCTTGAAAAAGGTCACTGTATGACCGAAACTAGTCGACAATAAAACTAACCTGTCAAATAAGCCGTTGTTGATTGTTAATTCAGTCTTTTCATATTTTATCCTTTGATTTAACCTAAAGTAGTTCAAGAAAGTATGATCTCCAAAGCATCCCGAGGTAATGGTCAAATGTTACTGACTTACATGTAGTATATGAAGATAGATAGCCTGTAAGAAGGGCTGGAAACAAATGAAGTCCATTTGAGTTAAATACCAAAGTCTGCATAAGTTTCCACCTGTCAGGTTCATATGATTGTTCAACAGCTAGATGAGTTGGGTATATGAGATTGTTCACACTGGCAGACAGAATTTAAGTGTTGCTGTAAATTGCTTGGCTAAGTGGTTTGTGTGAGAAATCACAATAGGTGCTTTCATGGAGAATTAAGCACAAACCAGCACTTGACATCAAATACCCACCTTTTATCATATGACATCGCGTCTGAGAGTAATAACGCCATGTAATATTTTCGATAATCCACTAGTGGATTAAATATGCAAATTAGCTAGATATGTCCCGTAACATTGCATGTACGACGTCCTTAACGACGTCGCGTTTACTAATGGCGGAAAATTGACATTTTTGTAAACAGCCGTGAATAAAATGCGTTTAAATGTCAAATGATAAACAGTTTTTTTTTTATTTGTGGTTTAACGTCCATGTCAACACTGTAAAGGTCATTTTGGAGACGTTGCTTCCAATTTTGTGGGACTTTTACCCGGCACTGAGATGAAATGACATCTCAAGCCCTGTCGCCCAATGAAACCAATAGGGTTTATTAGCATGGACGGTCCACCTCGCACCGCGGTTCCTGGACAGGCTTAGATCCTCTAATCGTTTACCAGTATATATGATAAATAGAATCTTGCATTCGTGCTCATGTATTATTGAATTTATTAAACTCGTCGAAGAAAAGGGATAAAATGCTCGGCACCGCCTCGCATTTTATCCCTTTTCCTCAACTCATTTAATAAATTCAATAATACAATGTACATGAGCACTCATGTAAGATCCTCTACATGTTATCATAATAATCATACAGTATCTTAGGCAATTAACTGATTAAGTGAAACTATATTCTTTTTTTTTTAACTTCCAAACCTGATTGATTGACCACAAAAATCAGACAATAAAGCCTTGCTATCCTCCAAGAGAAGAACGCCAAAAGCTAGATTTTTCTGTCAACAAAATGCTTAGATGAAACTTATTTGTATATGGCTTTCTAATTCAAATGTGTTGATACTGCAAAATAAAGCTTTTTGTCTTCTTTTTCTTTATAAGTCCACCTTAAAATTTCTGGCCACACTTTTTTTTTACTAAATGAGCGAATACTGTACTTTTTGGGAAAAAAATCTAAAGCCATGAAATATAGATTGTTGGTGCTAGTCAGGACACCCGAGTCTAACTGTTTGCTTTCTTTTGCTCCAGCATTTCAGTTATTTTAAGCTGTTGAATCCTTATCGTTTGTTTCATCTCTGTAGGCGTTTGATTTTTATGTTCTCGGAGATGTAGCACTGACAAGTTAGAAAGCCTTCAAGGGGACTGAACAAATTATTTGCCAAACTCTAACAGAACCCAAGGGCGAGGATTGTGGCCACATAAAATTGATTTAAACACCCAACCCCAGTGAAATACTTTTTACTGGATACTTGCATACAAGTTTCCATTCCTAGATGCCAGCGTGTACCAAGTATCATCTCCTATAAATTCACAAGAAACGGACTTGTACATTAGGGTGAATGCTAGGGATGATGCAATAGTAGTGAACTGTGAAATGTAGGTCAAGGTTAAATGTGGATGTTTCTGTTGTAGTCTTTGTTTGTTTTCAGGTTTAACGTCCCCGTCAACACTGTAAAGGTCATTTTGGAGACGTTGCTTCCAATTTTGTGGGACTTTTACCCGACATTGAGATGAAATGACATCTCAAGCCCTGTCGCCCAATGAAACCAAAAGGGTTTATTAGCATGGACGGTCTGCCTCGCACTGCGGTTCCTGGACAGGCTTAGATCCCCCAAGTGGTTTACCAGTACTAGTGTGTGGGCCGGATTCAGCTCTGCGTGGAAGCATCATGCAACTCATATATTTCTTCAAGCCCCTATGGTGGGGGGGGGGGGGGGGGGGGGGGGGGGCTTTTTCTGTTGTAGTCACCATCCCAAGATGCAAGAATAAGATTGTACAAAATATCTTTAATGAAGCTCTCATAGCCCTTGAGAAATGGACTTGATTGTTAGAAGGAATGTTATGGTGGTCACAATAGTTTACAAAGTCAGTGAACCATGACATGTAGGTCAAGGTCAAACATGGATGCTAGCATTTTAGTTGCCATTTCTTGATGCAAGCTTGAGCCTGATGCAAGCTTGAATTAAGGATCATTAATGAAGCTTTTATAGTTCTTGAAAAAAAAAAAGGATCTGAACATTAAGGTGAACGCAAGGATTGACGATATACATGTAGTTCACAAAGTAAATGAACCACGAAATATAGGTCATGGTCTAATATGGATGATAGCATTAAATTTCAGTGAACTGCAGATTTATATGTAATGTGTTTACATGATCCATACTGACCGTCTGTTGCTCTCTCTCTCTCTCTCTCTCAGCATACCAACAATTAGCGAGATCAGGTAAATGTAAATTACAGTTTGTCGTTAAATAACTCCACGTCAGCCGATAGGTAGTGTGTCAACAATGTCTTGTCTACATCAAAACAGCATCAAACTGATGCACTGAATTTGACTTTGCAACGTTGATGAAACGTCAGAATGTTGCGTTGGTGATAATACAGTGTTGCTTAATAAGATGTCATTTGCCTAGTGCCCGGACCCCCAAGACTCAGTTGGATTCGAACATTAAATTCAAAACAAACGTAGAACGCCCTTTCAGTGCATGAGAATGAAACTCAAAAATGCAAGATTTTACAGTAAAATCTGATAAATTTGTAGATTTGTTCAACATGCCCAGCCCTTACATTAATGGCTTATTAGCTTAGCTCTACAATAGGGATCAGTCAAACCTCTCTCTCATCTCAACGGTCAGGTGACATTGAAGTGAGTTGGAGTGGGTGTGGATGGCATGACCTCCAGCCAACATTGACTCGACGCCCGTCTGTCAGTCCAATCATTAGTTCTTTTTCGACTGTCAGTATGTTTATTTTTATGTCTATCTGTTCATCTGTTAGTCAGTCAATCAGTCACCGGCCCCGATAGCTCAGTTGGTAGAGAGTCCGCTCTGGGGAAAGGAGGTCAAGGGTTCGATCCCGGGCCGTGACATACCAAGTCGTTAAGAATGGCACTAGCTGCTCCTCGCTTGGCACTCAGATTTATGGGGTAGAGCTAGGACTGGTCGACCCAGTGTCAGGATAATGTGACTGGGTGTGGTATCATGTAATGTGTCTGGGACATGATACTTCAGTGAGGCAGCACTATAAAAGTGAGCATTGAGCTCCCTGTCATAACCAGGCACCGTTGTGATATGACTGAAAAATTGTTGAAAGCGACGTTAAATCCGAATTCACACACAGACACACACACAGTCAATCAGTCTGTCCGTTGTCTGTCTGTCTACTGTCAGTCGAACCTCTCTCTCTCTCATCCCAACGGACATGTGACATTGAAGTGAGTTGGAGTGGGTGTCTACGGCATGACATCGAACCAATATTGACTTGACGTCCGCCCATCAGTCCACTTATTAGTTTATTTCGACTGTCAGTATGTTTATTTGTCTGTCTAACTGCCTGTCCGTTTGTCTGTTAGTCAGTCAATTTGTCTGCCTGTCCATCTGTCACTCTGGTTGTTTATCTGGTGTATATGTCTCAATCACAACCAATTTACTCAATACATGTATGTTAAGTCATATCACTCAAATGTAACGTAAATCAGTTTGTTCTTGGAGATGATATTTATAAGCCCCAGGTTTACAGTCAGATCGTATTTGTCAGTGCCCATGTATTTAATTGTACATGATGTTTGCTAGAAATAAAATATTGTTTAAACCAAAACAAATTAGCCTGTTCATAGGAATCTTTATTAAAATTGCACATGTAGACAGATCGCTGGAAATTATTAACTGTACCTCTAGACAGATTGTTGCACATTTTTTTTAAAGGCAGTGGCTATTCGTACGGCCCCGTATGAATAGCCTGCATTGGCTAATCGTACAGCCCCGTACGATTAGCCTGTATTGGCTAATCGTACGGCCCTGTACGTTTAGCCAATATATGCTATATTGGCTAATCGTACGGCTATAATTCGGTACCAAGGAATAGGTCAAAATATATTTTGCGAATATTAAATGTGTATTGGGCAGTATGAAACAGAATTATATTATTTATGTATATATTCTTATAAGTATTGTTAAATATTACTATCAATGGTATATACATGTCAATAGAAAAAAATTAATAGTTTAATAGTACTATCAATTATCAGTTTGCTTAGGATGGTAAGTTTATGGACAAGAGTGGGACGGACGAAGCGGCGACTATATGCTCCCCCGAAATTCTTCGGGGAGCATAAAAATATATACCCCCGTAAACCCCAATTTTTTTTCTATATAAATTGGGATTTAGAGGGTTGTTCTTTTTTAAAAGAAGGGTAACACGAGCAGGTAAGAGTCTGATCAGACTGCGCCTTCGCGGGCGAATTTGTGTGTTCGTTGGTCACACGTCTTTTTCACCCTTAAATTGTTCCAAGTGTCTCGCTACAACGATAGTCAAGTTTGTTTTGTTTGTTTGTTTTGGAGTTAAAAAGCCTAGTCAACACTATTTAAGGTCATTTTTGAGCCGAGCTGTTTACCTATCCACACTTTTCCTGGGCAGGCTTTCACATAAGCATTTAACAAGTACAGTGTACATTCTTTCGCCAGAAACTGACAACTGCCATTCTTGAATCAGCGGAAGGGACAAAATGACCGTAGAAAAGATTTAACGTACCCGTCACTGTGACATTGTATAGGTCATTTTGGAGACGTTGCTTTCAATTTTGTGGGACTTTTACCCGACATTGAGATGAAATGACAACTCAAGCCCTGTCACCCAATGAAACTAATAGGGTTTATAAGCGGGAGCATGTCGGACAGTCCATGCACATAAACCCTTCCAAAATTGGAAGCAACGTCATTGGAAGAATGACATACACAGTGATGACGGGGACGTTAAAACTTTCCCACTCAGATACGTGTTTTTACGTGTCTGCACCCCACCCCCCCTTTTAAGACCCAGAAGTACCTAAAATCTGCATTTCCTACTCCTGGATAGTTATGTTTGCTTTAGGATTTGTTGGTCTAAAAGTGCTCTGTTTTTTTTCCACGCTTCCCCACTAAAAATATTCTGGGGGTGGAGGGTGGGGTGAAAGCCCCCCACCCCCTCACATCCCGAAAAAGTTTGGTGAAAACAGACCATCCACTATGAAACAATGGCTAGTTGAAGTTGCTGTCAGGTGCAACACTGTAAAAATAAGCGAAATTCACAAAATCCCTGAGTTGGAAAGGGTTAAACCTCAAATCAAACAAAACAAAACCAGTACTCATGTGCGGTCGGTTTCAGCTCTGAGTGAAAGCATCGTACAGCGCATATATTTCTTCAAGCCCCGATGAAATGTTTTGTGGGTGCCCTAAGTAATCGCGCAGTCCGTCCATCTGTCCGTCACTCTGTCTGTCCGTCTACATTTGTCATGTTTTGTTTTCCAATCTTCCTTTCTCTGGGATACGACAAGGGTTGACGTGTCGTTATCCAAAACAAACGGACAAATAAAAAGCCTCCTCATTTAAAGCTATGATCAAACGACAGATAAAACTGTTTGATATTTTTCTTAGTTCTTGTCCACATATAGATTGTGGGTGCTCGTTAGAACTGACTCAATTTGGCGGCTCTAACGAGTACCCACAATCTATGTTTTATAGCAAAATAAGGAAAATAATAAATTCCCCCGCAAACCTTACTTTTTCTGTGTATAAAGGGGCATTTAGAGGGGTGTTCATTACATGGACTTGTTAATCTGATGAATACGCCTTCTAGAAGAAGTGCGGTTCCATAGCCTTGTGTCGTGGGTCGTCTGTCATGCGCCGTCAACAGTTTCTTTAAAGGCAAACTCCTCCTAAACCATTTGGTCAATTTGATACAAACTTCACCGCCCGTCCATTAATATCCTTTATATTTGGTGTTTCAGCAAGTTTCAATTAGGGGCTAGGACTGGCTAGTCTTTCAAGGCCGTACGATCAGCTGATTTTTCATACCACCAACAGTACACATGTATCACTTTCTTGGTACCGAACTAGAATGGTCGTATGTTTAGCCAAGATAGCCTATATGGTTAAAAGTACGGAGCCGTACACAGGCTAATCATCCGGGGCCGTACGATTAGCCAATGCAGGCTATTCGTACGCTGCCGTACGAATAGCCACTCCTTTTTTAAATTGCATATGTAGACAGATCGTTGGACAGTTACCTCGATAGATAAATAGATAGATTTTATTTTTTGTGGGGATTTGGTTTTACGGCCCTTTCAAGACTATTTCACTCATATCAAGTTGATCGTTAATCAGAGGTGGGCGAAAACCAGAGTACCCGGAGAAAAACCACCGGACCTTCGGTTGCAGAACTTGGCATCTCACATGTGACCTGATCAAGAGTCAGCGTTCTTAACCACTAGGCCATGGAGGCCTGTAGATAGCTATAATTCGATAGCGAACAAAACGAAAAGTTACGTAAAAACTTATTTTGTAAGTAAACTTTCGTGAATGACAGTATCTCAAGCCACTGACATGGGTCATTCACGAAGAGATTAAAAACGCAACCAGGATAAATGAATTTCAGTAATAAAAGCAAAATATCATTCTTTCCTTCTCAAGGCTTTATTTCAAGTTAACAGGTATATTTTCTCTCAAAATGTCTGAATATTGTTAGCATTATAAGTTCCGCCAATATATTTGAATGGATGGTCTTTTCAATTGACGGCTAGTGCTTTGTGACGTCATAAATGGAATTCCTAAAACCTCCTATTTTGTGATCAGTCTTGAATGAACTCTACGCTGTTTGAATGAGCCCTCTAGACTATGGTTGCTCAATTTAAAAAGGCTACAAAGATGGCTTTATACACAGAATGACCTTAAATATTCAATAAAGCAATGTAATGCACTGAAACATAATAAAAAAAGTGTGCCTAAACGACCCACTAATTTGGGTAAAAGTTTAATTTGTAGGTCCAATGTGGTCCCCTGCCTTATAAGAAGGCGAATCACACCAAATAAAGTCTTAAAACAAACTTCAATATCTCATCTCTAATATCACAAAGAAAAATGGGCTTATACTTCATACTCCGAGTCCTGAAATTCATCTGAAAGCGCTATCCATGCCTTCTGTGTCGTTTACTTACACAACTTATCCAATTTTCGTCCAGAAATGAGCGAAATAAGCAGTCTTGCGGTATTTACTTACTTTACTTAGATTACTTATCAGTCATCATTGTCAGATAAGTAAAGTAAGCTGAGCTGAGGCTGACCTGGTGTCCTGGAGTCTCTGATTTCGCTGTTAATTGATTTCTACTCATTTTACTTACGTTACTGATCTTCACATCAACACTATAAGTCAAATAAGCAACTTTACAGTATTCTACTTAGGTTACTCAGTTTACTTACCTGACACTACAGCAGTATAAGTAATCTAAGTAAACTAAGTAGATGTCAAAAAATCTATGCCCCTCGATCCAAAACATGCTACATAAAATTAAGTGCAATAAGCTAATTAATTGATATAGAAAGAACAATTTTACATAGTTTAA
This sequence comes from Lucinisca nassula, assembly GCA_963580285.1. Lineage (NCBI taxonomy): Eukaryota > Metazoa > Mollusca > Bivalvia > Lucinida > Lucinidae > Lucinisca > Lucinisca nassula. The sequence continues at coordinate 35,901,459 of OY757015.1, read as the reverse complement.
ACATAAATAACTAAAATTTGCTGACCAGAATACTGAAGCATGATACTATAATAAGGAAATGAGCTAAGTAGGATGAGTAACATAAGTAGGCGTATAGCTAGCCAAGGGTGGTACATGTATCAGCCTCACTCTTTAGATAAGCTAAGTAACGTAAGTAATGTAAGTTGACTAATCAAACCAACAAAAGTCAATCTTGATATAACAGGATAAGTACGAGAATAAGCGTAAGTAACCTAAGTAACCTAAGTAAACTAAGTAACCTTGCATGTCTTTTATGACAATAGCTACTACCATACCAACAATGCTAAGAGTAAGCTAAGTAAGATAAGTAACCTAAGTTGAGGTTATATATTTCATCCATGACTATGAGCAGTGTAAGTAGGATAAGTAAGTTAAGTAAGGTAAGTAACATAAGTATTGTAAGTAACTGATATACCAGTAACATCAGCGACATCAGAGTAAGTTAAGTAAGCTAAGTGAAGTAAGTAAGTAAGTATTGTGGTTTCGATCTCAGCACATGAGTAAGCTGAGTAGGGTAAGTAAACTAAGTAACCTGAGTAGAACTCTAAGTAACATAAGTAAATGTCCTACCAGCTACAACAGCCATACCAGAGTAAGTTAAGTTAGCTAAGTAAACTAAGTAGGCGTCCTGGTCACTTCGTAAAAGGATGCGCAGAGTAAGTAGGATGAGTAAAGTAAGTAACCTAAGTAGACTTATAAGAAGCATAAGTAATGTAAGTAACCTCTCCACCAGCTACAACAACCATACCAGAGTAAGTAAAGTAAGCTAAGTAAACTAAGTAGGAATGATGGTCACTCCGAACTGGGTTGAGAAGGGTAAGTAGGATAAGTAAACTAAGTAACCTAAGTTGAATTCTAAGCAACATAAGTAAGGTAAGTAACTACTCCACCAGCTACGCTACCCATACCAGAGTAAGTTAAGTAAGCTAAGTAAACTAAGTAATCGGCGAAGTCTGTCCCATCGAGGATGAGTAGGGTAAGTAGGATAAGTAAACTAAGTAACCTGAGTAGAATTCTAAGTATCATAAGTAAGGTAAGTTACTGCTCTACCAGCAAAGCTACCAATACCAAAGTAAGTTGAGTAAGCTAAGTAAACTAAGTTGGCGACCTTGTCACTCCGAACAATGTAGACTATGGCCAGTAGGATAAGTAAACTAAGTAACCTAAGTAGAATTCTAAGTAACGTAAGTTAGGTAAGTAACTGTCATACTAGCTATACCACCCTTACCACAGTAAGTTAAGTATGCTAAGTAAACTAAGTAAACGGCGAAGTCTGTACCGAAGAGGATGAGTAGGGTAAGTAGGACAAGTAAACTGAGTAGAATTCTAAGTAACATAAGTAAGGTTAGTAACTACTCCATTAGTCGCTGTACCCACACGGGAGTAATTTAAGTAAACTAAGTACGCGGCGAAGTCTGTACTGGAGAGGATGAGTAGGGTAAGTAGGATAAGTAAACTAAGTAACCTAAGTTGAATTCTAAGCAACATAAGTAAGGTAAGTAACTACTCCACCAGCTATGCTACCCATACCAGAGTAAGTTAAGTAAGCTAAGTAAACTAAGTAATCGGCGAAGTCTGTCCCATCGAGGATGAGTAGGGTAAGTAGGATAAGTAAACTAAGTAACCTGAGTAGAATTACTCCAAACAATGTAGACTATGGCAAGTAGGATAAGTAAACTAAGCAACCTAAGTAGAATTCTAAGTAACGTAAGTTAGGTAAGTAACTTTCATACTAGCTATACCACCCTTACCACAGTAAGTTAAGTACGCTAAGTAAACTAAGTAAACGGCGAAGTCTGTACTGAAGAGGATGAGTAGGGTAAGTAGGATAAGTAAACTAAGTAACCTAAGTTGAATTCTAAGCAACATAAGTAAGGTAAGTAACTACTCCACCAGCTACGCTACCCATACCAGAGTAAGTTAAGTAAGCTAAGTAAACTAAGTAATCGGCGAAGTCGGTCCCATCGAGGATGAGTAGGGTAAGTAGGATAAGTAAACTAAGTAACCTGAGTAGAATTACTCCGAACAATGTAGACTATGGCAAGTAGGATAAGTAAACTAAGTAACCTAAGTAGAATTCTAAGTAACGTAAGTTAGGTAAGTAACTTTCATACTAGCTATACCACCCTTACCACAGTAAGTTAAGTACGCTAAGTAAACTAAGTAAACGGCGAAGTCTGTACTGAAGAGGATGAGTAGGGTAAGTAGGATAAGTAAACTAAGTAAACTGAGTAGAATTATAAGTAACATAAGTAAGGTAAGTAACTACTCCATAAGTCGCTCTACCCATACCGGAGTAATTTAAGTAAACTAAGTACGCGGCGAAGTCTGTACTGGAGAGGATTAGTAGGGTAAGTAGGATAAGTAAACTAAGTAACCTAAGTTGAATTCTAAGCAACATAAGTAAGGTAAGTAACTACTCCACCAGCTACGCTACCCATACCAGAGTAAGTTAAGTAAGCTAAGTAAACTAAGTAATCGGCGAAGTCTGTCCCATCGAGGATGAGTACGGTAAGTAGGATAAGTTAATTAAGTAACCTGAGTAGAATTCTAAGTATCATAAGTAAGGTAAGTTACTGCTCTACCAGCAAAGCTACCAATACCAAAGTAAGTTGAGTAAGCTAAGTAAACTAAGTTGGCGACCTTGTCACTCCGAACAATGTAGACTATGGCCAGTAGGATAAGTAAACTAAGTAACCTAAGTAGAATTCTAAGTAACGTAAGTTAGGTAAGTAACTGTCATACTAGCTATACCACCCTTACCACAGTAAGTTAAGTAAGCTAAGTAAACTAAGTAAACGGCGAAGTCTGTACCGAAGAGGATGAGTAGGGTAAGTAGGATAAGTAAACTAAGTAAACTGAGTAGAATTCTAAGTAACATAAGTAAGGTAAGTAACTACTCCATTAGTCCCTGTACCCATACTGGAGTAATTTAAGTAAACTAAGTACGCGGCGAAGTCTGTACTGGAGAGGATGAGTAGGGTAAGTAGGATAAGTAAACTAAGTAACCTGAGTAGAATTCTAGGCATCTTAAGTAAGGTAAGTTACTGCTCTACCAGCAAAGCTACCAATACCTAAGGAAGTTGAGTAAGCTAAGTAAACTAAGTTGGCAACCTTGTCACTCCGAACAATGTAGACTATGGTCAGTCGGATAAGTAACCTAAGTAGAATTCTAAGTAACATAAGTAAGGTAAGTAACTGCCATACTAGCTATACCACCCTTACCACAGTAAGTTAAGTAAGCTAAGTAAACTAAGTTAACGGCGTTGTCTGTACTGAAGAGGATGAGTAGGGTAAGTAGGATAAGTAAACTAAGTAGAATTCTAAGTAACATAAGTAAGGTAAGTAACTACTCCATTAGCCGCTCTAGCCATACCGGAGTAAGTTAAGTAAACTAAGTAAGCGGCGAAGTCTGTACTGAAGAGGTTGAGAAGGGTAAGTAGGATAAGTTATCTAAGTAACCTGAGTACAATTCTAAGTAACATAAGTAAGGTAAGTTACTGCTCTTCAAGGAACGCTACCAATACCAAAGTAAGTTGAGTAAGCTAAGTAAACTAAGTTGGCGACCTTGTCACCCCGAACAGTGATGAGTAAGGTAAGTAGGATAAGTTAACTAAGTAACCTGAGTAGAATTCTAAGTAACATAAGTAAGGTAAACTACTGCTCTTCCAGGAACGCTACCAATACCAAAGTAAGTTGAGTAAGTTAAGTAAACTAAGTTGGCGACCTATTCACCCCGAACAATGATGAGTAGGGTAAGTAGGATAAGTTAATTAAGTAACCTAAGTAGAATTCTAAGTAACGTAAGGTAAGTAACTGTCATACTAGCTATACCACCATTACCACAGTAAGTTAAGTAATTTAAGTAAACTAAGTAAGAAGCATAGTCTGTCCAGACGCGGATCAGTAGGGTAAGTAGGATAAGTAAACTAAGTAACCTAAGTAGAATTCTAAGTGGGGTAAGTAACTACTCCACTATACCATACCATAGTAACTTAAGAAAGCCAAGTAAACTAAGTAAGGAGCAAAGTCTGTACCGAAGAGGATGAGTAGGGTAAGAAGGATAAGTAAACTAAGTAACCTGAGTAGAATTCTAAGTAACGACCTTATCCCAGTAAGTAAGGTAAGTAACTACTCCACTAGCCACTCTGCCCAGACCAGAGTAAGTTAAGTAAAATAAGTAACATAAGTTACTAAACTAAGTAAGCGGCAAAGTCTGTCCCAACGAGGATCAGGAGGTTGTGAAGGATAAGTAAGCTAAGTATCCTAAGTAGAATTGTAAGTAACATAGGTATGGTAAGTAACTACTCCATTCGCCACTCTACCCATACCAGAGTTTTAGTTAAGTAAGCAAAATAAACTAAGTAAGCGGCGAAGTCTGTCCCATAGAGGATGAGTAGGGTAAGTAAACTAAGTAACCTAAGTAGAATTCTAAGTAACGTAAGTAAGGTAAGTAACTACTCCATTAGCCACTCTACCCATACCAGAGTAAGTTGAGTAAGGTAAGGAAACTAAGTAAGCCGCGAAGTCTGTATTGTAGAGGATGAGTAGGGTGAGTAGGATAAGTAAGCTAAGTAACCTAAGTAGAATTCTAAGTAACGTAAGTTAGAAAAGTAACTGTCCTACTACCTATACCACCCTTACCACAGTGAGTGGTATAGGTCTGTATTGTACAGGATGTGTAGGGTTAGTAGGATAAGCAAACTAATTAACCTGAGTAGAATTCTAAGTAACATAAGTAAGGTAAGTAACTGTCCTACCAGCTAACACCCTTATCACAGTAATGTAAGTAAGCTAAGTAAACTAAGTAAGCGGCGAAGTCTGTCCCATAGAGGATGAGTAGAGTAAGTAGGATAAGTAAACTAAGTGACGTAAGTAGATTTCTAAGTCACGTAAGTAACCACTCCATTAGCCACTCTACCCATACCAGAGTAAGTTAAGTAAATTAAGTAAACTAAGTAAGCCGCGAAGTCTGTACTGAAGAGGATGAGTAGGGTAAGTAGGATAAGTAAACTGAGTAACCTGAGTAGAATTCTAAGTAACATAAGTAAGGTAAGTTACTGCTCTACCAGCAACACTACCTATAACTAAGTAAGTTGAGTAAGCTAAGTAAACTAAGTTGGCGACCTTGTCACGTCGAACAATGATGAGTAGGGTAAGTAGGATAAGTAAACTAAGTAACCTTTGTAGAATTCTAAGTAACGTAAGTAACTGTCTACTAGCTATACCACCCTTACCACAGTAAGTTAAGGAAGCTAAGTAAACTAAGAAAGCGGCAAAGTTAGCCCATTCACGCCACACCCTGGCTCCCGCCTATAGAGGCTTGAAGAAATACATGGGCTGCATGATGCTTCTACGCAGAGCTGATTCTGGCCTGCACATTTACAGGATCTAAGCCTGTCCAAGAGCTGCGGTGCGAGGCGGACCGCCCATGCTAATAAACCTTATTGGTTTCATTGGGCAGCAGGGCTTGAGATGTCATTTTCGGGTAAAAGTCCCACAAAATTGGAAGCAACGTCTTCAAAATGACCTTTACAGTGTTGACGGGGACGTTAAACCTCGAATCAAACAAATCAAATCGTCCTCCTGTTTGTTTGCCGTTCGTAACGATCTTTGATGATTAACATAAACATTATGTTTGGAATTGGGTTCCTCATGGTTTGCTTGAATTCTGAGGGCATTTTGGAGACGTTGCTTCGAAAAACGTGGGTTCGCTTGCATTTTGATGAAAAGACATCTCAAGCCCTGCATCACAACAAAACCAATAGGATTAAGTGAGTGCCAGCAGGCAAACGTCGCTTGGTCAACGTCAAATTAACGTCGGTGCAAGGTCAAGACGTTGCAACGATGTTGGTATGACGTCACAATTACGCCACATGCCTGCTTGATTTTAAGGGACTGTCCGACTAGCACTTAAGGGTGATGGGAACAACTGGCACATTTTTCTGCATTTTTGTCAAAGGGAGACAACTTTCGTGACTTCCTGTTCGCTTTTCTATAAGCCCTGCCCCACTGAAAAAAGAGTCTACTCTTAGAGGAAATAATTTGCTCCTGGGGCAAATTCTTTCCTTTAAGAGTTGACCCCTATTGACATTGGAGACAAAAAGACTAAAGGTGTTCCCATTCCCCTTAAGGATGAATTCCTACCGAGCCCTGACGGGCTGGGGCCGGTGTTTGTTTCTTGAATTGTGGCTATTGGCATTTGTTTAATTGGAGTTTGGAGACACAACAACACTGCTTAAGTCATTTGGAAGACCTTGAAATACTTGTCAACACGATTTCTTAATACCCGCTATGTGGTCGGTTCTAATCATTTTTCTCTATCTATGTTTAGAGAGAAAAAAATAAAAGAAAAATTTAGATTTTTATCTAAAGATTTTCTTTTTTGGCAGAAAAAATGCCTGTACATATATACAGGCAGGTTTTCGTAAATATATGTTGTGAGTGCTCGTTAGGCCCGCCTCTTTGCGGCGGTTAAAACGAGTTCCGGAGCCGAAATAGAAAAAAAAAGTATGCCCCGTGAGCCCCAATATAGCGGATTGAAGGGGATGTTCAGAAGGTGGTCTTGTTCACGTGATGACTCGCAGTCTGCGGTTGTGTGATTGATTTTGTTTGACAGCACTGATAACAGTTCACAATGAAAGCATTCTATTGACTGATAATATCATATTTTTCCATTTGACACAAATCCCTCTGGATAATTAAATTTATATGCCGGGGAGACGCACAATCTCCGTGTTCATTTGGCGATAGGGCTTGAGATGTCATTTCATCACAAAGTCGGATAAAAGTTCCACAATATTGTTACCAAAGTCCCCCTAATACTGCATGTTTCTTCCTTTTTCAGACACAGAGATTCCAATACTACCATATATCCGTGCCCCCGGGGGCTTGGGCGGGGGCGTCCTGGGCATGATTCCCCCACTTTGCGCGGACTTGCCGTCTCCGGGGCAACGGCCCGGTGTCCTCGGGTGCATGGCATGACCCCACTGGGGTAACTAGTCAAAGCCCCGCACTGGTGCTGTAGGGAATTAAACTTTTGGCAATGATTGGCGCGTGAACACACCTCCTAGTGGACGGTAATGACCCGTAGGTCACACGCTCCCCAATGGCCCCGGTGCGGGGGCTTGACCCTCCACCGCTCCCTCACTAGCCGTGGCCGCCCGATCGTCGTTGCTGGGTGCATGATGTTTGGACATTGGTTTCCGCCACATGCTCCTGGCTTCAGGCGTGACTGGCGTATCGCGGTGCGTGTCGGGTGTGGATGCTTAATATGTTATTCTCACTAAATAAAGGCATTATTATTATTATTATTACCACAGTCTTATAACTAAAAACTTACACACAGTTCCCTACTTTGGGACTGTGAGGTCAATACCCTTAGACTGGTGCGTGGGTAACATCCACTGCTGTAGTACGACCCTGATGACCCACGCCACTCGACCCACACATGTAGGCCCCATCCTCTTACTTTCGTCCTTCCGTGCCCCTTGGGGCTTCGGGCGGGGGCGCCCGGAGACATGATTCCCCGCTTTGGGTGGATTGGCCGTTTCCGGGGCGACGGCCCGGAGTCCTCGGGTGCAGGCGTGGGGGGGGGGGGGGGGGGGGGGGGGTGGGGGGGACGACGGGGACGGAAGGACATCAAACACATTCATGCTTATATAGTTGTTACATGAGCACGTCTGTATGTTCATTATCTTAATGTTCAGCTTAATGTTGTTTTTGGTGTATTTCTCTCGTATGTAATGAATATGACATGAAGCGTGTACCGTTTCTCAATGTTGGGATGCCCGGTGGGGTAGGGGCGGTCATGTCGTATTCCTTTATATGCCTGGGAAACGCACCATCTCCGTATTCATTCCATGTTTTAATATTGTTATTAAATAGTTTCTCAATTATGTGCTATTATGTTCATTATCTCCGTGTTCATTACATGTTCAGTTTAGTGCTTGATGTATTTCTCTCGTTTGTAACGGGTTATGACTTGGAGCATGTACCGTCTCTCAATATTGGGATGCCCGGTGGGGTAGGGACAGTCATGTCGTATTCCTTTACATGCGGGGGAAACACACCATCTCCGTGTTTATTTCTTGTTTTAATTTTTTTTTTGAATTTTTTCTCAATTATGCCGGGAAAACGCACCATCTCCGTGTTTATTTCATGTTTTAGTGCTGTTGTTCTCTCGTATGTGAAGGAATGTGACATGAAGCGTGTACCGTCTCTCATTGTTGGAATGCCCGGCGTGGTAGGGGCGTTCCTGTCATATACCGGGGAAATACACTGTCTCCGAGTTCATTACCTGTTAATGCCACCGGCATACGAAGTATGCTATGGGGATATAATGTTTTCGTCCTGCCTTTCGTCCGTGGGTCCGTCTTTCCGTCTGTTTAAGTTTTTCGTCAACGTATCTAAGAGATTTTATCTTCTGAACCCTTTGATAGATTTAGTTGATTTTTACACTGAAGTTACATACTGGTCTAAAACTTTCATTGATGCATGTCCCCCCCCCCCCCCCCCACAGTGACCTTGAGGTCAAGGTCATAGACTTAGAAATTTTACATTTGGTTCAAGTTTCATGACCAAGTTTATAGATGTTCTAAACTCTAAGACAAATTCAATTGATGCTTGCATCGATGTTGCATACCAGTCCAAAGATTTCATTGATGCATATCCCCATCCTGCTGCTTCAATGATACCCCCACCCTTCAGTAACTTGATTCCCTCACTCCCTTGGTCCATTTAGAAATTTTATGTTTGATTTAGCTTTTACAAGCACATTTATACATTATTATAGCTTCTTGACATCTTAATTCATATTACATTCAAGCTCAAAAGATATATCAGAGTATGGCACTGGCCGGGGGTATACGTGACCCCCTGGTCGCTTTCTCTAGCTTAATGATGTTTTTTAACTGTTTCACAATTATAAGCTACCTCTATGTTCATTTTCTCCGTGTTCATTACATGTTCAGTTAAGTGTTGTTTTTGATGTATTTCTCCCGTATGTGAAGGTTTATGACATGAAGCGTGTACCGTTACTCATTGTTGGGATGCCCGGCGGGTAGGGGCGATCATGTCATATTCCCGGGGAAGCACAAATCCTCCGTTTTCATTACATGTTTGTGTTGTTTTTGAACTGTTTCTCATAAAGTTCATTATCTCCGTGTTCATTACATGTTCAGTTTAGTGTTGTTTTTTGATGTATTTCTCCCGTTTGTGAAGGGAATATGACATGAAGCGTGTACCGTTTCTCATTGTTGGGATGCCCGGCTGGGTAGGGGTGGTCATGTCATGTTTCTTCATATATACCTATCTCCGTGTTCATTGCATGTTTTAATGATGATTTTGAACTATTCCTCAATGATGTGCTATCTCTATGTTAATTATCTCTGTGTTCGTTACATGTTCAGCTTAATGTTGTTTTTGGTGTATTTCTCTCGAATGTAAAGGAATACGACATGAAGCGTGTACCGTTTCTCAGTATTTGGATGCCCGGCGGGTCCGAGGCGGTCATGTCATATTCCTTTATATGCCGGGGAAAAACATAGTCTCCGTGTTCATGACATGTTGTAATGTTGTTTTTGAACAGTTTCTAAATTATGTCATATCTCTTTGTTCGCTTTCTCTAGTTTAATGATGTTTTTGAACTGTTTCACAATTATAAGCTACCTCTATGTTCATTTTCTCCGTGTTCATTACATGTTCAGTTTAGTGTTGTTTTTGATGTGTTTCTCCCGTTTGTGAAGGAATATGACATGAAGCGAGTACCATTTCTCAATGTTGGGATGCCCGGCGGGGTAGGGGCGGTCATGCCATATTCCTTTATATACCGGGGAAACACACTATCTCCGTGTTCATTACATGTTTTAATGATTTTTTTAACTGTTTCTCAATTAAATGCTATCTCAATGTTCATTATCTCCGTGTTCATTACATGTTCAGTTTAGTGTTGTTTTTTTATGTATTTCTCCCGTATGTGAAAGAATATGACATGAAGCGTGTACCGTTTCTCATTGTTGGCATGCCCGGCGGGGTAGGCGCGGTCATGTCATAGTCCCTTATATACGGGGGAAACCCTAATCTCCGTGTTCATTACATGTTTTAATGTTGCTTTTGAACAGTTTCTCAATTATCACCATTCTCTATGTTCATTATTTCCGTGTTCATTACGTGTTCAGTTTAGTGTTGTTTTTGATGTATTTCTCCCGTTTGTGAAGGGATATGACATGAAGCGTGTACCGTTTCTCATTATTGGGATGCCCGGCGGGGTAGGGGCGGTCATGTCATATTCCTTTATATGCCGAAAAACCCACTATCTCCGGGTTAATTACATGTTTTAATGATGTTTTGAACTGTTCCTCATTATGTGCTATCTCTATGTTCATTATCTCTGTGTTCATTACATGTTCAACTTAATGTTGTTTTGATGTATTTCTCTCGTATGCAAAGGAATATGAGATGAAGCGTGTACCGTTTCTCAGTGTTGGAAAGCCCGGCGGGTCAAGGGCGGTCATGTCATATTCATATATATATGCCGGGGAAACGCACCATCTCCGTGCTCCCTACATGTTTTAATTTTTTTTCTCCAGGGTGCTCCGGTCTTCGCCCACCTGGTTAACGATAGGCTCGATTTGAGTGAAATAATCTTGAAAGGGCCGTAAAACCAAAACCAAACAAGCAAAAACTCATACCATTGAGTTAACCTGAGTTACTTAGTTTACTTATCGTACTTTCCCTACTCATCTTCTTCTGTACAGACTTCGCTGCTGACTTAGTTTACTTAGCTTACTTAACTTACTCCGGTATGGGTACAGTGGCTAGTGGAGTAGTTACTTATGTTACTTAGAATTCTACTTAGGTTACTTAGTTAACATATCCTACTTACCCTACTGATCCTCGTTGGGGCAGACTTTGCCTACTTTGCTTACTCAGTTTACTTAGCTTACTTAACTTACTGTGGTAAGGATTGTATAGACAGTTACTTACCTTACTTACGTTATTTTGAATTCTACTTAGGTTACTTAGTTTACTTATCCTACTTACCCTTCTTATCACTGTTCGGGTTGACAAGGTCGCCAACTTAGTTTACTTAGCTTGCTACACTCACTTTGGTATTGGTAGCGTTGCTGGTAGAGCAGTAACTTACATTACTCATGTTACTTAGAATTCTACTTAGGTTACCTAGTTTACTTATCCTACTTACCCTACTCGTCCTCTTCTGTACTGGCTTCGCTGCTTACTTAATTAGTTTAGTTAACTAACCTGGGTATGGGTATAGTGGCTAATGGAGTAGTTACTAACCCTACTTACGTTACTTAGAATTCTACTTAGGTTACTTAGTTTTCTTAACCAACTTACCCTTCTCATCCTCTATGGGACATACGTCGCCGCTTACTTAGTTTACTTAGCTTACTTAACTTACTCTGGTCTGGGTAGAGTGGCAAGTGAAGTAGTTACTTACCTTACTTATGTTACTTAAAATCCTACTTAGGTTACTTAGTTTACTTATCCTACTTACCCTACTCGTCCTCTTCTGTACTGGCTTTGCTGCTTACTTAGTTTACTTAACTAACCTGGGTATGGGTAGAGTGGCTAATGGAGTAGTTACCCTACTTACGTTACTTATAATTCTACTTAGGTTACTTAGTTTACTTAACCAACTTACCCTTCTCATCCTCTATGGGACATACGTCGCTGCTTACTTAGTTTACTTAGCTTACTTAACTTACTCTGGTCTGGGTAGAGTGGCTAGTGAAGTAGTTACTTACCTTACTTATGTTACTTAGAATTCTACTTAGGTTACTTAGTTTACTTATCCTACTTACCCTACTCGTCCTCTTCTGTACTGGCTTCGCTGCTTACTAAGTTTACTTATCTAACCTGGGTATGGGTAGAGTGGCTAATGGAGTAGTTACTTACCCTACTTACGTTACTTAGAACTCTACTTAGGTTACTTAGTTTACTTAACCAACTTACCCTTCTAATCCTCTATGGGACATACGTCGCCGCTTACTTAGTTTACTTAGCTTACTTAACTTACTCTGGTCTGGGTAGAGTGGCTAGTGAAGTAGTTACTTACCTTACTTATGTTACTTAGAATTCTACTTAGGTTACTTAGTTTACTTATCCTACTTACCCTACTCATCCTCTTCTGTGTTGGCTCCGCTGCTTACTTAGTTTACTTAGCTTACTTAACTTACTCTGGTATGGGTAGAGTGGCTAGTGGAGTATTACTTATGTTACTTAGAATTCTACTTAGGTTACTAAGTTTACTTATCCTACTTACCCTACTCATCATCTTCAGTACAGACTTCGCCGCTTACTTAACTTACCTAACTTACTCTGGTATGGGTGGAGTGGCTAATGGAGTAGTTACTTACCTTACTTATAATTCTACTTAGGTTACTTAGTTTACTTATCCTACTTACCCTACTGATCCTCGTTGCGACAGACTTTGCCGCTTACTTAGTTTACTTAACTTACTGTGGTAAGGGTGGTGTAGGTAGTAGGACAGTTACTTACCTTACTTACGATAGTTAGAATTCTACTTAGGTTACTTAGTTTACTTATCCTACTTACCCGGCTCATCACTGTTTGGGATGACAAGGTCGCAAACTTAGTTTACTTAGTTTACTCAACTTACTTTGGTATTGGTAGCGTTGCTAGTAGAGCAGTAACTTACCTTACTTATGTTACTTAGAATTCTACTTAGGTACTTAGTTTACTTATCCTACTTACCCGGCTCATCATTGTTCGGGATGGCAAGGTCGCCAACTTAGTTTACTTAGTTTACTCAACTTACTTTGGTATTGGTAGCGTTGCTGGTGGAGCAGTAACTTACCTTACATATGTTACTTAGAATTCTACTCAGGTACTTAGTTAACTTATCCTACTCATCATCTTCAGTACAGACTTCGCTGCTTACTTAGTTTACTTATCTTACTCTTGTCTGGGTAGAGTGGCTAATGGAGTAGTTACTTACCTTACTTATAATTCTACTTAGGTTACTTAGTTTACTTATCCTACTTACCCTGCTTATCATCGTTAGGACAGACTTCGCCATTTACTTAGTTTACTTAGCTTACTTAACTTACTCTGGCATGGGTAACGTAGCTGGTGGAGTAGTTTCTTATCTTACTTATGTTACTTAGAATTCTACTTAGGTTACTTAGTTTACTTATCCTACTTACCCTTCTCAACCCTGTTCGGAGTGACCATCATGCCTACTTAGTTTACTTAGCTTACTTAACTTACTCTGGTATGGTAGGTGTAGCTGGTGGAGAGGTTACTTACATTACTTATGTTACTTATAAGTCTACTTAGGTTACTTACTTTACTTATCCTACTTACCCTGCACATCGAAGTGACCAGGACGCCTACTTAGTTTACTTAGCTTACTTATCTTACTCTTGTCTGGGTAGAGTGGCTATTGGAGTAGTTACTTACCTTACTTATAATTCTACTTAGGTTACTTAGTTTACTTATCCTACTTACCCTGCTTATCATCGTTAGGACAGACTTCGCCGTTTAATTAGTTTACTTAGCTTACTTAACTTACTCTGGCATGGGTACCGTAGCTGGTGGAGTAGTTACTTATCTTACTTATGTTACTTAGAATTCTACTTAGGTTACTTAGTTTACTTATCCTACTTACCCTTCTCAACCCTGTTCGGAGTGACCATCATGCCTACTTAGTTTACTTAGCTTACTTAACTAACTCTGGTATGGTAGGTGTAGCTGGTGGAGAGGTTACTTACATTACTTATGTTACTTATAAGTCTACTTAGGTTACTTACTTTACTTATCCTACTTACCCTGCACATCGAAGTGACCAGGACGCCTACTTAGTTTACTTAGCTTACTTATTTTACTCTTGTCTGGGTAGAGTGGCTATTGGAGTAGTTACTTACCTTACTTATAATTCTACTTAGGTTACTTAGTTTACTTATCCTACTTACCCTGCTTATCATCGTTAGGACAGACTTCGCCATTTACTTAGTTTACTTAGCTTACTTAACTTACTCTGGCATGGGTAACGTAGCTGGTGGAGTAGTTACTTATCATACTTATGTTACTTAGAATTCTACTTAGGTTACTTAGTTTACTTATCCTACTTACCCTTCTCAACCCTGTTCGGAGTGACCATCATGCCTACTTAGTTTACTTAGCTTACTTAACTTACTCTGGTATGGTAGGTGTAGCTGGTGGAGAGGTTACTTACATTACTTATGTTACTTATAAGTCTACTTAGGTTACTTACTTTACTTATCCTACTTACCCTGCGCATCGAAGTGACCAGGACGCCTACTTAGTTTACTTAGCTTACTTATTTTACTCTTGTCTGGGTAGAGTGGCCATTGGAGTAGTTACTTACCTTACTTATAATTCTACTTAGGTTACTTAGTTTACTTATCCTACTTACCCTGCTTATCATCGTTAGGACAGACTTCGCCGTTTACTTAGTTTAAGTAGCTTACTTAAGTTACTCTGGCATGGGTAACGTAGCTGGTGGAGTAGTTACTTATCTTACTTATGTTACTTAGAATTCTACTTAGGTTACTTAGTTTACTTATCCTACTTAACCTTCTCAACCCTGTTCGGAGTGACCATCATGCCTACTTAGTTTACTTAGCTTACTTAACTTACTCTGGTATGGTAGGTGTAGCTGGTGGAGAGGTTACTTACATTACTTATGTTACTTATAAGTCTACTTAGGTTACTTACTTTACTTATCCTACTTACCATGCACATCGAAGTGACCAGGACGCCTACTTAGTTTACTTAGCTTACTTAACTTACTCTGGTATGGCTGTTGTAGCTGGTAGGACATTTACTAATGTTACTTTGAGTTCTACTCAGGTTACTTGGTTTACTTACCCTACTCAGCTTACTCATGTGCTGGGATCGAAACCACAATACTTACTTACTTCACTTAGTTTACTTAACTTACTCTGATGTCGCTGATGTTACTGGTATATCAGTTACTTACAATACTTATGTTGCTTATCTTACTTAACTTACTTATCCTACTTACACTGCTCATAGTCATGGATGAAATATATAACCTCAACTTAGGTTACTTATCTTACTTAGCTTACTCTTAGCATTGTTGGTATGGTAGTACCTTTTGTCATAAGAGACATGCAAGGTTACTTAGTTTACTTAGATTACTTAGGTTACTTACGCTTATTCTTGTACTTATCCTGTTATATCAAGATTGACTTTCGTTGGTTTGATTAGTCAACTTACATTACTTACGTTACTTAGCTTATCTTAAGAGTGAGGTTGATACATGTACCATCCTTGGTTAGCTATACGCCTACTTATGTTACTCATCCTACTTAGCTCATTTCCGTATTATAGTATCATGCTTCAGTGTTCTGGTCAGCAAATTTTAAGTATTTCTCTTAAAACTATGTAAAATCGTTCTATTTTATCAATTAATTAGCTTATTGCACTTAATTTTATGTAGCATGTGGATCGAGGGGCATAGATTTTTTTACCTCTACTTAGTTTACTTATACTGCTGTAGTACCAGGTAAGTAAACTGAGTAACCTAAGTAGAATACTGTAAAGTTGCTTATTTGACTTATAGTGTTGCTGTGAAGATCAGTAACGTAAGTAAAATGAGTAGAATTCAATTAACAGTGAAATTAGAGACTCCAGGACATCCCGGAACCTCTGTTAGCCTGAATTTCATTCTGTGTAACGTGTCCTGAATCTCATCCCTATTAGGGTGTTTATATGAAAGCCCTTGTACTATATACTTCATACTCCGTGTCCTGAAATCTTGGACCTTTAAATTTAGATAGAAACATTTGCAAGCATCAATTTTTAAACCACTGATTTACATGCACAGTTGCCCAGGTGAGATTTCAGGACACGGAGTATGAAGTACCTGCCGAAAAATGATAGCCTAGGCCGAATGATGGTTGGCTAGGATCGGATGAACTGAGGTAGGGTATGGAAATTTTTCCGCTTCTGCTCCGCCATTTTGCTTTCTAGTGCAAGGGGGTAGCAACTGTTTTTCTCTAATTTGCATGACTTGGCAACTATATTTCATTGTGATTTCAAATTTATCTTTAACCAAATACTTAACTAGAGATACTGTTCATCTGATGATGACGGTAAATTCTTTAAGATGTCTACATTTTACAATCTAATGCAAAACTTAGCTCTCTGGGCGTTACGAACATGCAAGCGTCCACTAACTTGGATCAAAGAGACAACGTGACCTTTCATTCATAAATTTTTGAAGGGTGCTGTAAGCATTCTAAAGCACAACAAGATTTTTAGCTTCCACCAATGGGATTTCTGGATTCAATTTAGAGGGATGCGCAGTTATATCCTAATTAACATACAGAATAATTGGGCCCTAATCATTATCAAAATTAGATTCATTCTGTGTATGTAGCGTGTCTAATAATAATAGGCACAACTTAAGTTTTTTAATGGGTGACCAAATTATTAAGACCACAGTCCTTCAGCCCAGGCTTTTTTCTTCTCCATGAATTTATCATTAGCCTAAATATTGTGGTCTCGCTCCAGCCCAGGCTTTTTGTATGTTATTTAGGGTGAGACCACATTTTCTGTTCTATATAGGGAGTGAGACCACATTTTTTAGATTTGCCATGAATTTATCATTTTCCTAAATAATGTGGTCTCATCCCTATAAAGAGATGAGACCACATTCCTTCAGCCCAGGATTTTAGTATGTGATTTAAGGTGAGACCACATTTACTTCTCTATATAGAAGTGAGACCACATTTTTTAGATTTGCCATGAATTTATCATTTTCCTTAATAATGTGGTCTCATTCCTATATAGAGATGAGACCACATTCCTTCAGCCCAGACTTTTAGTATATTATTTGAGGTGAGACCAGATTTTCTTCTCTATATAGGAGTGAGACCACATTTTTTAGCTTTGCCATGAATTTATCATTTTCCTGAATAATGTGGTTTCATCCCTATTCAGAGATGAGACCAGTCTTCCAGCAAGCTGTTATTCTGTCATTCTTTCAGCCTGGGCTAAATTGGATATTTTTGCATTTGAGGCCGCATTTTCGTCACTTTATAGACATAGGTCCATTTGAGAGCATTAACGGAATAAATCGCATGTAGTAATATTTTTACACACTCCAAACAGTATCCAAATACCCCCAATGGTGCCTCTTTTTTGTTGTTGTCTTCCTCGTGATTTACCATTGGTTATTTATTAAAATAAAGATGTAAGATGCAACTAAAGAATGACTCCTAAGTTAATGTTTGAAAAATAATAAAATACAAAATATTAAACAGAAAAATGAACGTTTGTGGAATTTCTTGGCTGAATATAGTTTTAGCATGCGGTATGCAAATGAGTAAGTTACTGTAAGCATTCTCAAAATGATACACCGCCGTCCTTCTTACAATCGACCAAAAACCAGTCGATCCTGACAATCCTGCTGAGGCAAAAAAATCTGTATTCATCGGAAGCTAATAACAATTTACTATAATAAGTGACGGAAAAAAATTGGATGCTTTTATCTCGCGCATTCAGAAGATTTTACAGTCTTCTCTAGAATAGAACGAAGAACAAAAAACATCGTTTTACGTAGTTACGTCCCTTAATTTTTCGCGCCTTTTTCAGAGGTCGCTTTAATTTTGGCACGTCATTCCACGTCATTGAGGCGCTTTATGTAAACAAGTCACCAAGTGCGCGAAAATGGCTGTCGGTCTACTGAAGTCTAGAAATCACAGTTTTATGATATGAGTTTGCAATGTATGTTGGTAAGAAAGCAATTTTATGACAGTCAAATGATTACTCCTCATAACTGAAGCCGGGTTTTCACTCTCCGTATCTGTTGCACAGTGAACGAAGTCAGAAACTGCTAAAATATATCGCGATCCAGATAGATCAAAATGTGACTGACCCTAGTGGCATTTGAGTTGCCCTGGTGCAAAAAGTACATGGTTTAGAAAAGGATACTAGGTCTCATTATGGAGATAAGATGCCCATGTTTATTTTGATACCAATTTTATCTACTTTGGACCACTATAAAGGTACGAAGACCACATTGGACCTACAAATTAAACTTATGCCCTAATTTGGCCGAAAGTAGCTATCCCAAAAACGACCCAGGCCGAAACGACTTTGAGAGCGAAACGATCCGGATCCGAATCAACTTGGGGTCGAAACGTTCAGCGACCAATCTACCTAACAGCCCTAACCATCTTCAAACCAATGTCCAGATATCTGCGCATCTAAATCACCTCACGAGGCCGGGGCGAGGGTGTTGGAAGAAACTTACCATCCTCCCTTTTGTCTAGCTTCAAGCCTTTACCCTTGAAGCTCAACTCGTTTTGGGAAATATCAGAATCTACAGTAGCTTCTCCTAACTTCTTTGTCAAGTCTTCTACGTCAACTGATGCCATTTTGTCAGCTTTTTACCAAAACTCATGAAAATTTCTCTTGTTTCTGTGGCGCTTGTTTCGAAATCGTGGAAAAATGGTACCCGTATCTACAGGTATAATGA
Organism: Lucinisca nassula; assembly: GCA_963580285.1. NCBI lineage: Eukaryota > Metazoa > Mollusca > Bivalvia > Lucinida > Lucinidae > Lucinisca > Lucinisca nassula. The sequence goes on along the minus strand of OY757015.1, from coordinate 35,882,921 downwards.
TAGGAAAGAATGATGATAGACCGAGAACCACTTTCAATGGACCGCATCGGCTATGGATGAACTCGATCCAACGTAAATATGGTCGAATGTCACCACTGAAGCACCAACTATATTTTTGATAGTAAAAATAATACTAAAACTAGAAATTGTGTTTGTAAAACGCTATGCCCCCAACCATACGCTTGTCCCTAAATACCAAAATTTTCAAAGGGACATAGCTAACATGTAAGTGGTGAAGATTTTTTTTTTTCAAAAGTTACATTACGAAAACGCGCCTATACAAATATATTGTAACCTTTATCACCGAAAAAATGAAAATGTTAGATGAAAAGTTGTGATATTTTTTCTTATTTCTACCTCGGACCCATCAATACCGGTATACCGTGGTGAAGGATTGTCTAAGGACGTGTAACCAGTAAACAATTCTGATTCTGAGTTTCTACTCAAAATATAGATTGTGGGTACTCGTTAGAACCGCCTCATCGAGGCGGTTCTAACAAGTACCCACATTCTATATTTTAGAGAGCAGACATAAGAAAATAAGCATCCCAACAGATGACCTTGTTCCCCCACCTAGGCACTGTAGAAATCATCATTCATTGGCGTTTCAGACCCAAAATTGCTGCAAGAACTATAAAGAATCATTCCTCCTCCGAACTATTAGAGATTGGAACGCCCTTCCCGATTCGATTATTTCAAAGGCTGAAGGTGTTGAGGATTGTGTAGCTTAGTTTACCTCTTTGGTGAGGGCTAGGGACTAACTTCCCATCACAGGTCATGGTGTATGAATATTTGTTTGTTTGTTTGATTTGATGTTTATCGTCCCCGTCAACACTGTAAAGGTCATTTTGGAGACGTTGCTTCCAATTTTGTAGGACTTTTACCCGACACTGAGATGAAATGACATTTCAAGCCCTGTCGCCTAATGAAACAATAGGGTTTATTAGCATGGACAGTCCGCCTCGCACCGTGGTTCCTGGACAGGCTTAGATCCTCTAAGCGGTTTACCAGTACTAGTGTGCGGGCCGGATTCAGCTCTGCGTGGAAGCATCATGCAGCCCATATATTTCTTCAAGCCCTTTTGGGCGGGGGCCCGGTGTATGAATATCATTTGACGTGTCACCAGTAACAATTCTGATGCTAAAAATGACGAATCTTCAAAGGGCCATAACTGAAGAAGAAAATTTCGGATTCCCCCACACCCCCAAATTTTAATCAGTTTATCTAATCATCATCCCCTATCAGGCTTTTAAGTTTCAAGAAAATAGCTCAAATAAATTTAGCGATATTGGTTAAAATGCCGAATTTTTCAAAGGGCCATAACTAAAGAAATATATATCAGATATATTTCAAACGTTAATCAGGTCATTTACTCATCATTCCTTATCAGCTGTCATGTTTCAAGGCAATACTTTAAACAGATCGTGAGATATCTTGCTTACAAGGTTAAAATGTCAAAATTTTCGAAGGGCCATAAAAAATTTCAATTTTGTTTTCAAATGTTAATCAGGTCATTTTCTAATCGTTGCCTTTTAGCTCATTGTAATAACGCACCCGTGGAACATAGTGCATTTTTTACATCTCCCAAATGGCTACTTTTCTGATGAAAATCCGTAATAGCTTTCTTATTTATACTGCAAACATAGGTTGTGGATGTTCGTAGAACCGCCTCATTGAGGCGGTTCTAACGAATACCCACAACCTATGTCTTGGAGCAGAAATAAAAACAAATAATGTATACCCTCGTAAACCCCAGTTTTTTCTATATAAAATGGGGTTTAGGGGGTGTTCATTTCACGGACTTGTTCACGTGATGTGTCATGATTCAAAACAATAATTGTATGCTAAAAACTTAGACAAAATTTTCAAAAGGCCTTACTCAAGAATTGTTTTTTTCCAAAGTTGATCAGGTCATCTACTCATCACCCTCATCTATTCATCAGCCTCTACCAGAAGCTTAAGTTTCAATATAATAGCTTGAATATTTTTTATATATAGATATCTTGCTTTCAGGAGTGCATTGTAATATTTGCAAAGAGGCATAACCCCTGAAAAAAAACATGGAATCCATATATGAAATTTCAGAAACCTAGCATGCACCGTTCAAAAGTTATGCTATGCAGAAAAAAAGCGTGACGGACGGACGGTTTCTCTGCGAAACAAAAAAAGTGGGGTTTAACCGATGGATGGTCTGTAGCTTTAGCGGCGTCTGATCTGGGTTTACGCTGTTTGCTTAAAGAACTTACAATTTTGTAAAACTTTCGTCATAAAAAACAAACCGGATACCCCTATTATCGAAAATGGACTTCGCCAAACTTAATAGATGGAAGATTCCATTGTCATATATCGGTTAAGTCAAAGTAAACTTTCGAAATGGACTCTTGTTATATAAACGGAGTTTGGCAGATTCTGATCAGGGCAAAATGGGTAAAGAACATATTTTAACCCTTTTTGTACTAAATGGAATTTTCCTCCTTATATATGGCAGGGAGTCCATTTCAAAATTTAGGGGTGTCAGGTTATGTTTTCATCAAAATTTATGTGGAAAGTGGCTGAACTTTTAGCAAACAGTGTAGGTCCTGATCAGACGCCACGTTCTGCGGCGTCTGATCTGGGCCTGCACTGTTTGCCAAGGTACCCGTTTAGGGGTTTCCATTCTGAAATGAGTTAAAGGCTTGCACCTTATTTGATAACTTAATCTTAAATCTCTTAAACTAAATCTTCTTAATCATTGATCGGAAAAAAGTCACCTAAGCCGGACCGCGAAAAAAAAGTATTAATCGAATTTGCAAACAGGGAAGAATTCTGGGCGACTGCGCATAAAAGGGACTAGCAGAAGGTTCACATAGCCTGGCGTGGGTCTAGCTCCTAAAACTTGCTTAGTGGAAACAGATCGGGGTTGGATTTTCTGTAGTTTGTTTCAGAAACGTGAACAAGACTTATACGTACATATTATGAATTTATCTTTTTTATATTCTGCTGTTAATAATAGAATACATTTAACTGTGGATATAATATTGTAGTTTTTCAGATGCGACTAAAGCCGACATTTAAAACTATAGTCAGATCTCAAACTGGAATTATATGGATTTTGGTGTAATGTGTAAAACTGTTTAAAACAAGAAAAGCAAATTCCTGATATTAAAAGGTACATTTTGAGCTTAACTCGTTGATATATTCTTCTTCTTCTTCTTCTTCTTCTTCTTCTTCTTCTTCTTCTTCTTCTTCTTCTATGAAATGACTAGGAGTGCAATATTCTTCTTATCGTATAACAATTTTATATAGGGTGTTATTGCCGAAAAAGTTCCGAACTGAAAACACAGGGTTGTTACGAGTCACTAGCAAGTAATTATGCGTTATTATAGGGATCACCTATGTTTTTGCATTTGTCGGGCCCCAAGGAAGCTGTTTGAACACGAGACCGTGACACTCAGTGAGGCGGTTCTAACGAGTACCCACACTATATGTCTAATAACTTTTATCATATGACGTCGCGTCTGAGAGTGTAACAACGCCATGTAATATTTTCGATAATCCACTAGTGGATTAAAAATGCAAATAGGCTAACGTTACATGTACACGTCCTTAACGACGTCGCGTTTACTAATGGCGGAATATTGATATTTTTGTAAACAATCGTGACTAAAATGCGTTTTAAATGTCATATGATAAATAGAATCTTGCATTCGTGCTCATGCATTATTGAATTTATTAAACTCGTTGAGGAGAAGTGATAAAATGCTCGGCAAAGCCTCGCATTTTATCCCTTTTCCTCAACTCGTTTAATAAATTCAATAATACATGAACACTCATGTAAGATCTTCTATCTCAACAATTTATTAAACTCGTTGAGGAAAAGGGATAAAATGCTTGGCAAAGCCTTGCATTTTATCCCTTTTCCTCAACTCGTCTAATAAATTCAATAATACATGAACACTCATGTAAGATCCTCTATGTGAACAATTTATTAAGCTCGTTGAGGAAAAGGGATAAAATGCTTGGCAAAGCCTCGCATTTTATCCCTTTTCGTCAACTCGTCTAATAAATTCAATAATACATGATCCTCTATGTCAACAATTTATTAAACTCGTTGAGGAAAAGGGATTAAATGCTTGGCAAAGCCTCGCATTTTATCCCTTTTCCTCAACTCGTTTAATAAATTCAATAATACATGAACACTCCTGTAAGATCCTCTATGTCAACAATTTATTAAACTCGTCGAGGAAAAGGGATAAAATGCTCGGCAAAGCCTCGCATTTTATCCCTTTTCCTCAGCTCGTTTAATAAATTCAATAATACATGAACACTCATGTAAGATTCTCTATATCAACAATTTATTAAACTCGTTGAGGAAAAGGGATAAAATGCTCGGCAAAGCCTCGCATTATATCTCTTTTCCTTAACTCGTTTAATAAATTCAATAATACATGAACACTCATGTAAGATCCTCTATGGCAACAATTTATTAAATTCGTTGAGTAAAAGGGATAAAATGCTCGACAAAGCCTCGCATTTTTTGCCTTTTCCTCAGCTCGTTTAATAAATTCAATAATACACGAACACTCATGTAAGATATTTATTAAACTCGTTGAGGAAAAGGGAACAAAATGCTCGGCAAAGCCTCGCATTTTATCCCTTTTCCTCAACGAGTTTAATAAATTCAATAATACATGAACCACACCGTACAACCGGCGGCGTCGAAGACAGATTACTGTCTCTAAGACAGATCGCGGAAAACGTTTCATAGAAAGGGTAGGTGAAGTTTTTTTGTTTGTATAAATCGAGAAGGCAATCTGTTGACTTTTGCTGCTATTGGAGAAGAAACTAAATGCATGCAGATACCGCAGCAACATTCTGACTATATTTCAAAGCCAGATAAGACTTTTCCAGTTCGTTGAAAAATATTTTCATCGAAAATTTTATGAATTTTTGGTTTCGGCGTCAAGTGTGTGTCTACGGAACAAAATATGTTACATTCACTTACTCATGCTAAAACTACGATTATTCAGCAGCATTTCTGCCTAACTGGACCGTATAACTCGGTTAAATAAACAAACTACGCCCCACTAAAGAGACCAGGTGTCCAAATAAATGCTGTCTCTAACTACAGACTGTTTTTATACGACTGTCCACAAACACAGAGCAGAGATTTCGAAGGCTAACATTGATGACAGATAAGAATTTCGGTTACATCTTCAATAAAGACGAATTCTGGATGACTTAACACCGGCAACTTCGGTGGAAACTATTTCATGCTAGCTCCAGGGCATTACATGTAATAATGCTGCAATTGAGTAACATAGAGGCTCCTCTATAATCATTTATATTTCCTGTCAACACACAAATTGTGCAATCAGTAGAAGCCTCCGTGGTGTAGTGATTATGCTACTTGCCTTGTAAACCAGGATTCGCGGGATCGATCCCGGGCTTCTCCAGACTTTCCCATGTGTCTTTAAACCGAGGTCCCGTCTCCTTAGGTGACCTTAGCTGTTAGTGAGACGTACAACTCTCTCCCTCTTTCTCTCTCACTCTCTTGTGCAATCAGTAAACATCTGAGGCGTTATTTGTTTAATTTTCTTCTGCCTGTACTTTTTCTTTCCTAGATGTCACACGACTCAGCGATTTCTGTGTTGTAATTAGTTAGGAATTCGATATTGAAAGTAAACAGCTGACGTTCTTGCGAATATCTGGTTTTGCCATTTTAACATCAAACGCCATGTATTTTTATTGCACAAACAAGGTTGCACAATGCAATAATGAACATTAAATAGGTCGTTATGCAAACGGTGCAGAGGCGACCATGTACAACACGATTACATACGTGCGGCTGTATTAACCAATTTAGTACCAGAAACCCCTAAAGAGGTACCTTTGCAAACAGTGCAGGCCCAGATCAGACACTTCAGAATGCAGTAATGCGGCGTCTGATCAGGACCTACACTGTTTGTAAAAAGCTGAACCATTTTCTGAATAAACTCCGAAGAAAACACATCCTGACACCCCTAAATATCGAAATGGATTCTGCCATATATAAGGTGGAAGATTCCATTTGGAACAAAAAGGGTTAACTTTGATTCACTCGGCGCCGCTTGTGGGTTATACATGTATTGTATTTTTATAGGCGTGTTTCCGTTATGTCCACACTTTCGGCTGAGTCTTTAAACCGTATGACTTTAGCTGTTGGTGGAACACACACAGACACACACACACGCACGCACGCACGCACGCACGCGCAAGTGTCCCTGCCCATCGGGGCTTGAAGAAATAAATGGGCTGCATAATGCTTCCGCGCAGAGCTGAAACACGGGTGGTAATCAGGGGAACTAGCTCGAAAATGAGTCAACGGAAATTTGTTCCCTCGACACATCCGGGAACTCTCGAGCTAGCTCCATCACCAAGAAACTCATAAACAAAGGTAGGTCTCGAAGAGTTTTATCACCATTTTTTCTCTTTGTAAGCTATTGATAAAAAAATCAGGCAATGCAGTTCCACATAGAAATGATTTAACTTTGTACCCCGCTAGAATTTGCCATGGAAACTTGCAGCGCTGGAGTATGAATGAAACTAAACTTTTTATCACGGACCTGAAAAATTGTCAATTTATGTCATTACGGAGATTTTGGCCGACGATTTTTCATTTTCCGACAAAAGTACACCCTTCACACCCACAGAAACAACATCCCTGGTGAAATGAAACATGGAAAGTTTGAAATAAGCGATAAAAATTTGGCCGTGGTTAAGTAACTTGCGACCTATGACGAAATTACTGTCCGAGCTAGTCTTCTCGACAAGGAGCTAGTTCACTCGACATGGAGATAGTCCCCTCAAAAAAAAAAAAAGAAACATTCATCAGATGACTGGGGCCTGATTCGATGTCTTTCTATGGTCCTACCCAGTTTATCCAACTGGTTTCTTTACCTCTGGCTAGTTGGCCTGGTGGTTAAGATTTGACTTTTGAGGAGGAGTTTGAAATGTATCATTATTTCTTTGAAACATTTATAGTACCAGATGAACATGTGTTCTGAGATACACTGCTTAGTAATGACTTGCATGGGTCTCATGTGTTGGTATTTTTGACACCCATATTTGCTTACATGTTAAAACTTCTATGATCGGATTCTGTGCGGGTTGAAGAAATCTTGATTATATTGTATGAAGACATGCCTCCTCTACGCCCACAGACTATGTGCACACCCATATGCAATGGCACAACAAAGTCTGTTTTACCAAGTGTTGAGTGAGTGAGTGTTTATTTGTTTGTACCGGAGCCATACGGCCCAGTCAACACTATTTTAGGCCATTTTTGAGCCGTTCAGTTTCCCTATCCACACTCATTCTGGGCAGCCTCATACGTAAGCGGTTAACCAGTACAATGCACTTTCTTTCATAAGAAACTGACAACTGCCCTTCTTGAATCAGCGGAAGGGGAAAGCATGACCGTAGGAAAGATTCCATGATCAATCGTCACAAGAGAATGTTGCCAACCCCGGCAGATATCGAATCCGCGTCCTCCTCATCACCAGTCAGACGCGCATCAGACTGAGCTACCGAGGCCGTTGAGTGAGTGTTCTCGAGTTTTACGTCCTACCAACAGCTACGGTCATACGGAGATGAAACATCTGTATAACGACTCATCCGAATGTCTGGAGAAATCCGGGGTCGAACCCACGACCACTGATTTATGAGGCGAGTAGCTTTTACACTACACAACGGAGGCTTCTAACAAAGTGTTGAAATAGCCTTTACATATGCTGTGTAAAGGCTATTTTAGCAAGTAAACCTATAACATAATCAGGATTTCTGTATTCAATCTTTGTTTTGAGGAGGACAAGCCTTGTAATGGAATAAGATATAAAAATGTATGCAGCTGCATGCTTTTTGCCTATTTAACATGTTTAAGGAAAGTATTTTCAAATTTACTTTTGAATTTCTATTAAGTTTACAATAGACTGGGGTAGACCATGGCAGGGTGGGGGTACAATAGAGTGGGATAGACCGAGCCAGGGGTGGGGGTCAAGGTTTTATTTTCCATACTCATAGGTGGGGGTCATAGGTTGACACTTCACATGATAGGGGGAGGGGTCAGATATTGTTTTTAAACGCGAAAAAAAAAATCACCCAGCCCCTCCGGCTGGTAAATAATGACTGATCCTTAACCCTTCTCTTGCTGAATATTCAGTTTAGCCACACCCATTTCTGACTTGAAACAATCAGATTACTTGATGTAATTTATTTTCCTACAAATTCATAAATTGAATGTCAAACAGTGTAGATCCTGATCAGATGGCTTCTTCAGAAGCCATCTGATCTGGATCTACACTGTTTGCAAAGGAAATTGTTGTCGTGAACAGCAGGATAAGTGCTAATACATTGTTATATTGAATATTCGATTTTCTTTCAGATGGTCGCATGAACTGAAAGGTCACGGTCTGAGTAAGCGTCATACCAAATTTTAACTTTGTAGCTTAATATAAATGGAAGTTATGGGCTCCAAGAGAAATGCAGACGTAAACTTCGAAATTTGTTAGACTCTGTTTATGAACGTGACTTTCCATTGCAGAACTGGGACATGCATATATGACTCAAGAGAGGTTCGAACCACACCGGCAGGATACCTAATTGAAATAGATTCATGTTGTTAGGTGATTAGTTGCTTAAGAGATCACTGTCTGTCGGTCACAAGTGCAGAGATCACTCGCGGTACGCGCCCGTGACCACTCGCGCTACACGCCCAAGATCTATTTACTTTAACGACCAACTTCCAGTCTGTGATCTATTAAGCAACTAATAACTACCATCTTATCTTTCAACAATTTAGTCGAAAACTGTGTTGAGCATTTATGGGCAGGGGAAACGATAGTTTGTTCGCGGCATCTGGGTCACATGACCAAGATGGTTACCACGCCCATATATGGTAAAACCATTAAAACTCTTCTCTATAACCAGTGGGCTGATTTCAAGAATCTTGGGTATGTAGTACCTAGGACTGCAGCACAACATAATTTGTTTAAACGATGACTTTAGGTTTATCACAAATAATCAGATCACCTACGGGAACAATATGTGATTATTGAGTAAAACAAAAATCATCAAAAAGATTACCGGTAGGAATCAAATACTTCATTTATTTAATCACTCTTTCACACGAAACTGGCATTTGTGTGCATGTATATTTTCTTTCTTTTTCCATCCATCCTTCCATCCATCTACCCACCGACCCATCCATCCATCCATCCATCCGTCCGTCTGTCTGTCCGTCTATATGTTCGTTCGTCCATCCGTCCTCCAATGGACCAATCCATCCAAATACCCACTCATCCCTTTCTGTAGTGTACCCATCCATCCATCCATCCATCAATCATCCCATCCATCCAACATCCATTGATCCGCTCCAAATGGGAGGGGGGAAGAAACTAGTCGGGCGAAATGACTAAGGGGGGCGAAAAGACCAGGCTCTGTTGGCAAAACAACTAGGGGTGCAAAATGGGGGCCAAACGAACAGGGAGAAACGACTGGGGGACGCCTTTGGGGCATAGCATCTTGTTACCCAACTAGCCAGAGGTTAAGAAACCAGATGGATAACCTGGGTGGGACCATAGAAAGACATCGAATCTGATGAATGTTTCTTTTTCTTTTTTTCTTTTTTTTTGAGGGGACTATATCCATGTCGAGTGAACTAGCTCCTTGTCGAGAAGACTAGATCGGACAGAAATTTCGTCATAAGTCGCAAGTTACGTAATCACGGTCAAATTTCTTTTGCTTTTTTCAAACTTTCAATGTTTCATTTCACCAGGGATGTTGTTTCTGTGGGCGTGAAGGGTGTACTTTTGACGGAAAACGACAAAATTATCGGCCAAAATCTCCGTAATGACATTAATTGACAATTTTTCAGGTCCGTGATAAAAAGTTTAGTTTCATTCATACTCCAGCGCTGCAAATTTCCATGGCAAATTCTAGCGGGGTACAAAGTTAAATCATTTCTATGTGGAACTGCATTGCCGGATTTTTTGTATAAATGGCTTACAAAGAAAAAAAAATGGCGATAAAACTCTTCGAGACCTACCTTTGTTTACGAGTTTCTTGGTGATGGAGCTAGCTCGAGAGTTCCCGGATGTGTCGAGGGAACAAATTTCCGTTGACTCATTTTCGAGCTAGTTCCCCTGATTACCACCCGTGTGAAACCGACCAAAAACCTATTACTATCATCATGTTTATTCATACTGAGAAGTTTTTCCATTCAAACACGGACCAGCTTGTAGAGTTTACAATTTCATTTTAGTGAAACGTAAAACAAAAGTCATAATGCCAAATATAGAGGAAAGTAGTACGCTAGTTTTCAATAATATTTGATTCAGCCACACTAACATGGAGCACTGCACATAACAAGTGCTAAACTAAACTACAAAGCTACACATTACGATAACACTACTTAAATCCAAATTATTTGGTTATGGAATTGGCGGGAAGACTCTTAAATGGATAGATTCCTTCCTTTGCTACAGAAAACAGCGTGTTGTTGTTAATGGTGAATCTTCAGTATGGGCGCCAGTTTTGTCTGGAGTCCCACAAGGGACCGTTCTTGGTCCTCTATTGTTCTCCCTGTACATCAATGATATTTCCACTGATATTGACTCAGAAATAAGACTGTTCGCAGATGACTGTGTTTGTTACCGGGAAATTAGAGATACAGATGACTCACTGAAACTTCAGGCTGACATAGATAGATTAGGATGTTGGGCCAGAAAATGGGGCATGAGATTTCAACCAGTTAAATGCAATATTATGCAGATAACAAGGAAGAGATCTAATAAAGTTGAGGCTTCTTACACCTTAGAGGGAACGGTCCTCGAAAATGTGAATTCCATTAAATATCTTGGTGTGACAATCACTCACGATTTGAGATGGAATACACACATTAGCAATATGTGTACAAAGGCGAATAGAACACTTGGTTTCCTGAGGCGAAATCTTCATCAGTGTCCTCAGGATGTGAAAGAAACAGCATACAGGGGACTTGTTCGCCCAATCTTGGAATATGTTAGTTGCATCTGGGACCCAAGCGGAGTGGTCCTAAATGAAGAAATTGAAAAAGTTCAGAATAGAGCTGCTAGATTTGTAACTGGAAATTATTGCTTTGAAACTGTGAGCATGACTGGAATTCTAGGAAAATTAAGATGGGAGTCTCTAAAGAAAAGGAGAAGAGACAGTAGGCTCATACTCTTATACAAAGGTCTAAAGGGTGCTGCCAGCATTCCAACAGATGACCTTGTTCCCCCAGCTAGGCATTGTAGAAAACACCATTCAATGACGTTTCAGACCCTTACTGCAAGAACGGATATTTATAAAGAATCGTTTTTCCCCCGAACCATTAGAGATTGGAATGCGCTTCCCGATTCTATTATTTTGACGGCTGAAGGTGCTGAGGATTGTGTAGCTAAGTTTACATCTTTGGTTAGAGCTAGGGACTAACTTCCCATATCACAGGTCCTGGTGTATGAATGTCATTTGACGTGTCACCAGTAACAATTCTGATTCTGATTCTGAACACAGCCGTGTGATTTATAGAGGATCTTACACTCGTGGTCATTTCATATGATATTTATGAAACGAGCCTTCGGCGAGTTTCATAAATATCATATGAAATGACCACGAGTGTAAGATTCTCTTTATCATATGACTACTTTAAATTGGATTTTTGACATTTTTTCTACGAAAAATGCATTGTTGACATGGACGTCGTCATGACGTTACTTAATTCCGCCAAAGTGTTATTACACGTGTGGTCATACGATTTTTATTACACGACGTTATCCACTGCTTATCAACGACGTCATATGATAAAGTGCATTTCTTCCATACCTCCAAAACGGTATATTCTGGTGAAAAATTGTGATATTTTTTTCTTTTCTATACTCCAAACATATGTTGAGGGTGCTCGTGAGGACTGTTGCACCAAAACCTATGTCTTTAAACAGAAATAAGAAAAATAATGTGTCCCCCGGTAAACAAATGTTTTCTCTATATAAGCAAGTTGTAGAGGGGTGTTCATTACACGGACTTAACGTGATGAGAACCACAGCCTCAGTGTTACTCAGATTATGGCTCTTGTTTTGTACGGGAATATAACCCACAAGCGGCGCCGAGTGAATTAAAGTTAACCCTTTTTGTACCAAATGGAATCTTCCACCTTATATATGGCAGGAGTCCATTTCGATATTTAGGGGTATCAGGTTGTGTTTTCTTCAGAATTTATTCAAAAATTGGTACATCTTTTTACAAACAGTGTAGGCCCTGATCAGACGCCACATTACCGCGTTCTGGAGTGTCTGATCTGGGCCTGCACTATTTGCAAAGGTACCTCTTTAGGGGTTTCTGGTATTGAATTGGTTAATACAGACGCACGTACCATCTTGTTGTACATGGTCGCCTCTGCACCGTTTGCATTCTGAAGTGTCTGATCTGGGCCTGCACTGTTTGCAAAGGTACCTCTTTAGAGGTTTCTGGTACTAAACTGGTTAATACAGACGCACGTACCATGTTGTTGTTCATGGTCGCCTCTGCACCGTTTGCATAACGACCTATTTAATGTTCATTATTGCATTGTGCAACCTTGTTCGTGCAATAAAAATACATGGCGTTTGATGTTAAAAAATGGCACAACCAGATATTCGCACGAACGTCAGCTGTTTACTTTCAATATCGAATTCCTAACTAATTACAACACAGAAATTGCTGAGTCGTGTGACATCTAGGAAAGAATCAAAGCGCCAAAGGCACTGAAATGACAGATTCTATGAGAAAATCATAACACTGTGAAAACTTACAGAAAGCCTTTCTTAAAAGAGCTTAAAATTTAGAAAGGTAGTTCAGCAAATTCCAATATATGATATGTTTGCAGATGTGTATAGACCGGTGGTATTATGAAACGCCATTCGATGTTTCAAATTTTGGAAAGAAACTATTTACGTTTTCAAAACCAAACATTAAAATTCAAGTTTTAACAATGCTACTGTCCATAAGTAACAGTTCTTGTCTGGTCGGTTGTGGACACCTCTACCCAAAGGGTAAGAGATCGGAGGAGAAAGGCTGGCTAGTCCAGTACATGAATTCCATTGGCTTGAAGACATTTTTGAGTAAGAACAGCACTATGAGCCCGCTCGTAATCCTGCTGGGTAAGATGTCCCGGATTCTGAGCGTAATCAAAATAAATGGAACCATGTGAGGCCGAAGCAATTGATTGATGTAACGTCTCGCTGTTCAATCCACGTCTCAGCTATGGTCTTGAATGTTCTTAATGACACTAAGCTGCGTTCGCCTACTACAGGCAATAGCTCGCCACATAATTACGCTTATTTCACCCGATATGTCATGCTCTATTACGCACGCGTCGCCTCGGCATACCTGAAACACCCGGAAACGACAACCGGCGTGATTCACGCTGAAGTGTGATTTGTCACTGAAACGCATATGCCAGTCGCTTAGACGCCAATTTACGTATTTCATACACTAGCGTAAGTGTTCCGTACTGTGTCGACGCGTTAACTTTGGTCACGACAGGGACGTCTAACTCTCAAACGTGCATCGCATAAGGGCGACGATCAGTGTAAGTGCTTATTAGTCGGTAGTTGAGACCGCTTGTTTATCTACAGGTACAGTGTAGCAGCTGCCGGCGGAAATCTGTTTCGCATATGCGTCTGACGGTCGAATCGATCTTGACGTTCTGACGTCGGTCTTCCGCTACGTCGACGTCCACTAGCTTCTTCTGTATATAGCAAGATGTCGCTCCAATAGACGATAGGTCACACACATGTGGCACCGAAAATCAGAGTCAAAGTCATCCGCTTTCCGACCAGCTTCTAATTGTCCAGGGGTACGCTTACGATCCTTTAATGAAAAATGTTGCAATACGCTCTCACTAAATGCTTTTTTGAGAACAAATTTCAGTTTCTTCTTTTCTAGGCACGACCTTATATTACACATCAAAAGTTTGATCCTGAACATGCATGGTTTCTATCCGTACTGGTGTAAGGGTGGTGCACAGGATCGACGTGGCCGGACTGGTAACCAGACGTCACGGTTGATTGTTTTAACCTTTTTAGCTTAAGGCACGGTGCCTAAGTGTGTTGTAATTTGGTTTCAGAATCAAAGCACTGAGTGTGGGTGTAGGTTGGGGTATTAGGGCTGGGCTGAGATTTAAACTGTTTCATTTAACTCTGAAATTCCAAACCAATAGTGAAGATTTTGATAAGAAGACGCGTTCGGCAGTGTCTGATCTTGGTCTACACTGTTTGCCAAGCTCACTTTATGATTCCAGGATAACCCTCTTCCGTCTTATGGAATACCCCGATCTCACTGCGGCTATTTTCTACAAGACAAAAAGTTATTCTGACAAGTCAGTGATAGTCACGTGGACATAACCACTGAAGCGCTTTTCTTATTATCAATTTCGGGTCGAAAGCCAAACAATCATCCCAAACATAGCCGTGTCGTTTGTCAGCGTTGGGTACATGTAAGTGTTATCTGTAAAATCTGCACATGAATCAAATGTTGGATCTGGCAAACAATGTGAACTCAGTTCAAAAGCCACACAACACGGTGCTGATCTTGTTCTACACTTTTTGCATTTGTTACTAACATCTTAAGTTTAAACGAATTAGTCTAAGTCCCCGTTCATGACCAGCCTGCATTTAGAGACAATCGGCATGAGTGTTGTCAGTGCTTTGATTTATTCACTGCCTTGGGTTTCTGGAGTGCCTCTTCCATCACTGAAGTTGGACTCGTCCATTCTGCTAAATATATGGCACCTAGATTTATATCACAGGACCTACACTAAGAATCTGTAACATATCCCAGGGTTGAAAGGGACAGCCTTTCTTTTCAATATCTCCACGCAAAGTCAATATACACCTAAGTTGTAACTGACCTAAACTTGACCTCGAAAGTCAGAAAGAAAACCCATTAATATTCTTGTCTACAGCTGACCTGGTCCAACAGCAGGCTGGTCTTTAAGGAATAAATATTGACAGCACTGATAGAAAACATTGTAAAACCTGAGCAGACTGCTGAGCAGACGCCGCATTGATCTGGGTAGTTTTCGCCAAACCCGTTGCATTATGCATCTAATTCATATGAAATGCTGAATCGTCAAGTCGTCTGCTTCAAAAGTTTGTATTGCGCTTACAGGATAACTAATACGCTTGTACAATTTTGATTACTGCGCCAAACCGGACTACATTTTGTGCGGACTCATATTTCTATGGCGGTCAAAGCCGGAAGAAAAAGCCTGAATTATTTTAAATGTGCAGCGCAGCAAGAATAGACAGATGGAATCTGTCATTAATCAAAGCGCCAAAGGCACTGAAATGACAGATTCTATGAGAAAATCATAAGACTGTGAAAACTTACAGAAAACCTTTCTAAAAAGAGCTTAAAATTTAGAAAGGTAGTTCGGCAAATTCCAATATACATGTATCATATGTTTGCAGATGTCTATAGACCGGTGGTATTATGAAACGCCATTCGATGTTTCAAATTTTTGAAAGAAACTATTTACGTTTTCAAAACCAAACATTAAAATTCAAGTTTTAACAATGCTACTGTCCATAAGTAACAGTTTTTGACTGGTCGGTTGTGGACACCTGTACCCAAAGATACTCTATGGGAAAGAGATCGGAGGAGAAAGGCTGGCTAGTCCAGTACATGAATTCCATTGGCTTGAAGACATTTTTGAGTAAGAACAGCACTATGAGCCCGCTCGTAATCCTGCTGGATAAGATATCCCGGATTCTGAGCGTAAACAAATAAATGGAACCATGTGAGGCCGAAGCACTTGATTGATGTAACAACTCGCTGTTCAGTTCACGTCTCAGCTATGATCTTGGATGTTCTTAATGACACTTAGCTGCGTTCGCTAACTACATGTACACGCAATAGCTCGCCACACAATTACGCTTATTTCACCTGATATGTCATGCTCTGTTACGCACGCGTCGCCTCGGCATACGTTACACCTATACGTCGAAACACCCGGAAACGAGAACCGGCGTGATTCACGCTGAAATGCGATTTGTCACTGAAACGCATATGTCAGTCGCTTAGACGCCAATTTACGTATTTCATGCACTAGCGTAAGTGTTCCGTACGGTGTCGACGCGTTAACTTTGGTCACGACAGGGACGTCAATCTTTAAAACGTGCATCGCATAAGGGCGACGATCAGTGTAAGTGCTTATTAGTCGGTAGTTGAGACCCCTTGTTTATCTACAGGTACAGTGTAGCAGCTGCCGGCGGAAATCTGTTTCGAATATGCGTCTGACGGTCGAATCGATCTTGAGGTACGGACGTCGGTCTTCCGCTACGTCGACGTCCACTAGCGTCTTCTGTATATAGTAAGATGTCGCTCCAATAGACGATAGATAACACACTTGTGGCACCCAAAATCAGAGTCAACGTCATCCGCTTTACTGACCAGGGGCACGCTTACGATCCTTTAATGAAAAATGTTGCAATACGCTCTCACTAAATGCTTTTTTGAGAACAAATATTAGTTTCTTCTTTTCTAGACACGACCTTACATTACACATCAAAAGTTTGATCCTGAACATGTCGTCTCTTTCCGTACTGGTGTGAGGGTGGTGCACAGGATCGACGTGGCCGGACTGGTAACCAGACGTCACGGTTGATTGATTTAACCGTTTTAGCTTAAGGGCATGGTGCCTATAGTGTGTTGCAATCGTTTGGTTTCAGAATCCAAGCACTGAAAGTGTGGGGTGTAGGCTGGAGTAATAGGCCTGGGCTGAGATTTAAACTGTTTCATTTAACTCTGAAATTCCAAACAAATAGTGAATATTTTGATAAGAAGAGTTCGGCAGCGTCTGATCTTGGTCTACACTGTTTGCCGAGCTCACCCTATGATTCCAGGATAACCCTCTTCCGTCTTATGGAATACCCCGATCTCACTGCGGCTATTTTCTACAAGACAAAAAGTTATTCTGACAGGTCAGTGATAGTCACGTAGACATTAGCACTGAAGCGCTTTTCTTATTAGCAACTTCGGGTCGAATGCCAAACAATCAACCCAAACATAGCCGCGTCGTTAGTCAGTGTTGGGTACATTTAAGTTTTATCTGTAAAATCTGCACATGAATCAAATGTTGGATCTGGCAAACGATGTAAACTCCCCGTTCATGACCAGCCTGCATTTAGAGACAATCGGCATGAGTGTTGTCAGTGCTTTGACGTATTCACTGCCTTGGGTTTCTGCAGTGCACTCTTCCATCACTGAAGTTGGGCTCGTCCATTCTGCTAAATATATGACACCTAGAATTATATCACAAGACCTATACCAAGTATCTGAACCCTATTCCAGGGTTGAAAGGGACAGCCTTTCTTTTCAATTTCGCCACGCAAAGTCAATATACACCTAAGTTGTAACTGACCTAAACTTGACCTCGAAAGTCAAAAAGAAAACCCATTAATATTCTTGTCTACAGCTGACCTGGTCCAACAGCAGGCTGGTCTTTACGGATTAAATATTGACAACACTGATAGAAATCAGTGTAAAACCTGAGCAGACTGCTGAGCAGACGCCGCATTGATCTGGGTATACCCGTCGCATGATGCAGCTGATTCATATGTAATGCTCACACGCCAAGTCGTCTGCTTCAAAAGTTTGTATTACGCTTATAGGATAACTATGACGATTGTACAATTTGGATTACTGCGCCAAACCGGACTACATTTTGTGCGGACTCATATTTCTATGGCGGTCAAAGCCGGAAGAAAAGGCCTGAATTACTTTAAACGTGCAGCACAGCAAGAATAGACAGATGGAATCTGTCATTAAAAAGTACAGGCAGAAGAAAATTAAACAAATAACGCCTCAGATGTTTACTGATTGCACTAGAGAGTGAGGGAGAAAGAGAGAGAGAGTTGACCGTCTCACTAACAGCTAAGGTCACCTAAGGAGACGGGACCTCGGTTTAAAGACACATCCGAAAGTCTGGAGAAGCCCTTTTCCCCAACTGGTTTAATAAATTCAATAATATATGAATACTCATGTAAGATCCTCTATGAGTGCACTTGTAAACCCATTTTTGTTGTTGTTGTTTACGTAGAGAATCTAACATGAGTGCTCATGCGTTATTGAATTTATTAAACGAGTTTAGGAAAAGGGATAAAATGCGAGGCTTTGCCGAGCATTTTTGCTCTTTTCCTCAACGAGTTTAATAAATTCAATAATACGTATGCACAAATGTAAGATTCTATTTATCATATGACATTTAAAAAGCCTTTTATTCACGATTGTTTTACAAAAATGTTAATATTCCGTCATTAGTAAACGCGACATCATTAAGGACGCCGTACAGGTAAAGTTACGGAGCGTATCTATCTAACTTGCATATTTAATCAACTAGTGGATTATCAAAAATATTACATATAGATTATTCATTCTCCTAGTTGAAATATGGGATTTATAAACCGAGGGAGGTAAAACAATCCGATAAAGAAACGAGTGCGAAGCACGAGTTTCTTTAACGGATTGTTTTACCTCCCGAGGTTTATAAATCCCATATTTCAAATAGGAGAAATGTATAATCTGTATATTACATGCACTTCCATAGACTTTTAGGAGAGTTTGGATCTTGAATTTTGGATCTGAATGCCCGTTCAGTTGACTGTTTACAGCTCATGTAAACGGTTCAATCAGCGAAGTGTTACAGAATCTGGTGGAAGAACAACTGGATGGGCGCCATTTTGAAAGCGCTTTCTACAGTTTTGAACAAAAATAGAAGAAACAAAGTGTTTCAGTGATAAAACAAGTAAAACGTTAGATTAAATAAAGCAAAACTTACATCCAAATCAATGGTCATATCCATGTTTTCTTTTATTTCAGCGTTGCATCCGACTCAAACGTCACGCATTCTGAACGTCTGTTGATATTTCTTGGACGCCATTACAATGACGTCATGAATAACGTCGCCGTGATTGAAACTTTCCCGCGTTTGAATAGAACAATTTCACTGCAAAGCGGTATCTCGTATCTTGTACATAAAGTAGTTCCAGCTGAAGGGATTTATTTCCCCGGCTAAGAGGAAATATTTCTTCGTAGCAAAAAGGAAAATACCAAGTTTATGTCTGGTAGAAATCATGGTATTTCTCTGTAATGCATGTAATATACGACGTTATTACAGTCTCAGACGCGACGTCATATGATAAATGGGGTTTACGGGGTCTTTATTTTACAGAGTTGCCAATATGTCATGATAAGAAGTGTCATTTTGGAGACGTTGCTTCCAGTTTTGTGGGACTTTTACCCGACATTGAGATGAAATGACATCTTTAGCCCTGTCGCCCGATGAAACCAGAAAATATACGGAAATGACGCACGCCGTTTGAATGATGTTGCGGCGGCTTCGATTCGGCATCTTGACGTCGAGTCGATGGTGACTTGACCTCCGCTCAAGCATTGTATTTGTAACCCAATTTCTTTGCAGAGGTCGACACAGATAAAATTTGTACTTTGGCGTCACATTGTACGAGGACTGTTCAAATATGAATGCAACTAAGCACATAAAAACGATTCCGTGATAGATTTCAATGAAAAATTTATTTTGTCCCCTCAAAGTATTCCCCTTTAACAGATATACAAACTTTCAGTCTTCTGATCTAATCATTGAATGCATTTTGGTAGTCTTTTCGAGGTATACTATGAAGGCACTGGAATATTGCAGAACCGAGATGTTTGCGCTTTACAAATTTTCGACCAGAAAGGTATTTTTTCAGCCGCGGGAACAAAAAAAAAAGTCACACGGGGCAAAGTCAGGGGAATACGGGGGTTGAGGGAGTTCAACAACCCATTCCTGCTTCAGATAGTCTTGCACAATGAACGCCTTGTGCGATGGCGCATTGTCATGTAGCAATCTGACATTGGCCAAACCAGTTGCGGGTCTTCGTTCTTTGAAATATTTCTTCGATTTTCGAAGAACTTTATTCTTGTAAAACTTCGCATTTACAGATTTGCCTTTCGGCACAGCAACCAGAATAGCAGGGCCCTGATTTGAAAAGAATATTACATTACCTTCTTGACGCTCATGGTCCGCTTTGCAAGGCATGGTCTTTTGCAATACTTTGTTGCCCATATTTTGTTCTGAATCTTTCGTTTTGGCTCAAAAAAGTGAACCCATGTCTCGACACCTGTGACGACATTAGCGAAAGACCGTGCATTGTAATTTGGAAACTTTTTAAGCAACTTCTTGGCGCACTGAACGCGTGTCTTTTTCTGCTCATCTGTCAACAAATGGGGAATCCATCTAGCACAGATCTTTCTCATTTTCAAATTCCGTTTCAGAATTGTATGAGCTGCTCCCAATGAGATGCCAACCATACTAGCTATTTGCCTAGTGGTGTATCGTGCATCGGTAGCGACTATTTCTTTCACTCTAGCAACCATCTTGGCAGATGTTGCTCTTTTCGGCCGACAATCATGTGGTGCATCTTCTGTTGAGCCTAGCCCACAGCTGAATTTCTTACACCAACGAAAAACTGTCGGAAAAGACATTTCATTATGTCCATAAACCGAACATATTTCATCAAAAATGTCTTTACACCGTATCCAAGAACACAACGATTCTTAATATAGGACCGTATTTCAACGGCGTACTCTGACCTTCTTCCAACTATGTTTTGTATTAGTATACAAGAGTAGACAGTGTTTATCGAACGATATACATGGCTAAAGTGGACGGATTTTAACAGGTTTGGTATCATGTATAGGTAAAATGTTTTTCTACGCTGTGATATTTATTTCCAGGTGATTTTCGCATTAGTGCATGAGAAAACGTTATACTTGCATTCATATTTGAACAGTCCTCGCATTTGCTTTGTTTTGTTGCTATTTCGTGTGGCCCGTTGCATTTACATGAATATAGGATTCGTATCGTATCGTATCGTTTACCAAATGGGATTTCCGGGGTCTTTACTTTACAGAGTTGCTAATGTGTCACGATGAATAGTGTTAACCCACAAAATGCCAATCACGACAATTGTCGTCCGATTTGTTGTCTGCCGATTACTTTAAAAGTCATGTTTGCAAACAGTTAGGTCCCAGATCAGATTGCTCCTCTAGGACCAATCTGATCTGGGTCCACTATGTTTGAAAAGAAAATAATTCTAAAAGTTTACAAGAAGATTCAGCAGACGACATGTGCAGACGACATTTTTCAGATATAGATTTTCTCGGCGTCTTGAGGGTTAAAGGTGCATTATTGAGCTACCGGGTCTCAATTTTTTTTCCTGGTTTTTATCTTCAATGCATACTCCTTTGTCATGTGTACACTTTTGGAGTCAAAAAACAGCTTCAGAACTTTGTGAAAATGGTCGTTTTCATTCGTGTTTACCCTTCGCTCTGAACATGTGTTCGGAATTTCTGTTCTAAAAATAAATCTGTCACTTTACACATACAGGGCGACAGTATCGTCTCTGAGTGTCGTTACTTATGGCATGGTATTCAGCGTCATATTTTTTCCGATTCAGGCCAAAAATGAACGTCGCATAACGTCATATATGGGGATTCTATTTTTGTCACGAACTAAAAATAGATCTAACTAGTGTACGAAACCTAGTTAGGGAATCCCTCTCAAACCCGTTTACCTGTCATCATAATTGTTCGCATTTTTGCATAAAATACATTCATTTGTATTGTTTTAAAGAAAAATACCGGCTATATGTATTTTATTTTTGGAAGCATTTTTTCCAGATAGCTCGATAATGCACCTTTAAGGGTTGGGAGATGTGTGTGTGTGAATTCGGGTTTAACGTCGCTTTCAACAATTTTTCAGTCATATCACGACGGTGTCTGGTTGCGACAGGGAGCTCAATGCTCACTTTTATAGTGCTGCCTCACTGAAGTATCATGTCCCAGACACATTACATGATACCACACCCAGTCACATTATCCTGACACTGGGTCGACCAGTCCTAGCTCTAGCCCGTAAATCTGAGTGACACGCGAGGAGCAACTAGTACCATTTTTAACGACTTTGGTATGTCGCGGCCCGGGATCGAACCCGTGACCTCCCGTTCCCCGGAGCGGACACTCTACCAACTGAGCTGTCGGGGCCGGTAAAGGGTTGGGAGAAGAAGACGTGCCAATGTGAGATAAATTCTGTTTTTCAGCACTCAGAAAAATCTTCTTTCAGACAGTTGACAATTTTAATATTTTCCTTCTTAACCGATATATGCCTAGCCGCCCTTTTCTGGAACATTGGCAAACAATGCAGACCCAGATCCGACGCCACACAACGCGGTGTCTGATCTGGGTCTACACTGTTTACTTAAAGAACATTCTTTTTTTAAATTTGCCACAAACAAAAACAAACCTGACACCCCTATCATTGGAAATGGACCACTCCAAACTTACTAGGTGGAAGATTTCATTGTCATTTATGGGTAATTATAAAAAATGACATGACAGTTTGTAAATCTTTCCTTATAATAGGGATATCTGATGCTGAATTGAGGCGGTTCTAACCAGTGCCCACAACCCATGTTTCTGAATAACTTACACGCTTATAACCACCACTTTTCCCTATTACATCGTTAAACCCCACTTTTATATTGCATAACTGGGCTTTACATGGGTATATTGGGGGGGGGGGTTGGAGATTACGGCCCTTCCCAGATTATTTCACTTATATCGAGCTGATCGTTAATCAGAGGAACACCGGAATACCCGTAGAAAAACCATCTGACTTTCCGTTGCAGAATTTGGCGTCTCCCATGTGACACGAGCCAGGCTCGAACTACAGCGGTGAGAGACCTAATGATTAAGAGTCAGCGCTCTTATCCACTAGGCCATCCCGATTAACAGGGGTATACACTATTTTTCTGATTTCTGTTCAAAACATAGATTGTTGGTACCCGTTAGAAACGTCTTGACGAGGCGATTCTAACGAGTACCCACAATCTATTTTTGAGCAGAAATATGAAAAAAATATCAGATTTTTCATCTGAAAATTTTCGATGTTTGGTGGTAAAATTTTCAATATATGACAATAAACGTGTTTTCGTAATGACGAGGCTTAAATTTATTTTTTTCTTACTTCCACTCTAAACATAGATTGTGGGTGCTCGTTAGAGTGAGTGAGTTTTAGTTTAACGTCCCACCAACAGCTAAGGTCATACGGAGACGGGACCTCGGTTTAAAGACTCATCCGAAAGTCTGGAGAAGCCCGGGATCGATCCTACGATCCCTGGTTTACAAGGCGAGAAGCGAAACCACTGCACCACGGAGGCTTCTGGGTGCTCGTTAGAACCGCCTCCATACGGATAACTTCAATCTATGATTTAGAGCAGAAATAAGAATACCCCTGTAAATTTCAAAGTGGTTTTACTAATGTGTTGTCATTTTTACATAACGAAAACACGCCAATTTTAAATTTTGAAATTCTTTCTACCGAAAAATTAAATTTTTCAGATAAAAATTCTGATAGTTTTAAAATTCATATTTTTGCTCAAAACATAGATGGTGGGAACTCATTAGGCAGTTCAAGTACCCTACATCTATGTCTTTGAGCAGAAACAAGAAAGATGAATGTATATGCCACTGTAAACCTCAGGTTTACTGTATAAAAGTGGGGTTTACGGGGGATAAATAGAATACCAGGTCCGTATCTTTTGATATCAAGTTTTTCAGGCAAGGCTTCGAGAACGCTTGTAGAATTGCGAGGCTTGTCGAGCGATTCTACATGCGTTCTCGAAGCAGAGCCTGATAAACTTGATATAAAACGACACGAATCTGTATTTCTATTTATCATTTAATCCCCTTGTACACTCTTACAGTTTTGCCAATTTTGCAGTAGTCCAGTTCATAGACGTGCAATGTCACGTTGACCTGATAAAGCTCACTTGTCCTGAGATAGCATATTTTTATCAGGTCAATGAGTTACAATGCAAATATTATAGGGGGTAACTGATAAAAAATTATATAGGCGTGTTCGTGGTTTTAGAGAAGACAACGAAGTAAAAGAAACAAATTTGAGATGGAAGAGAAAAAAGTGATGGAAAACTTGGAGTTCAGGGACATGAGGCACGCCCGTTCGGTATCCCCAGCTTCCCTAGCTAATCAGTACAGGCTCTCTCAGACACCGAAACGGCCGGAAAAGAAGAAAGTTACCCGCAAAAAGAAATGTGATGATAGCTACGGCGACGCCGTTCCAAACACTGCATCTGTGAGACATCTGAGTGAAGCTAGCAATCACTCATGGTTGCTCAATATGGACGAAGAAGAATTCGATTTTGATGGTAGGTTTTGTTTTTAGCTCACCCGAGCCGAAGGCTCCGGGGGAGCTATTGTGATCGGTCACCGTCCGTCGTCGTCGTCGTCCGTCCGTATGCCCGTCACAATTTCTTTAAACAACATCTCCTCCTAAACCACTGAACAGATTCTAACCAAACTTGGCAGAAATGATCCTTAGGTTGTCCTCTCTCAAAGTTGTTCGAAAAATTCCATTCCGTGCAGAACTCTGGTTGCCATGGCAACAAAAAGGGGGAAAATAAGAAA
The DNA here is from genome assembly GCA_963580285.1 of Lucinisca nassula. Classification (NCBI taxonomy): domain Eukaryota; kingdom Metazoa; phylum Mollusca; class Bivalvia; order Lucinida; family Lucinidae; genus Lucinisca; species Lucinisca nassula. Next base: position 35,858,360 of record OY757015.1, on the reverse strand, counting down.
ATAATAAAAACCCTCTTCTCTGAAACCAGAAGGCCTAGGTCTTTGATTTTTGGTATGAAGCTTCATCTAGTGGACCTCTACCGAGATTGTTCAACTTATAGCCCTGGGGCCAAAAACAACCCCGCCCGGGGCCCACTGGTTTTACAAAGGCTTATATAGGGAAAACCTTTAAAAATCTTCTTGTTGGAAACCAGAAGGCCCAGGTCTTTGATATTTAGTATGAAGCTTCATCTAGTGGACCTCTACCAAGATTGTTAAAATTATAGCTCTGGGACCAAAAACGGCCCCACCCCGGGGCCCACTGGTTTTATATAGGCTTATATAGGGAAAACATATAAAAATCTTCTTCTCTGAAACCAGAAGGCCTAGGTCATTGATATTTGGTATGAAGCTTCATCTACTGGACCTTTACCAAGATTGTTCAAAATATAGCCCTGGGGCCAAAAACGACCCCGCCCCGGGGCCTAGAAGCCTCCGTGGTGTAGTGGTTACGCTACTCGCCTTGTAAACCAGGGATCGCAGGATCGATCCCGGGCTTCTCCAGACTTTCGGATGAGTCTTTAAACCGCGGTCCCGTCTCCGTATGACCTTAGCTGTTGGTGGGACGTAAAACTCAAACACTCACTCACTCACTCGCCCCGGGGCCCACTGGTTTTACATAGGCTTATATAGGGAAAACCTTATTAAAATCTTCTTTTCTGAAACCAGAAGGCCGAGGTCTTTGATATTTGGTATGAAGCTACATCTAGTGGACCTCTACCAAGATTGTTCAAATTTTGGCCCTGGGGCCAAAAACGGCCCAGCCCCGGGGCCCACTGGTTTTATATTGGCTTATACAGGAAAAAAATAAAAATCTTTTCTCTAAAACCAGAAGGCCTAGGTCATTGATATTTGGTATGAAACTTCATCTAGTAGACCTCTACCAAGACTGTTCAAATTAAAGCACCGGGGCCAAAAACGCCCCCGTGCCAGGGCCCACAGGTTTTACATAGGCTTATATAGGGAAAACCTTTAAAAATCTTCTTGTCTGAAACCAGACGGCCCAGGTCTTTGATATTTGGTATGAAGTTTCATCTAGTGGACTTTTACCAAGATTGTTCAAATTATAGCCCTGGGGCCAAAAACGGCCCTGCCCCGGGGCCCACTGGTTTTATAAACGCTTATATAGGGAAAACATATAAGAAACCAGAAAGCCCAGGTCTTTGATATTTGGTATGAAGCTTCATCTAGTGAACCTCTACCAAGATTGTTCAAATTAAAGCCCTGATGCCAAAAAATGCCCCCGCGCCAGGGCCCACCGGTTTTACATAGACTTATATAGGGGAAACCTTTAAAAAGCTTCTCGTCTGAAACCAGAATGCCCAGGTCTTTGATATTTTGTATGAAGCATCATCTAGTGGACCTCTACCAAGATTGTTCAAATTATAGCCATGGGGCCCAAAACGACCCCGCCCAGGGCGCCAATGGTTTTCCATCGGCTTATATTGGGAAAACCTTTAAAAATCTTCTTCCCTGTAATAAGATGGCCCAGGTCTTTGATATTTGATATGAAGCTTCATCCGATGGACCTATACCAAGATTGTTCGAATTTTAGCCCTGGGGCCAAAAATGCCACCCCCCCCCCCCCCCCCCCCCGCGCTAGGGCCCACGGATTTTACATAGGCTTATATTGGGAAAACCTTTAAAAATCTTGTCTGAAACCAGAAAAACCAGGTCTTTTATATTTGGTATGAAGCTTCATCTAGTGGATATCTACCAAGATTTTTCAAATTATAGCCCTAGGGCCAAAAACGACCCTGCCCCCAGACCCACTTGTTTTATATAGGCTTATACTACGGAAATCATATAAAAATCTTCTTGTCTGAAACCAGAAGGTCAAGGTCTTTTGATATTTGGTATGAAGCTTCATCTAGTGAACCTCTACCAAGATTGTTCAAATTATAGCCCTGGGGCCAAAAACGCCCCCGCGCCGGGGCCCACTCGTTTTCCATAGGTTTATATAGGGAAAACCAGTGGACCTCTGCTTAGATTGTTCAAATTAAGACCTGGGTCCAAAAATTGCACGCCCTGGGACCTACATGTTAATCTCTTAGCTCAAGTGAGCGATACAGGACCATCATGGGTTCTTCCACTGTTTGACAACACCTTAAGCCATACAAATGTTTATGTCTAGAAAATCATTTGAAAATAATGATACGTATTTCTGAATTTTATCCTATCCATATAATATTGTTTTCAAACGAATTTATAGACTTGACACAACCATTTGCATGACTCACGGTGTAAACTTCATTTCCGGCGAAATTTGAGATAATTTGAGATATCTTTCCAAAAAGAGGAGTGGGTTTGCACCCCTCGCCAAAACCCCACCCCCTGCGTAAGGCCATGCAGTGAAATCACTGCATATTTGAAACAAATAAAAATGATATTTTCACACTGTGAAAAATAACATGACCATGTTATTTTACCCCCACAAACGTAGTTTGAAGGGGGTATACTGGAATCAGCCTGTCGGTTGGTTGGTTGGTTGGTTTGTCGGGCGGTCTGTCTGCAAAATTTTGTCCGCTAAACTCCTCCTTCACTATCTGTCGGATTCAATTAATACTTGCCATAATTGTTCACCAGGAGGGGTAAATGTGTAAGACACAAATTTCACTAAAGTTTGTCCCATAATTACGGAGCTATGGCCCTTGATTTGCTAAAACAATGTGCTAAACACCTTGTCCGCTCAACTCCTCCTTCACTATCAGTCGGATTCAATTGATACTTGCCATAATTGTTCACCAGGAGGGGTAGATGTGTAAGATGCAAATTTTACTAAAGTTTGTCCCATAATTACGGAGTTATGGCCCTTGATTTGCTAAAAAATGTGCTAAAACCTTGTCCGCTCAACTCCTCCTTCACTATCAGTCGGATTCAATTGATACTTGCCATAATTGTTCACTAGGAGGGGTAGATGTGCAAGACGCAAATTTCACTATAGTTTGTCCCATATTTACGGAGTTATGGACCCTGAATCAATTTGAAACATACTTTCTTGACCCTGATTTGCTTGCAAACATCTCGTCCACTGAACTCCTCCTTCACTATCAGTCGGATTCAATGGATACTTGGCATACTTATTCACTAGGATAAGTAGATGTGCAAGACGCAAACAGGAGAACCTGTCCAACAATTATGGAGTTATTGCCCCTGAATCACTGAAAAGTGGTTGCTGCAAAATTTTGTCAGCTGCACTCCTCCTTCACTATCAGTCGGATTCAATGGATACTTGGCATACTTATCCAACAGGATAAGTAGATGTGCAAGATGCAAATTTCAGGAGAATCTGTCCAACAAGTATGGAGTTATTGCCCCTGAATGGACTCAGTGAACACTTTTTGTGTTTGCTTTCTGTGTCAAGTATTGAGACAGGGGGTATTAATCATCACCTTTAGTGATAGTTCCTCTAGTTTTCACAGTAGCAGCTTGGACTACTTTTTTTTTTTTTGGTTTCTTTTCCGTATAAAACTAAAAAAAATACCTTTTTTCAATAAATATTTCATCGAATGTGTTGAAAACCTCAATCATTGAGTGCCTTAAAAACACCAGAAAGTTTCAACTTACGAACAGCTGTTCAGTTACAGTGTCGTTTATAAAATAAACAGAAAATTTTCTTCTTCTTTCTTCAATAAGTGCCAAAATTATTTGTATGTTGAAAACATCAGAATTTTCACTCGTGCCTCGCACTCGTCAAAATTCTGATGTTTTCAACACATTCGATGAATTAGTTTGGTAGTCATCTAAAAAAAAAAGTAAATATCCTCTATTTGTCCAATACTTATCCTTATATTTCAATAGTAGTGACAAATAACCCCAAAACTTGAAGAAAAAAAAAGAAAGAGAGAAATATCAGCATACTTTGGAAATTCTGTGGCCTGTGGTCAGGGTCTTCACTGAGTAATGGGACGATAGACTTTTATGGGTTTTCTTTGAATTGAGGTTTACGTCCCTGTCAACACTAGTTAGGTTATTTTGAAGACGTTGCTTCCAATTTTGTGGAACCTTTACCCGCCATTGCGATGAAATGACATCTCAATCAACCCACTATGGTTTATACGCAGGGACGGTCCGACTCGCACGGCCTTCTAAGCGGTTTACCTGTACTCATGTTAGGTCGGTTTCAGCTCTGCGCCATGCGGTATTTATGGGCAAAATATTAAAAGATTAGTGGAGCCCCGCCAATCGAATTTGGGTCTTCGAGCATTCCGTCATGACAAATTTTAACTGCGCATGCCCAGCCATTCAGAGGGGCCAGGGATATGGCTTTCTGTCTGAAGGTTCCTCTTGATTCACTGCTTGTATGAGCGAGCAGCGCAGGTTCTGGCGCTGAACCTTCGCTGCTCGCATATGCGATTAGTACCAAAATCGCTTGACGGGGCCCAGTGTATTTGAACACTGAACAAGTTGGAATAAACGTCTTTTCATACGCCTTTCGTCAGACGAATCCGACACAGTTTCATAAATCAACTTACCTCAGTACTTTCAGTACTTTGATTTTCCTAAAAAAAAAAAAAAACCTTTCTACTTTAATGTATTTTTCAGTATCGCTTTTACAGGTATCCATAACTGAGCGAAAGCGCAAGCTGGGCCAGCTTCAATGGAGTCACACTTTCGTTTGTCATGACCCATTTTATTGGGTCGATTGTTGTCAGTCGACTCAAGTTTCTAAGCACAGGAACTTTACGTTTTTCATGTCCACTTGACTGTAACTGATTTGTGAAATCCAGGTAATTGTTATTTATAGCTTATACATATCAATGTGAGGTCAGCGTTTTGCGTTAACAGGATTGTCTGAAGAATCAATCTGAACTGGACACTTGTGCAGTGCAGTGCAGACCCAGATCAGACGCGTCTGATCAGGGTTTACACTGTTTGCTTAAATACAGGAATTTAAGTGGTAAAAGAAACAGTCTAGTCTTAGAAGATAAAATGACTAAGTATTAGTCAGTTTGACCAATTATTAGTTCCCGTTCAGGACTATTTTCCCGACAACCCACCCACCAGTACTGACAGTGCTTCGGTTTCTATATTTATTGATAGCGGATGAAGACAGTTTCTTTGATGCTGCTCCCGATGCCGGTATCCAACCTCATCAGATCTACAACCAGGCCTGTCTCGGGCTTGATGTTCGCCCTGTCAGATGCATCTACGAAGCTTTGAAGAAACCGGAAGAAAGACTCAGCTGTAAAGGCCTCGTTCTCAAGCACAAAGATGTCCAGGCCATAACCATTGCGTTAGTTGTGAGGAAATGTTTGTTTTTAACCTTTATAAATATAGTTTCAATTTTGTATCACGACAAATGGTGATTTGTTAGTTTGAAATGCGGTTTTACGTCCCCGGCAACTGTATTTAAGTCATTTTGGAGTGGGACTATTTCCGGACATTGAGAGGAAATGACATTTCAAGCCTTACCACCCAAACAAACCAATAAGGTTTATATGCAGGAACGTTCCGACTTGCACCACTTTAAACACGCTTAGACCTTCTAAGCGGTTTACTAGTTCTCATGTGTGGTCGGTTTCAGCTCTGCGTGGAAGCACCATGCAGCGCAAGTTCCGATGGAGGGGGCCCTCAAATGGGGTATAAGTGCAGTAGAAAGTCTTTTCGTAGTACATCATTTTGCGATTTAAAACAGAGCCACATCATGAAAGAAAAAAAACTGTTTTTCCATTAGCGAATAGATTTAGGTGCAAACTAGTATACTCATTTGCGCGGTCTGGTCAGGCTTATCAGTGCCTCAGCGTTCGCTGGTTGGATAGAACTGCAGCGTAAGCCAAGTCAAGCAACACGGTCACCCATCCAGGTACTAACCGCGATATCCGTCGCCTAAGCCAACCACTCTACCCGCGTTGCTAAATGAGCCGGCTCCTACAGTATGACTCTACCCGAGCTGGTTCCTACAGCAAGGCCGTAGAAGTGGTATTTAACTAAACCGTTTCATTTCAAAAATCGTCCCGAAGTCACACATGCCTCACAAGGCTAAACTCGAGGGCGGTGTCTATGCGACTCACCAGCGGCACTGTTTCCATCCCGCCGCTGCCACGAAATCAACTATCCAGGTACTTACCGCGATATCCGTTACTTAACCAACCACTCTACCCGCGTCGCTACCATGCCTACAGCAAGGTTGAAGAATGTTTTTTATTTATTTGATTTGAGGTTTAAATTCCCCGTCAACACAGTATAGGTCATTTTGGAGACGTCTCTTCCAATTTTGTGGGACTTTTACCCGACATTGAGATGAAATGATATCTCAAGCCCTGCCTCCCAATGAAACCAATAGGGTTTATAAGCATGGACGGTCCGACTCGCACCGCTTTGACTGGGCAGGCTTAGATCCTCTAAGCGGTTTACCAGTACTCGTGTGCGGTCGGATTCAGCTCTGCGCGGAAGCATCATGCAGCCCATCTATTTCTTCAAGCCCCGATTGGCGGGGGCGGTCTGTAGATAATCGTTACAGTACACTACATTTAATATCTGTACCTAGACATGTTAGTCTTACTAGCTGCACCAGGGACCAGTTATTCAAAACTAACGATGTTGTTGATAAACATAAAATTAAAACTTCTATCATATTATATTATAGCTAACAATATATATTTTTACTGAAAACATGTGATTAGCTTTTCACGTTTTTTCTGTTGTTTCAACGTTGTTGTTTTTTTCTGTTTTTTTTTTTTTTTTTTTTTGTTGTTGTTTTTTAAACTTTGAAACAATCTTGAGCTTCTGCTGGGTTTTTTGTACGAGTATATTTCTTTTTTTTCATATTTTCCCGTTTATCATGTGTTTTCAGGGCGCTACATGTGTAGAAAGTCTGGATTTTGAAGGTAATCTGATGGGCATGGAGGGAGCAGAATATTTTGGTGATGTTTTACGAAAAAATGTCTACCTTACTGACATAGTATGTATAATTTAGCCCCGCCAAGCGAATTTGTGTCTTCGAGCCTTCCGTCATGACAAATTTTAACTGCGCATGCCCAGCCATTCAGAGGGGCCAGGGATATGGCTTTCTGTCTGAAGGTTCCTCTTGATTCACTGCTTGTATGAGCGAGCAGCGAAGGTTCTGGCGAGACTGCGCGGATGCGCAGGCTCGCCTGAACCTTCGCTGCTCGCATAGGCGATAAGTACCAAAATCGCTTGACAGGGCCCAATTAAAACCTATCACGCTCACAAGTCCATAAAGTAACACCCTTGTGAGACCCGCTTTGGATTACATATTATTTTCTGTAATTATTTTCTGTATTGTGCACTTAACATAGATTGAACCGGCCCCCGCCCACTTGGGCTTGTAGAAATAGATGGGCTGCATGATGCTTCCACGCAGAGCTGAAACCGACCCGCACACGAGTACTGGTAAACTGCTTAGAGGAGCTAAGCTTGCCCAGTCAAAGCGATGCAAGTCGAACCTGCAAGTTTGTACCCAGTATCGTTAAAGAAGCTCTTATAGTTCTTGAGAAATGGGGTGAAAATGACCCCGCTTTCAGAACCTTTATTCACAGTAGCATATCCGTTTAATTTAGAACGTTCAGATTTAAAAGTTTAGCCTTTTGCCATAATTAAATCTGATTACGGGTAAATTTTTAATCATAAAGACAATAATAATAATAATCGACCTTATTTATAGAGGGTAACACATTTAGTAAACTAGTACTAATCTTCCATGTGGCCCTCTTTTCCTGGGTAGAACCAGTACTAAGCAATGTGGATAAAGTCTCTTGCTCAAGGAAACAACACTTGCCGCTCGTGGGGTTCGAACCCGGTACCTCTCGATCCCGAGGCCGATACTTTACCACTGCACCACAGCACTTCCCACAAACAAATATTTTGAACAAAGAAAATCTGTAAGTTCAGAATCGACTCTAGTTGGAGATGGGTGTAAAAACAAAAAGTCGTCACAGTTTGTTTCTGTATCTGTGATAGTAATAATCTCTGAGGAGTACTGAACGTAAAATATCTCGTCTTTTCAGCGTATTGCTTACAACGCACTGGGAAGCGATGAAGCTGAAGCTATTTGTTATGCACTTCTGAAAAATATGACCGTCAAGAAGCTGAATCTTACGGGTAAGTCTTTTCAACACAAACGGATAAAATATCGCAATCTAATGCTACTTTTGATCGTTTTGGGGCCTTCTTGGAGGGTCCTAAAACAATACAAAATAGCATGAAATTGCAACTTAACTGCTGCTACATACGCATGTTGGTATAGCCCTCTTAACTACGACTACATGTACATAAATCGGTAAATAATTTTAACCCTTTTGATAGTGTCGTTTCAAAGTGCAGACCTTTTATTCGTTGATCGTTTCTTCCATTTCATTCTAATCATACAGTGGTAACATCATTATCTTTGTATCTTATCTTTCAGGGAACCGATTTAATGAAAACGATGCAAAGTACTTCAAAGAATTGCTGGTGGTAAAGTTATTTTTATCATATTATGATTATGCCTTATTACTTGACCGAGTCATCTAACTTGGAAAAAGGGGGCATGTAAAAAAAAGATAACACGTTTGTTGTTACAGATCTGTTCTTGAAACTGAAACAGCTTTAAGTATATCGTTGAAAACATATTCTCCAAGTTATTTTGTTTTTGAAAATCGGTTAAGGAACAGGTGACAAAATCCAAATTATAAAGGTAGGTTTTTGCATAATGTTTGCAAAATAATGTAACATATTCACAATTTCATGTAAAATATCTTGGCAGCCGATGTTCAAGACAAAAGCAGTTTAGCTTTCATTTGCTCAAGCATTTCAATTATTTGTTTGTTTGTTTGATTTGAGGTTTAACGTCCCCATCAACACTGTAAAGGTCATTTTGGAGACGTTGCTTCCAATTTTTTTGGACTTTTACCCGACATTGAGATGAAATGACAACTCAAGCCCTGTCGCCCAAGGGTTTATAAGCACCGCACCGCTTTGCCTGGGAGGCTGATATCCTCTAAGCGGTACTCGTGTGCGGTCGGATTCAGCTCTGCATCATGCAACCCATCTATTTCTTCAGGCCCGATGGGCGGGGGCCGAATTCAATTATTTCATGCTGTCGAATCCTCACCTATGTTTCATCTCTGTATTCGTTTGATTTTTATGTTCGCGGAGATGTTGCAGTGATGATGAGTAAGTAATCCTTTATGCAGATTGAATAAATTATTTGTCTAAACCCCGACAGAACCAAGGGTGAGGAATGTTGCAACGTAAAATCGATTTAAGACCCACAGTAGAAAAAAATTCAGACCGTTCCAAGGTGGTACCTCTTTTGTGGTTTATTATTGTTATAGTTTGTCTTTGCATGTACATAATTTTTATTTTGGATAGCCATTTTGCCATTTTGCGGGAATGAATCTGCCGCGTTGGCTTTCCGCTTGTGATATTTTACATACGGTAAATATCTCCTATAAAAGGGTTATCCTTTGGAAGGAAGGAATACACCACAGAAGCGAAAAATATGGAGTGTACATGTTTTCAATGATCCCAAAGGACAAGAAAATATAATCTACACTATGATGTAGGGCAGGGATACGTTTTACCGCCGCCACACATTCCCACACACCAGCTGTAGTGAAGTTATTATTGTTAAAGTTTGTCTTTGCATGTACATAATTTTTATTTTGGATAGCCATTTGGCCATTTTGCGGGAATGAATCTGCCGTGTTGGCTTTCCGCTTGTGATATTTTACATACGGTAAATATGTTCTATAAAAGGGTTATCCTTTGGAAGCAAGGAATACATCACAGAAGTGAAAAACATGGAGTGTACATGTTTTCTGGGCCAGACTAGCTAGTTTCGGCCAATTGGGCCTCATCAGTGACCCTCAGATATTTTCAAAATTCCAAAAAGAATCAATGATCCCAAAATACAAGAAAATATAATCTACCCTATGATGTAGGGCAGTGAGACGTTTTACCGCCGCCACACATTCCCACACACCAGCTGTAGTGAAGTTAAATATGTTCTATAAAAGGGTTATCCTTTGGAAGCAAGGAATACACCACAGAAGTGAAAAATATGGAGTGTACATGTTTTCTGGGCCAGACTAGCTAGTTTCGGCCAATTAGGCCTCATCCGTGGTTTCATGTTTGTGTTTCTTTCTAATTGGTGACTTGGATTGGATCGAGTTGTGAGGTAATTGTGTATTGATTTCTCATCATTGCCTTCATTTCCATTTTGGAAAGCTTAAACGTCCTCTTGCGTTCGACACTATACGTAAATTCTCCTTTATAAAAGCAAAATATAACGAATTTTTGTACTTGCCATTTAAGGCAAGTTAGTGATTACCTTTCACCATATAAATTCCGTACACTTATAAAATGAAATCTGAAGGATGCCTGCATCTTGTTTGGTTCGACAGATAGCAATTTTATACACCCATTAGTTACATTTTCCCTGATAGGTCACATATGTTGAATGCACAAATGAGTCAGGTATGAGAATACAAGAACTTAATACCATGTATGCAAAAAAGTGATCACTCATGTGTGCAAATGAATTAATCAGATGTTTTGAAAAATAATCGAAAATGCCGTTATAGTTTGTGTGTGTGTGTGTGTGTGTGTGTGTGTGTGTGTGTGTGAAGAGTGACGGTTCAACGTGCACGTTTGAACCTAATGCGATGCGTTGCTCGTATCACATACGTCGATAGCTACCGCGCTCACGCGGTCTCATAAATATAGCAGTATTATCGAATGTGCAGCTTAATGATACACCCGAAAATATAGAGACAAAATTTAAAAATTGGTTATACATAGTCTTCTTTCCTTGTTCCGCTTTCCACTCTCCACGCTTTTGTCAAAATTTTCAAGCTCCCCACCACCGACAATTTTCTGTGCATGTATCAAGCTAAAAATTCCGATAATTGCTTGTCACCCGTTCGTCCAGTTTAATCATTTAAATCAGTATAATAAAGTAGAAGTAAAACAAAGATCAAGAATCGATACAATTAACTTACTCCACCCATCAAAGACACCAAAGGAAAAGAAATACAAACATTAAGCGACCAGACCATAATGGAAACCTAAACAAAGGAAGACCATAAGGACAGTTACTTTCCCACAAAATGGCCATATGGCCATCCAAAATTAAAAGACACAAGTGATACACACAGTAAGTAACAAACAACAACATAAATAAATCGCAACAGAAGAACCGCCTTGGAACGGTCAGTGGAAAGATTTCCACTGGGGGGCTAAAATCGATTTTACGTGGCCACAATCCTCGCCCTTACTTCCGCCGCGATTTAGACAAATAATTTGTTCAGTCCGCATGAAGGCCTCCTAGCTCATCAGTGCAACATCTCCGTGAACACCAAATAATCAAAGAACCACAGAGGTGAGACAACGATGAGGACTCGACAGCAAGAAACCACTGAAATGCTGGAGCAAAAGAAAACCAACAGTTAGACTCCGATGGGCCCGACCAGAGACAAATAATTTGTTCAGTCCGCATGAAGGCCTCCTAACTCATCAGTGCAACATCTCCGTGAAAAATCGTAAGTTGACAGACTTGAAGCACGAAAATGTCTGGATTTCAATTTATTCGAATTTTTTATAGACCAAAACAGATTTCTTCCTGATCTTTCAAAGACTTTATCACAATATTTAATCACATGCGTTTTAATAGTAGCAAGACAGGCAGTTAATAATGTAGAAAGTTCAGTGGTAGTGCAAGAGCTAGAATTTGCAATAAATCGTGCTTTGTAAGGTCTATTATGAAGTTTTGGTAACCAGTATAGCGTAGGAAGCTTGTCTTGGCCGTCGGTAACACACACAAAGTTTAATCATTGTTTTTGTATAATTTAATATAAAAAAAACAGATTGTGCCAAAGATTTTTTCCTATAATAATAAGTTTGAGGTTAAGTTTTATATAGGGCTAAAATGCCGAGCCTTGTCTGGTCTGGACGCGAATAAAAAATTCAGTTCCCGCCAGTGAGAAGAGGGACCAATATTTCTTATCAACTAATGTTAAATGACCATCGTGTACTCTTTCAAATTCCAGGAAAATAGTGCAATCAGGGAGCTTTACCTTGGACACAACTATTTTAGAGAGACCGGCGGTGAACAATTAGCTGAAGGACTTGGTAATTTTTACGTTTTCTCTGACTTATTTGATTCCAGTTGTTCAAAGCAAAACATAACTAAATTTTAACCAGTGAGTAGGGCAAATAAACTGTTATGTTCTTCGAGCGACGTTTGCCTTGCAAGATCTCGGTAAGCCATTTCTATGTTGCACTATATATAATTTTCTTTACGGCTATATTTTGGTTATTTGTCATCGCCGAAGAAATTCTAAAGTTCAGAAAGGCACAACATCTGTCTTAATGGCAACTATCCAGAATTAGTCACTAGTTTTTCAATATTTCACACTTCACCTTGTAATGCAGATCCATGTAAAATACCAGTTTATAGAGAGACACGATGTCGAGTTTGCAGGAATATACATTGTTTTGCCTTAAGCAACTGTGTACGGCCGTTTGTGTGGCAGTTATTAAGGTCATCATGCAATTGGTTTCACGGAAAGCTATATTGGCTGTAAATAAGCCAGTAGCACAGAGTGCCTACTCAAGCAGTAACTGTATTTCAAATATGGAAGTATAACAGACGCTCTATTTTGTTCACACGTCGAATAACCCGATGTGTTATCACGTTATTACAGTCTTCTGTCGCGGTTAATTTTTGTTATGGTTTGTCTTTGGGTATTTGTGTCGCTTGTATTATTTTATTTTGGATAGCCTATTGGCCATTTTGTGGGAAAGTAACTGTCCTTTTGGCTTTCCGCTTTTGATGCTTCCATTAGGGTCTGTTAATTCATGTTTGTGTTTCTTTCCTTTTGGTGTCTCTGATGGGAGCTGTGGCTTGATTGCATAGATTCCTGATCATTGCCTCCACTTCTATTCTAAGCTGCACAGTCGGCGAAATAAACACAGTGATGATATGGTCGAACAAATAAAACTCTCTCCTGAGAACATTAGGGACACCAACAGACCAGTCAAAATAAACCACCGAGATTTGTGCGAGAAAAGTCTGCAATATAGAACATCTAACAACGTTTTAGAATGTTCTTTGCAAAAACAAATGCCAGGGCGCGCGTACATTTATTCCGACTGAAAACGTAGGTTGAGGGCTCATTGGGCCGTGTTTGCGAAAACAAAAACTACGTTTGGAGTATAAGCATAAAAAATATATAGCACCAAATGTCAGCTAAAATGCATTTCAGAAAAGAATACCAAAAGTGTTATCTTAACAATACACATTCTAGAAAACATTGAAAGACGCCAGAAAGCATTATAAGTACTGTCGCCACGATCCGTTGTAATGGCAAAATTTAAAGCACGGAGAGAAAATGTCGGTCGATTGTCTCATAGTTTGATATATAAAATTCTTCTGATACCGAGGCCCCGTTTTTGTATTAGTTTAAACAATATTTTATTTACTTCTTTTCAATTACAGATATATAACAAGAATATAACATATAAGAAAGATCAACAGGATTTGAAAACAAGCAATGTTGCTTATACTAATCATCTCCTGATTTTTGGATTTACATCTTTCTATTGTAGATGGGTTTGTTTCTTTCAAAATTTATGATAAACGCGATGATTTTAATTTTGAGATCGTATATTTTCCTTTCTTGGATGGTGATGTCATCGTGCGGCATCCTATCGCGTTTATATTTCGCAATTAATTCGATTTGCCAGGGTGTCCAGTCATGTAACCGACTTCAACATTCGAAATAAATTGTTAACTGCTAAACCTCTTAATCAGGGTTATCGGTATCATAAACTAGGTAAAGCTTTTTCAAAATTTTAAAGTAGAAGTAAAACAAAGATCAGGAATCGATACAATTAACTTACTCCACCCATCAAAGACACCAAAGGGAAAGAAACACAAACATTAAGCGACCAGACCGTAATGGAAACCTAAACAAAGGAAGGCCATAAGGACAGTTACTTTCCCACAAAATGGCCATATGGCCATCCAAAATAAAAAGACACAAGTGATACACACAGTAAGTAACAAACAACACCATAAATAAACCGCCACAGAAGAACCGCCTTGGAACGGTCAGTGGAATGATTTCCACTGGGGGGCTTAAATCGATTTTACGTGGCCACAATCCTCGCCCTTACTTCCGTCGCGATTAAGACAAATAATTTGTTCAGTCCGCATGAAGGCCTCCTAACTCATCAGTGCAACATCTCCGTGAACACAAAAATCAAAGAACCACAGAGGTGAGACAACGGTGAGGACTCGACAGCAAGAAACCACTGAAATGCTGGAGCAAAAGAAAACCAACAGTTAGACTCCGATGGGCCCGACCAGAGACAGAGCATCAGGCACCAACCAACATTACCTTGAATTAGATCTCTCTAATTCTCAATAAGCCTTTACGTTGGAGCCGTCATAGAATCTGAGGCCTGACCCACCGGCGTGCAATTAAAGAGGAAAGCAAAGTTGCCAACCGTGATTGGGTTAACTACCATGCATGCAGTCTGTCGTATAACATCCATGTTGTACCCAATCTTTTTATATCGAAGAATGATTTTACGAAATTGGGTGCTGAAGTCATTGCGGTTATATATTTTTCTGAATTTATATACTAAGTCACCATAAAATTCGGGTTCCGATAGACCTTGTTGCAGAAGAGATTTAAGTCCAATATTGAATTTTGAAATTAAATCAGAATGGCGTCTATAAAATTTTGAAAAGTCTTTGCGTAGTTTATGGTACCGATAACCCTGATTAAGGAGTTTAGCCGTTAATAATTTATTACGAGTGTTGAAGTCAGTTACATGACTACACACTCTAGCAAATCGAATTAATTGCGAAATATAAACGCCATAGGATGGCGCACGAGGAACATCACCATCCAAAAATGGAAAATTTACAATCTCAAAATCAAAGTCATCGCGTTTATCATAAATTTTGCACGAAACAAATCCATCTACAATAGATAGATGTAAATCCAAAAACGGGGCCTCGGTATCAGAAGAATTTGCATTATTTAACTGAAGTTCTGGGGGGTAAATCTGACTGATCAAACCATCGAAATAGGTATTATCAATATTTAATAAATCATCTAAATATCTAGAAGTGGAGCTAAAAGCTTCAATAATTTCAGATTGGTTATCAATGGAAAGCGACAACATGAAGTCTCTTTCATAACAATACAAGAACAGATCAGCCACAAGAGGTGCGCAATTCGTACCCATCGGAATACCCACAATTTGTCTAAATAACTTAGTACCGAATCTAATATAAATATTGTCAAGTAGAAAGGCGAGGGCACCACACACTTTCTGACATGACCAAAGTGTATAATTCTTATACTCTTTAGAAGTGAAAAATGCTTTTCTGACATTACATGCAAGATAGAGAGAATCTTCTCTGTGAAAAGCCCATTCAATTAAATCATTAAGCTTTTCTTTTATAAGATTATGAGGAAGTGTAGTGTAAAGAGTGGAAAAATCGTAAGTAGACAGACTTGAAGCACGAAAATGTCTGGATTTCAATTTATTTAAAACCTCATTCGAATTTTTTATAGACCAAAACAGATTTCTTCCTGATCTTTCAAAGACTTTATCACAATATTTAATTACATGCGTTTTAATAGCAGTAAGACAGGACGTTAATAATTTAGAAAGTTCAGTGGTAGTGCAAGAGCTAGAATTTGCAATAAACCGTGCTTTGTAAGGTTTTTATGAAGTTTTGGTAACCAGTATAGCGTAGGAAGCTTGTCTTGGCCTTCGTTAACACACACAGCAAACTTGGTGGCTGAAAGACAAACGTGTTTATCTACTATAGCTCTCTCTTCAGCTAAAGGCTGAAGTTCATAGGCCTTAGTACCACCAAGCTCCTGCTTAAGCGTGTTAACATAGTGGAGCCGTCACACAACGACGACGTTGTTAGCGGCCTTGTCTGCAGGGGCCAAAACAAACTTCTTATGAAATTCTTGAATACCTAGTTTAAGATGACGTAAAGACATCTTGGGTTTAGGAGGTAATAAGTTAGAATTTTGAGAATAGAAAGAAATGCGTTTATTCGCTAGTCTTAAAATGCTAAGTTTCCAGTCCTTAAGGGCTTTATGCTCAACATACTCTCGCTTACACCATCGATTACCGAATTCATTCAAGGAAGCAGCGATTTCATCTCTACATTTACAGAAATCAATTTTAGAAGGAAACCGATATTTCGGTCCATTAGAAATTATATTCCTTATCCTAGAATCAGGAATAATTTTCAAATTGCCAGTAATTACATGACCAGCAGCCGGATAGCAATACTTTGAGTTTTTACAATCACATGAATCAGGAGTATTAGTATCAATATCAAGATCTGAAACAAGTTTATTGAAATTAAAAATGATAGATCTAACAGGTTTGTTATATTTATAGCAAATTATAGGTGTTCCAGTATTTTGAAAATAAGCAGGAATGGAAGAAAGCACCGATCTATCACGGAAGATTCTTGGCACATCTATAAAATCCAAACCCTTATTAATGAAGGATATTTTGAAGAAATGGCGTTTATGATTAATTTCAGAATCAATGTAAGGACGGAGAGTATGCTGAGTATAGCCTCTAGTTAAGAGAGCCGCATCATATAACTGATGACGTCATTCCGATTTAATTTCAAAATTCAATGTTGGACTTAAATCTCTTCTTTAACAAGGTCTATCGGAACCCGAATTTTATTGTGACTTAGTATATTGATTCAGGAAATATAAATGCAGTGACTTCAGCACCCAGTTTCGTAAACTCATTCTTCGATATAAAAAGATA
This sequence comes from Lucinisca nassula, assembly GCA_963580285.1. Taxonomy (NCBI): domain Eukaryota; kingdom Metazoa; phylum Mollusca; class Bivalvia; order Lucinida; family Lucinidae; genus Lucinisca; species Lucinisca nassula. Next base: position 35,841,545 of record OY757015.1, on the reverse strand, counting down.
GGGTACAACATAAATGTTATACGACAAACTGCATGCATGGTAGTTAACCCAATCAAGGTTGGCAACTTTGCTTCCCTCTTTAATTTGCACGCCAGTGGGTCAGCCCTCAGATTCTATGACGGTACCAACGTAATGGCTTATTGAGAATTTGAGAGATCTAATTCAAGGTAATGTTGGTTGGTGCCTGATGCTCTGTCTCTGGTCGGGCCCATCGGAGTCTAACTGTTGGTTTTCTTTTGCTCCAGCATTTCAGTGGTTTATTGCTGTCGAGTCCTCATCGTTGTATCATCTCTGTGGTTGTTTGATTTTTGTGTTCACGGAGATGTTGCACTGATGAGCTAGGAGGCCTTCATGCGGACTGCACAAATTATTTGTCTAAATCGCGACGGAAGTAAGGGCGATGAATGTGGTCACGTAAAATCGATTTAAGCACCCCCCCCCCACCCCCCCCCCCCCCCCCCCACACACACACAGTGGAATTCGTTTCACTGACCGTTCCAATACGGTTCTTCAGTCGCGGTTTATTTTTGTTATGATTTGTCTTTGAGTGTGTGTATCGCTCATATTATTTTGTTTTGGATAGCCAGTTTGACATTTTGTGGGAAAGTAAATGTCCTTCGGCTTTCCGCTAGGATGGTTTCCTTAAGGGTCTAGTTGTTTCATGTTTGGCTTTTTTCCCTTTTGTGTCTCTGATGGGAGCTGTGGGTTAATTGTATCGATTTCTGATCACTACCTTCACTTCTATTTAGTCTTGATTGAGACTTTAAATTGTTGTGTTAAATCCTTAAATTCCAGTATTTAAGCAAAACGTGTAGACCCAGATCAGATGCTGCGTTTTTGCGGCGTCTCAACCTTAAATGTTTTTACTGTAAGCTTACCGTGTATACACCCTGAACAGACGCCGCGTCTGATCTGAGTCTATACCGTTTGCTAAGCTCAAACCAATGATACCAGTCCAGATTCTATAGCTAACCCTATTACGCAACTCGCTGGTTTCACTACGAGAAAATTATCGCTGTTGTTTGCTGTAAAAAAAAGTTACCCTGGATTTCCTACAAATCGGTGATAGACACGTGGACTTTAGCGCTGACGAGTTTCTATCCTTTATAACTTTGGTCCATTTTTTATCAACAAGAACTATGTCCTTCTATTAAACACACGGTCAGATTCAGCCGTATGCTAATGTCCATTATGGACATGATCGGTTCAACTAAACAGGTCCCAAGTTGGGTAGATACATATCAAAACCCACTTCGTCCTTCAGTTCCTCTTTACCACAATAGCCTCAGAACTATCTTTAAGCGTTGTTTACTCTTCAACAGACTGCATAATTTTCGTGCACTCTTCATTGGTATTAAATATACTTTTTGGTAAAGTAACTAAGCACAGAAACTCCTCAGTGCTAAAGTCCACTTGACAATCCAGGTAACAAATTTCTAGAAAACAGCAGCGTTATTTTTATTGCAGTGAGGTCAGTGTGTTGCATAATAAGGTTATCTATGGAATCTTGGCTGGAATCATGAGTTGGGTTTGGCAAACAATGTAAACCCAGATCAGACGCCACAGAACAAGGCGTCTAATCGGGGTCTTCACTGTTTGCTTACAGTACTAAATTTAAGTGTCAGTCGTCGCAAAATACAGCGTCTGATCAGGGTGTACACTTTCAACAGTTTATGGCTCAGTTCTGGACTATTTTCCCAGCCTACACTCAGCGAGTACCGGTGTGGGCTTTTGGTGCATGTGCGCTTATTGCAGCGAATAAGGTATATTGCTTTCACGCGGACTGAACAAATTATTTGTCTTAATCGCGACGGAAGTAAGGTCGAGATTGTAGCCAGGTAAAATCGATTAAAGCCCCCCAGTGGAATTCACTTCCGCTGACCGTTCCAAGGCGGTTCTTCTGTCGCGGTTTATTTTTGTTATGGTTTGTCTTTGGGTGTTTGTGTCGCTTGTGTTGTTTTGTTTAGAATAGCCTTTTGGCCATTTTGCGGGAAAGTAACTGTCCTTTTGGCTTTCCGCTGTTGGTGTTTCCGTTGGGGTATGTGGCTTCGTGTTTTTGTTTCTTTCCATTTGGTGTCTCTGATGGGAGCTGTGGGTTAATTTATCGATTCCTGATCATTGCCTCTACTTCTATTTATTTATTTAATCTTTTCATAGCGAACAACGACTTCTTAGAAATATTGGATCTCAGCTGGAATCATCTGAGACTGAGAGGTGCAGCTGCTATTGGGGAAGCTCTTATGGTAAGTGTACATCTGGTTTATACTCCGCATTTTACTTTCCAAACTTCCTGGTCACTTTTCACCTCGACCCCTCTGAAAACGGAATTTACTGTTAAAGGAAAGAACTTCTCCTTAAGATCCGATTCGGTAATCCACTAGTGTATTAAATATGCAAATTGACTAGATACGCCCCGTAAACGTTACACCTTGACGGCGTCACGTTTCCTTGTGGTAGAATATTGCACGACCCGCAGAAAAAGCAACCGACTGAAGTCGGTTGATTTCTAAGAGTGCCCTAAAATCACCGTGTCATTCTGTTATTCGGTCATTCGGTCATTCTGTCAGTCTGTCTGTCCGTCCGTAACCCGTTTGTGAAAATTGGTGATAGTGACTTAACCGCTTGGAATATTTAAACAATTTTTGGCATACTGATAGATATCAATGCGATCTAACCAATGAACTTGCGAAATATAACATTCCATTTAGTATAGCCTCGCCGAGGCGAAAAATGTGAAAATTTTCGAACTGCTTCTCCTCGGAAACCGTTGGGCCGATTGAAGTCAAATTTCATATGGAGCCCCTATGGGATGGGGGAAACCAAAATTTGCTCATGGGGTCCAGGTCACATGGTCTGTCTGTCTGTCCGTCCGTAACCCGTTTGTGAAAATTGGTGATAGTGACTTAGCCGCTTGGAAAATTTAAACAATTTTTGGCATACTGATAGATATCAATGAGATCTAACCAATGAACTTGCGAAATATTACATTCCATTTAGTATAGCCTCGCCGAGGCGAAAAATGTGAAAATTTTCGAACTGCTTCTTCTCAGAAACCGTTGGGCCGATTGAAGTCAAATTTCATATGGAGCCTCTATGGGATAGGGAAACCAAAATTTGCTCATGGGGTCCAGGTCACATGACCAAAATGGCCGCCAAACCATATATGGTAAAAACCCTTCAAAAGTAGTCTGCTCCAGAACCACTGGGCAGATTTCCACGAAACTTGATAAATAGCATCTGGGACGTAGGCCCATCATAAATTGCTAAAATGGTGACCCTGGGTTGCCTTGATCTTCTTTGGGTCCGCCCGTAACCCGTTTGTGAAAATTGGTGATAGTGACTTAACCGCTTGGAATATTTAAACAATTTTTGGCATATTGATAGATATCAATGAGATCTTACAAATGAACTTGCGAAATATTACATTCCATTTAGTATAGCCTCGCCGAGGCGAAAAATGTGGAAATTTTCGAACTGCTTCTTCTCGGAAACCGTTGTGCCGATTGAAGTAAAATTTCATATAGAGCCTCTATGGGATAGGGAAACCAAAATTTGCTCATGGGGTCCAGGTCACATGACCAAAATGGCCGCCAAGCCATATATGGTAAAAACCCTTCAAAAATAGTTTTCTCCAGAACCACTGGGCAGATTTCCACGAAACTTGATAAATAGCATCTGGGACGTAGGCCCATCATAAATTGCTAAAATGGTGACCCTGGGTTGACCTTGACCTTCTTTGTGCCTAGGTCAAACTTTGACACATATGCTTTTGTATTGGAAAAGGGAGAATGCATTTTATCCTGCAAACGATTCAGAATACAGTACTAAAGTATAAGATATTTTTGCTCCTTACGATAAGGCGCATTTATTGGGGGAACCGTTTTAGGTCCAGTTCACATGACCAAAATGGCCGCAATACCCATATATGGTAACACTCATAAAGCTAAAAGTATCCGGCGGGTCATGCACTTCAGCTGAAGCACTGGTTGTTAGTAGAATTTTTGTTTAGAAAAATCGTTATTAAAATGCGTCTAAATGACATATGATAAATACAATCTTGCATTCATGCACATGTATTATTAAATTTATTAAAAGTAGAAGTAAAACAAAGATCAGGAATCGATACAATTAACTTGCTCCACCAATCAAAGACACCAAATCATCAAAGATCCTCGTTGAGGATCCCTTTTCCTCAACTCGTTTAATAAATCTAATCATACATGAACACTCATATAACGTCCTCTATACACATCAGATGCGCTAAATGTGTTTGTCATTAGATGGCTAATACAGTGAAACTTCATTCTAATGCGTATGGAACGCGCCGTCTGATTGGATAACGTAAAAAAGTTGCGACAGTACTCGTGCTGTCGTAATCCCGACGTTATCACGTAACGTCGCTTTTTCATTGGCTGGAAATTAGGTTTGTACGCTTGCCGCTTTGTGCAAAATAGTTCAATTTTTAACAAAACAACCGACTATGACTGTATGGGGAGATAAATCGTCGGTTTTACGGTCGCAAATTACGTTTTACGGCGACGCGTCAGCCGTAAAACGAATTTTCCGACGGTAAAACCTCCAATTTACCCCGCTTATGACAATTTACCATGCAGTTTTACCCTAAATGTCTCGAACATCGATGACTTGTTTACTATGGTTAACTTGAGTCCCTTTGTGAATTCTCCCAACCATACATTTAGGATAATTTAGGGGTTTTTGTTTATCTTGAAAACGTATGTTTTATCTTCATAAGGTATGCTGTGTGTATTCATTAGAATCGAGGCGATTCTAATGAATGCATATAACAACAAGACAATGCAAGCGTAGCATCCCCTCGCAGCTGCGATCTAAATCCAGTTTGAATATATGAGACCTAAAAAGCGTTATAGATTACCTTTGATGCTTCTATGGTGATCACTTTGTCTTCTATTCTGTTCACAAGAATGTCTAATACCAAGTCCATTGTGACCTTGACCTTTAACCCTTGACCTTGAAAATTAGTAGGGTTCGTCCTCTCTCCATGGGGAACATTTGTGGAAGGTTTGATGATTCCAGGATGATTGATTTGTCTTCTATCCTGTTCACAAGGTTTTTAATGTCAAGTGCAATGTGACCTTGACCTATGACCCTGAAAAGCAATAGGGTTTTTAATGTCAAGGCCCTTGTGACCTCGAGCGTTGACCCTTGACTTTGAAAATCAATAGGGTTGATCCTTTCTCCATGGGGAACATTTGTGGAAGGTTTGATGCTTCTGTGATGATAGTTTTGTCCTCTATCCTGTTTACGAGGTTTTTAATGTCAAGTGCATTGTGACCTTTACCTTTGACCCCTGATATTAAAAACCAATATGGTCCATTCTCTCTCCATGTGGAACGTTGTGGAAGGTGTGACGATTCTATGATAATTGGTTTGTCTTTTATCCAGTTCAAAAGGTTTTTAATGCAAAGTGCATCTTGACCTTGACCTTTGACCCTTGACCTTGAAAATCAATAGGGTTCATCTTCCCTCCACGACGAATATTTGTGGAAGGTTTGATGCGTCTCTGCTGATAGCGTCTATCCTGTTCACAATGTTTTTAATGTAGAGTCAACTGTGATTCTGACATTTGACCCTTGACTTTGAAAATCAGTAGGGTTCATCCTCACTCCAGGGGGAACATTTGTGGTAAGTCAGATTTTTCTATGATGACAGGTTTATCTTCTATGTTGTTCACAAGGTTCCGGGCTCAAACACCCACGCACCCACCTATCCCCTACGCATACGGATGCACGGCAGCGATGCTATATCCCCATCGCAACTGTGTTGCGAGGGGATAATAAGGTATACTGTGTGTATTCATTAGAATCGCCGGAATGAGGCGATTCAAATGAGTGCACATTTATATTAATAAGCAAGTATTACATGAGCTTTTGATGTTACAAATAGTATCCCAATTATGGCTCCTGGTCGAGCGCTATAATAAAACCTCAGTTATTCAAACTAAACAATCCCTATGTCGAAACCAGTTTCGTGGTCCTAAAGTCGTTCCAGCCATTGAAGTTCGACTATTCTTATTTGAAGAATATTAAACTATAAAACCCAGCATCAGCGTCAACAGCGTTACGACATAAGGTCTAAACAAATACCTGTATTTCCGCATATACAGAAAAAAAATGAAACAAATTCTTTCTTACCGACCTTAATTTTCTCTAGCACTTTCGATTAAAAGTCGTAAAACTCTTAAAATGGCAAAACCAATGATTACAGTCCTGTTCTTTTTGCACGTTGAACATCATAACCTCATTATTTGAATGTTTTCTGTAATGAGAGGTTCGAATCTAGCCATTTTCGAGATTTTTGTTCTTTTCTTTTCATCACATAAAAAGTTAACAAAAACGAATAGACCTACCGATCCTATTTTATTCGGCATGTTAGGGGAAACACGTCTACTTTTAGGCCTAAACGTCACTGTTCATTTGATGGCGTCCAATCGAATATATGGAAATACATATATACTACTCAAAGTTTGATAGGGATCACTTTTTATATACAAAATTTTGCACTGAAAATTTTAAATTTCATGACAGAATTTGAACTCCGAATGTTGATAAATATCTTAAGCAGAAACTCATGTGCAATTCAGTACTCATGAAAGTGCACACTTCTCACACTTAGCAAGTGAATTCATGCACCCCAAAAATCTTGCGTAACACTGCATTCAAACAGAAAAATCAAACTTGTCAGTGTTCCTTTACTAAGCGTGAAAAGGAATTCATTTGATTTGTGAAACTTTAAAATGCCAAGGGGACAGTTAAGAAACCGCCTGAGTCCCGAAGAAATGAACCGTAGCGTCGGAATGTTGAAATCCGGCGTCTCTCAACGTCGTGTTGCTGGGATTCTGAATGTGTCTCAGAGCGCGGTTTCCCGAATATGGAGTCGGCATCTTTCCCACGGGAATCCTTCACACAGACACGGCGGGGTCGAGAAAGGGTTGCAACTCAACGTCAGGTCCGTTTTTTGTTGATTCAGTCTCGACGTCAACGCTTCCTGAACGCTACGCGTTTGAGTAACGAGTTTAGGAACGGAACTGGAGCACGAATTTCTACTCAAACTGTCAGAAACAGGCACCACGATTTCGATCTGAATGCCAGGAGGCCTGCTGTATGTGTTCCGTTGACGATACAGCACATGCAAGACCGGTTGGATTTTGCCAGAAGTCACGTCAGGTGGACGATTCGTGACTGGACGCCAGTACTGTTTACTGACGAGTCCAGATTCTGTCTAGATATCACTGATAAACGTCAATTAATGCGGCTATTGTCTAAAGAGCGATTCGATGACTTGATTGTGGCAGAGCATGATCGCTATGGAAAGGCATCAGTCATGGTTTGGGCTGGGATATGCGTTAACGGTAAAACTGACTTGTACGCCGTTGAAAACGGACCGTTAACGGCAGTGAGGTACTGTAATGAGATTCTTGATCAATTTGTGAGACCATACGCCGGTGCTATCGGCCCGGGCTTTATTCTGATGGACGATAATGCCCATCCCCACCGTGCCCACGTCACTGATGCCTATCTGGAACGTGAGACAATCGGTCGTATGGACTGGCCTGCTTGATCACCGGACTTAAATCCGATTGAGCATGCGTGGGACATGCTTCAGCCTGCTGTGTCAGCCCGACCTGTGGAGCCAAGGACTTTACAGGAGCTCAAAGATGCATTGGTTGCTGAATGGAGGCTGATTCCACAAAACCGGATACACACTCTGATTACGAGCATGTGCAGGCGATGTCGTGCTGTAATTTATACCCTTGGACGCCATACACGTTATTAGACACGTCTGTCTAAACAAATTTGGAAATTTGTGAATATTCAATTGTCCAAATCCCTTCGTGTTACGGCAAGTTTTGTGGGTGCCAACACGGTTGCTGTTGTCATGCTTCAATGCAGTGGCAGTTGACAAAATTAATCACTAGTCTATTTGAAGGATATGTTTTTTATCATTGTGTATCAAATTTGGATTCAGCTGATTAATTATACAAAAATTATGTTGCATTAAAAAAGTGATCCCTATCAAACTTTGAGTAGTATATATATATAAGTTTACATAAAGTTTAACATTGATATTGAATAATTTAAGTTTTTGCACATGTAGACATAGGAATGTCTAATATGTAGCGTCACAACATGTTTTATTTTGCGTTCGATTCCTCGTTGGTTATAGTTGTCACATTTTAACAATAAAAACAAGATGTGTTTGTGAAACACTGATGCCCCCGGACAGCGCATGTTAAATTTTGAAAAAAAATAGGTCAAAGGTCAAGTTCAAGGTCACAAGATCAAAAATTATGGTACCACTGGAAAGGTCTTGTGATAAGGTATACACATGTGAAGTATGAAAGCTGTACCACTTACCATTCAAAAGTTATGCCCAATGTTAAAGTTTTTGCAGACGGACAAACGGACAAACAGACAAACAGACGGACAGACCAAAAACTATATGCCCCCCAGAATCTTAGATTCCGGGGGCATAAAAACACAAAAATCAAATCATTACATTGTGATTTGAAGTAAAATTAAATGAACATTTTATCTAAACTGTGTTGATTATACCGTAGCTCTAAATAAGGCGCTATAAATATTGATATTTTTACTTATTTCTGGACGAAAACAGATGTTGTGGCTACTCACTAGAAGCGCCTCTACAAGGCTCTTCTAATAAATAGCCACAGCATATATTTTCGTGCTGAAATAAGAAAATTGATATGTGGATACCCCCTCTTAGTTGGAGCTAGGTTATACACCTCTGGGTTTATACACGCACGCCCTGTTGTCCATGTGATTATCACTGTCCCATAAACTTAAAGATTTTGCAAACTGTTTAATAGACAGAGTGTTATGGAAAACATTGCCTACACTGTTTGTTTAAAAAGAAGGAATGTTTAGTATTAACAAAAATGTCCTAGTTCAGGACAATTTTTTTCATCCTTAACTCAGAAATAATTGACCCATCAATTCTGCGAGATTTTTTATTTGGTTCCCTAAGAGCTCTTTTATTAGTTACCACTTTACAAATTAATTTTACTTTGTATTTGCAGAAACATTTCGCTACTGCCCTTAATTGTAGAACGGTTGGCTTAAAGGAACAGACCGAAGCAAAGAAAAAAACGTTTCTCTGTTTCGAATACAAAGCATACAAAAGAAACGGAATCATCTATATTTTCAGAAAAACAGGGGTTTACTGGTGCTTAATATCTCCTGGAATGGATTCCATTGTAACGGAATAATGGCTCTGGCTAAGGCACTCGAAGTAAACCGCTACTTGGTGGACTTAGATCTTTCCTGCAACAGATTATCAGAGTCGTGCATAGCCCAGATACTAAAGGGGCTGCAGAAAAACACTACACTTACTACTCTAAAGGTTTGAAGCTGTTTTCTTTCAATCTGAATGAGTGAATACAACACAATGGGACTAAAATAATTTCCGACGGAAAAGTCTTAAGAAGAAGAAGAAGAAGAACAGAAAGAAAGAAAGAAAGATTTTTTCAAAGCAAGATGCCTAAATTGGACAAGTCCTGAATAACTTAACTATGGTGCCTCTGAACATAACTGCGCTAGTTTTTTTGTTTGTTTTTTTTTTTGTTCGCAATGGTTGTATATCTCCATTGAAGCTTAATGCCTATGATAATCTTTGTCAAAGTTTTCTTGAAGTATGTGGCAGATCTTAGTAACTCTCTTGAAATTAGGCAGGAACACCGCAATGGACAACTGGTGCTAGATATATTCTTGAATGTTTTTATTCTAAAGGCGCCTTGCCCATGCATAGCTCTGAAAGGGCTGCAGAAAATTCTCATTTGAAAAAAAAATATATATTTTCTTTTCTTTAAAAGAAGAATTCTTTCCTTGAAGGTAGCCCTCTTTGAGAAAGAAGAAAAGAAGACACTTCTTTTCTGTAAGAGTTAGCCTAAATGGCCTATTTGAAGTGCGACTGAACAAAACCCAGTAGTTGCTTTTTCATATGGTCCTTCAGTGACATGGGGCTACATGTTCTTATCGGGCACACAGACTTATCTAGAACATATTTTATTGCAAGTTGCACACTGCGAAAGGTTTCTCGATGTCTGTGGAGACATGACCGTACTTTTGCTGACACTTTAGATGTTTTACTCCTAGCAGTCAGAGATTGAAAACTTTCCATGAGGTGTTTTATTTTTTGTCTTATTTGAAACTAGCTGCATTTAATTCCTTAACAGCCATCTCACGAGGCTAGAATCGGTTAGGGACGGTCTTTAATTTTACTTTATTTGCTAACTTACGAGAAAAAAAATGTAGATAGTTGTGTTGATAACACTAAATTATTAGGTTTTCACAAAGCAACAGTACCGAATTTAACCCATATATGCCTCGCGGCCCTTTTCTGGGACATTGGCAAACAGTGCAGACACAGATCAGACGCCGCAAAACGCGGCGTCTGATCTGTGTCTTCACTATTTGCTTAAAGAACACTCATTTTTGTAAAATTTCATACAAGCAATAACAAACCTGACACCCCTATAATTGGGAATGGTCCACTCCAAACTTACTGGATTGAATATTCCATTGTCATATATGGGTTAAAACATTACAAGCAGAAAACCAAAAGAAAGTTTTTCAAAAAAGCCAAACAGCTTCCCGGTATATACATGCAAAGGCAAACAATGACAATAATGAACTACTACGTGGATACAAGGGGGTGGGATACATTCTGCTTAATAGGCATTTAATCGGCCGGCTTTTCGTGTACTTCAGGAATGACTGGGCAAACATCTTGATCTAAAAAGGTAGAATTTTAGTCCCCTGTAGAATCTACGACAGCATTGTGATTGTACGAGTATAGCTTCAAACAATACTCAGACCACCAAAAAGACTGTCGTTGTCTCTTTGCCTACTTCAGGGAATGGGTACACCTTCAGGGGTGGCAACTCCTGCAAAAACATTGTCTTGGTCTATTCTTAAAGGCAAGAATAAGCTTTCGAGTTAAGTAACCCGTAGGGTCTTAGTTGTCATGAAGGGGAAGAAGTCCGCAGCGTCTCTCTTGTAAACATACGTCGGTAATATATAAAGTGTATTCATTCCTCTAAATAAAATGTTAAATGAACTTTACGTTTGTTGTTGACCAGTTCAGAATAAACTTCATTAAAAAGCATGGGCAGTCTCACTTCCCGGATAAAATTATCTCAAGTGATGGCTTTCTCTATTTTTCAGATAGGTAAAAACTGCTTATCGCCGAAAGGCGCCACTTCTATGGTGCAATTTCTGAAAGAGAATATCAACATGGGACTGGAATATATTGACCTGGCTGTAAGTTATCGAATAAGGCTAGATGAACAATTTCTTATATGAGCTACCTTAAGGTCTCTTCTACACATCTACGGGCAGAAAATGCTCTGGCGTAACTGAACTAATGTGCCTTTGCCGGTCGGCTATGCCCTTACAACTGAGTACCTTTTTCAAAAAAATCCGTGTATTGTTTGTTTAACAAATTAAACAATAAACATTAGGTATTGATTGTGTAAATATGTAGCACAAAAATGTTCTTGACATGTGCACACCCACAAAGTTATATAGCCTTCGCCATCACGTGGCACCAATCTAAGGTAGCGCTGACCAATCAATTAAATTGCATCGGTTAGAAGGCAGTTGGTCTGAACTTAAATCAGTGGTAAAACAGAAGGGGAGACATTGATCAGGATGCGATACACGTACCATACACCTTCCATACAAGACAACCATAGACAAAAGGCACAAACATAAAGCAACGGCGCGATAATAATAAAATATTACAAATAGAAAGCCAAAAGGACAGTTTGTTTCCCAAACACTGGCCAAATGACCATACAAATAATGTATATATTACCAGGACATACATGTAAAGACATGTTAAGTAGCGTTAATTTGATTGTATAACGAAACGTCAAACATTGCGGGTCATTTTGTGTCGTCTTCCAGCGAAAGGGAGGAAAGCGATAGAAGTAAAAGTGTCTTTGATGGGTGGAGTAAGTTAATTGTATCGATTCATGATCTTTGTTTTACTTCTACCTTGTCCAACTGTAAGCCAATATCAGTTGCACGCCCAAGTGACGCAAGATACTCGTCACCTTTGCCTCACCCAACCACCCACAAGAGTAGCGTTAAATATATAGAGTATGCCAGAATGAAGATATGTATCGTTATAATTCCGAGGATCATTTCAGTGCGGAAGTCCTAAGAAGGTAACGGTCGCATAGAAATTTATTTCTAAGAGTTTGTTGAAACAAGCAAAGCAAGGATCAAAATTGTGTCATTCTTCTACATGATATACAGCTGTTTTTATAGCTACAAGATCATATCGAAAAAGTGAATTTGACCTACTAATGATCACTAGAACTATTATAATGCCAGTAGAAATTTTTATAGCTAACTTCCGATCAGCGTTCACTTATTCGACTTCCTTTGTTAGAATACTAAGATAAAGCATATTTCATGTGCTATTAATCAGCTGCATTAGACTAATATCACTAACAGCAATAATGGTTACAATGGCGATGACAAAATATATGGGCTGTCTCATCTGGATATTCCCTAATTGAATATGCATATGTACCGGTCACATGTTTGAAAGGGTTTAAATATTTCTGAATGCCTAAATACTGTAAAATGTAAACATTTCCAGGATCAGTGTGTTGAAGAAGACTTTCAGGCTATTTTCAATGAAATAAATGAAATACGACCATTGACAATCAAACATGGTGGGGTATGGTCCAACGAAAGAGAAACCATTGGAAGCCAGGTATTGTGTTGTTTTATTAAAAAACGAAAGACAAACTATGTTTAAAAAATCTGGACCTGTGTGGATTTCATTTCAACAAGAGTGAGAGTTCCTCTTAGAAGATGTCAGTGTGTGTGTGTGTGTTTTTGTGTTTATATATATATATATATATATAAGATGTCCTCATATGCGATGGTTTACTACTTATTGTGTTTCTCTCTCTCTCTCTCTCTCTCTCTCTCTCTCTCTCTCTCTCCTAAGAAATTTTGAACTAAAAAGTCTAAGCAAAATTCAATAAAGAGTGTATGTCCCTCTTTTTTTAGTTTAACGGCCTAGTCAAAACTAGTTAGGCCATTCAGAGTCTGTCAGTTTACTTATACAAACTTTTCCTTCGCAGGCTTAAGGCGGTTAACGAGTACAGTGAAGCTTCACAGCAGCCTCTTTTATCCGTTGTGTCTCGACAGTCATTGCTTGCCTTCTTTGGAAAGCCCATAGGCCGTTGGTTACGTGAATCCTCCATAACTTATCTCATAGGTCCTCTTGTAGGTTCTTCTGACTGAATTATCATATGGGCTGCGCCAAGCAAAAGGGAGTCTTCGAGTACGTGCGGCCAGCGAAGACTCAGATCAGACTATGCACCAGAGTCTTAGCTGTTATTCATCTGTATACCCGAATACCCGAAGTTTCTTTGTACAGACTGGGAAGGTACTTAGCCTACAAGATGCCAGTGATAATCTTTACACCTGTCGTCTGCTGTGTCGTCTGCTGGTATCTTTAATTTAAGTTAGTTTTGCAAACAGTGTAGGAGCAGTCTGATCAGGTGCCACACTGTTTGCCTTTATGTTTATTTGATTTGAGGTTGAACGTCCCCGTCAACACTGTAAATGTCATTTTGGGGGCGTTGCTACCAATTTTTGTGGGACTTTTACCTGACATTGAGATGAAATGTCATCTCAAGCCCTGCCGCCCAATGAAACCAATAGGGTTTATAAGCAGGGACGGGCCGACTCGCACCGCTTTGCCTGGGCAAGCTTAGATCCTCTAAGCGGTTTACCATTTCTCATGTGCGGCTCGGTTTCAGCTCTGCGTTGAAGCATCAAGCAGCCCATATATTTCTTCAAGCCCCGATGGGTGGGGGCGTTGCCTTTATGTGAAATTTTGAAAAAATTTCAAGAAGAAAACGCAGCAAACGACATAAAAAGACGACATTTTTCATCGCATCCTAAGGGTTAGTAGGCTGATTTGTGACTTCGCTGAGAGCACATGCTGTAAGACACATTTTCAGTTGTCACGTCCTATGTGAAGGAGTAGGGAACATACCGGTTCCAGACTGTCAATCGGTCTTACTTGCTATCGGCTGATTTAAAACTCATGATTGTCTTTTAAAGACCATTAATAGTTTTTAAGCAGCCAGTAGCGAGGTACATCGATGGATAGTCTGAAGTCGGTATATCCTCTGCTGTTTCTTCGTGAATCGGAAAATTAATCATCTACTAGAAACTGGTGACTAAATGTGATGAAAAGATTAAACTTAAAATACATATGTAGGATGCAATCTGGTTAGCAATCACATAAAGGACTGGTATACAATACTTTACTTAACATAAAATCAAATCCATATAAATAGTCATTTTATATGAAAATTTCACTTGTTCAGTGTGTGTACAATATTTGCTGTAGGATCCATCTGAAGATGAACTGGCTCTGTTGAACGAGAATCCACTGTTCGTTTTGATGGAAATGATGAAAGTGCTCGGATTCCGATTGGTCGATCTCTTCCATGTACTCGATAAGGACCACAGTAAATCTATATCCATTGATGAATTTAAGGAAGGATTAGAGGTAGAAGCAAACCTATATTATCAGTTATCCCAAATATTAATTGCATTGTAACATTGACCTGATAAAGATATGCTATCTCATGACAAGTGAGCTCTATCAGGTCAACATCACATTGTCCTTCTATGAACTGGACTACTGGATAAATTGACAAAACTGTAAATGTATACAAGAGAATTAAGTGATAAAAAGAATACCAGATTCGTGTCATTTGATGTCAAGTTTATCAGGATCGGCTTCGAGAACGCATGTAGAATCACTCGGCAAGCCTCGCGATTCTACAAGCGTTCTCGAAGTCTTGCCTGATAAACTTGATATCAAAAGAAATGAACATGGTATTCAAAGAAGGACTAAACAGTTAGGGTTCTGATAGTTGATTTGTTCCATATACAAATGATAGTTACTAGGAAGTATCCCAATCTCAGCATACATCCTACCAATGACACCAAGTGACAGAGCATTTCTACATTGTTTGTTTGTTTGTTTGTTTGTTTGTTTTGGTGTTTAGCATCCCCGTCAACACTGTATAGGTCATTTTGGAGTCGTTGCTTCCAGTTATGTGGGACTTTTACCCGATATTGAGATGAAATTACACCTCAAGCCCTGTCGCCCAATGAAACATATAGGGTTTGTAAGCATGGGTGGTCCGACTCGCACCGCTTTGCCTGAGCAGGCTTGGATCCTCTAAGTGGTTTACCAGTAATCGTGTGTGATTTGTTTCAGCTCTGCGTGGAAACATCATGCAGCCCATCTATTTCTACAAGCCTCGATAGGCGGGGGTCGGCATATTACATTGAGAATGCTTATTCAGATAGTTGGTTCAGATAGTTGGTTTGTTGCATGTATGCAGTAAAGAGGACAGAAGATATTATTATGACGGGGAACAAGGGATGTCATACCCCGTCTGGGAACGATAGTTGTCCGAGACGTTAGTCGTGAGAAAAATATATTTACATGTAACGTCAACAAACGCACTTCCTTCACAAATTTTAACTTGGGAGTTACCACCCAGAGCACTATTGTCTAACTGAATTTGTGGGAGGTGTACTTTTCTAGAAATCTCAAGTGTGTTTCCGAATGAGTGTGTTGTATATTACAGGCGGTACAAATTCCACTGAAGAGAAAATCCCTTGAGACCTTTGTAAAAGGTGTCGATGCTGACAGAAGTGGTGAAATAGAATATTTGTGAGTTGGTATTAGAATAACACAATCATGTGACACAGTTCCATCCTATCATGGCTCCAAAATTGACAAATTGGCGAAAAGTATTCATAGTTTTGTTATCTCTGCTTCAGACATAAAATAAGTAAAATTATGTTTGTGGGGTGGTTTGGTGACGCAATGGTGACGTGTATCTTGCGTCACTTGGGCATCCAACTGATATTGGCTTACAGTTGGACACTGCCTGTTGTATTTGCAGCAGGTAAGGGTAGAAAGGGGAATGTTGTTATTTCTTCTGTTTATGCATTGTCACTCATTTTCCTCTTTTTCCTCTGTCCCTCACTTTTATCTCCTCTACTATCTCTTCTATGTCTTTTCTCCCTTTCTCTGGGACACGACACAAAATGACCCACAAGAGTTGGCGTGTCGTTAAACCCAAAACAGTCAATCATTCAAAAATATGTTTGTCCTTGCAAACTCCGCTTTTGTTAGAATGAAACTGGTTTACAATTTAGCTCACCGTCACGTAGTGACGAGGTGAGCTTTTGGGATCACATTTTGTCCGTCGTCCGTCGTCAGTGCGTGCGTGCGTGCGTCCGTGCGTAAACAATTTCTTCAAACGACATCTCCTCCTAAACCACTGATCAGATTTTGACCAAACTTCACAGGAATGATCCTTAGGTGGTCCCCTTTCAAAGTTGTTCAAATGGTTCCGGTCCATTGCACATCAAGGTCACAGGAGCCAAAAATAGATTTTTTTTCACCAAAAACTCAAAAAAAATTTCTTTTCTGAAACCACAAGGCCCAGGTCTTTGATATTTGGTATGAAGCTTCATCTAGTGGACCCCTACCAAGATTGTTCAAATTATAGTGCTGGGGCCAAAAAATACCCCTGCCCCGGGGCCCTTTGGTTTTTACATGGGCTTATATAGGGAAAATCTTTAAAAATCTTCTTCTCCGAAACCGCAAGGCCCAGGTCTTTGATATTTGGTATGAAACTTCATCTAGTGGACCCCTACCAAGATTGTTCAAATTATAGTGCTGGGGCCAAAAATGCCCCCGCCCCGGGTCCCTTTGGTTTAACATGGGTTATATAGGGGAATCTTTAAAAATCTTCTCCTCTGAAACCGCAAGGCCCAGGTCTTTGATATTTGGTATGAAGCTTCATCTAGTGGACCCCTACCAAGATTCTTCAAATTATAGTGCTGGGACCGAAAATGCTCCCGCCCCGGGGCCCTTTCGTCTTACTTGGGCTTATATCGGGAAAATCTTTAAAAATCTTCTTCTCTGAAACGGCAAGGCCCATGTCTTTGATATTTGGTATGAAGCTTCATCTAGTGGACCCCTACCAAGATTGTTAAAATTATAGTGCTGGGGCCAAAAAAGCCCCCACCCCGGGGCCCTTTGGTTTTACATGGGCTTATATAGGGAAAATCTTTAAAAATCTTCTTCTCTGAAACTGCAAGGCCCAGGTCTTTGCTATTTGGTATGAAGCTTCATCTTGTGGACCTCTACCAACATTGTTCAAATTATAGCCCTGGGGCCAAAAATGCCCCCGCTCCGGGGCCCTTTTGTTTTTTAGGTTTATACATGTATGGGGAAAATCTTGAAAAATCTTCTTCTCTGAAACCACAAGGCCTAGGTCTTTGATATTTGGTATGAAGCTTCAGCTAATGGACTTCTACCAAGATTGTTCAAATAATAGCCCTGAGACCAAAAATGCCCCCGCCTCGTGGCCCTTTTGTTTTACAATGACTTATATAGGGAAAATCTTTAAAAATCTTCTACTATGAAACCACATGGCCTAGGTCTTTGATATTTGGTGTGAAATTTCATCTAGTGGACCTCTTATCAAGATTGTTCAAATTATAGCCCTGGGGCGAAAAATGCCCCCGCCCCGGGACCATTTGGTTTTACATAGACTTTATATAGGGAAATCTTTAAAAATCTTCTTCTCTGAAACCGCAAGGCCCAGGTCTTTGATATTTGGTATGAAGCTTCGTCTAGTGAACCCCTACCAAGATTGTTCAAATTATAGTGCTGGGGCCAAAATTGCCCCCGCCCTGGGGCCCTTTGGTTTTACATGGGCTTATATAGGGAAAATCTTTAAAAATCTTCTTCTCTGAAACGGCAAGGCCCATGTCTTTGATATTTGGTATGGAGCTTCAACTAGTGGACCTCTACCAAGATTGTTCAAATTATAGCCCTCGGGCCAAAAATGCCCCGCCCCGGGGCCATTTGGTTTTACATAGGCTTATATAGTGCTGGGGCCAAAAATGCCCACACCCCGGGGCCCTTTGGTTTTACATAGGCTTATATAGGGAAAATCTTTAAAAAAAATCTTCTTCTCTGAAACCGCAAGGCCAAGATCTTTGATATTTGGTGTGTAGCTTCTTCTAATGGACCTTTGCCAAGATTGTTAAAATTATAGCCTTTGTTGATATTTGGTATGAAGCTTCACCTTTTTAGACCTCCCTCAACATTATGCACATTATAACCCTGGGGTCAATAATGGCCCTCCCCGTGGCCGTCTTGTTACTCTATGGATAAGGTGAGCGATCCAGGGCCATCATGGCTCTCTTGTTTGTTCTGTGGTGTAGTCCTTGCTTCCAAAGGATAACCCTTTCATATAACAGATTTAACGTCACTACAGCTAGTGTTAAGGGAATGTTTGGCGACCGTAAAAAGTCTGCCTGCCTTTCATCATAGTGTAGCTTATATTTTCTTGTTCTTTAGGATCATGGATTCTATTATAAATTTTAAAAATATCTGAGGATCACTGATGAGTCCTAATGGGCCGAAACTAGCTAGTCCGATCCAGAAAAACGTGTACACTCCGTACTTTTCTGTTCTGTGGTGTATTCCTTACTTCCAAAGGATAACCCTTTCATTGAACATATTTAACGTCACTACAGCTGTTGTTAAGGGAATGAGTGTCGGCCGTAAAAAGTCTCCCTGTTCTTCATCACAGTGTAGTTTATTCTTGTCCTAAGGGAGCAATGATTCTGTTGTGGAAATTTGAAAATATTCAAGGGTCACTGTTGAGACCTAATTGACCAAAACTAGCTAGTCTGGCCCAGAAAACAGCTGGTGTTAAGGGAATGTGTTGCGGCCATAAAAAGTCTCCCTGTCCTTCACCATAGTGTAGTTATATTTTCTTGTCCTTTGGGATCTTTGATTCTATTGTTGAATATAAAAATATTTTAGGGTCACTGATGAGGCCTTTATATTCAACATCAGTGACCCTCGAATATATTTAAAATTCTACAATGCAATCACCCATCCCAAAGGACCAGAAAATATAATCTACACAATAATGAAGGGCAAGGAGACGTCAGACCGCCACACATTGCCTTAAACCAACCGCAGCACAGTTTGATATGTTCTAATAAGGTAATCCTTTGGAAGCTTAGACAATTGCAGGATGCGCAAGTTTTCTGAACTAGACTAGCTAGCTTCTGAAAAATAGGAAATGAAAAAGTACACAAGGAACAAGGTATCGGACACGAGACCGAAAGGTAACGAGTTCGATCCCCGCGAGGACAGACAGTTGTGCCCTTAAGTAAGACACAATGCTTGGCAGAAAGTCCTTCCTAGAAGCGAGTTCAAACATAAAACAGCTGATAACTTGTGATGAGTCTATAAAATGGACTATTGAGGGTTTCACACGTGTGGTCATTAGCCTTGGGCTTTCGGAGAATTCCCTTTTTGTAGTTGTTTGACCATTTTGTGTAAAGAACATTCGTTTTGCCTTTCTACTTGAAATATTTATTCTAATTCACTTGCATATATAACGCGACGTCTGATTGGATAACGTCAAAATTTTGCGACAGTATATTCTGCGATATACTGTCGGAAAATCAACGTCATATAGTAACGTCAATTTTCATTGGTTGGTATTTGGTTTTATTTTTTTTAAAACAAGAGGTCCATGATGGCCCTGGATCGCTCACCTGATCCATAGAGTAACAAGTGGGCCCCAGGGAGGGCCATTACTGACCCCAGGGCTACAATGTGCATAATGTTGAGGGAGGTCTAAAAAGGTGAAGCTTCATACCAAATATCAACAAAGGCTATAATATGAACAATCTTGGCAAAGGTTCAATAGATGAAGCTATCCACCAAATATCAAGGCCTGGGACTTGCAGTTTCAGAGAAGAAGTTTTTTTTAAAAGATATTCCCTACATAAGCCTATGAAAAACCAAATGGATCCGGGGCGGGGGCATTTTTGGCCTCAGGGCTATAATTTAAACAATCTCTATATAGAGGTCCACTAGACGAAGCTTCACACCAAATATCAAAGACCTGGGCCTTGCTGTTTCAGAGAATAAGATTTTCAAAGATTATCTCTATGTAAGTCTATGTAAAAACAAAGGGTCCTTGGGCGGGGACATTTGTGGCCCGAGGGCTATAATTTGAATAATCTTGGAAGAGGTACACTAAAAAAAGCTCCATACCAAATTTCAAAGACATGGGCCTTGCAGTTTCAGAGAAGAACTTTTTTAAAGATTTCCCTATATAAGTCTATGTAAAACCAAAGGGTCTCTGTGCGGGGCATTTTTCGCCCCAGGGCTTTAATTTGAACAATCTTGATAGAGGTCCACTAGATGAAATTTCACACCAAATATCAAAAACCTAGGCCGTGTGGGTTCACAGAAGAAGATTTTTAAAGATTTTTCCTATATAAGTCTATGTAAAACAAAAGGATCCCGAGGCGGGGACATTTTTGATCTCCGGGCTGTAATGCGAACAATCTTGGTAGAGGTCCACTTGATGAGGCTCCATACCATACCAAATATCAAAGAAAATGTGCCTTGCAGTTTCAGAGAAGAAGATTTTTAAAGATTTCCCTATATAAGTCTATGTAAAACCAAAGGGTCTTGGGGCAGCGGCATTTTTGGCCACAGGGCTATAATTTGAAAATCTTGATAGAGGTCCACAAGATGAAATTCCACACCAAATATCAAAGACCTAGGTCTTGTGGTTTCACAGAAGATTTTTAAAGATTTTCCCTATATAAGTCTATGTAAAACAAAAGGGCCCGGTGGGGGCGTTTTTGGCCGCAGGGCTATAACTTGAACTGTCTTGGTAGCGGTCCACAAGATGAAGCTTCATACCAAATATCAAAGACCTGGGCCTGGCGGTTTCAGGGAAGAAGATTTTTAAAGATTTTCCCCATATAAGTCTATGTAAAAACAAAGGACCCGGGGCGGGGGCATTTTTGGACCCAGGGCTATAATTTGAACAATCTTGGTAGGGGTCCACTCAAATGTAGCTTCATACCAAATAGCGAAGACCTTGGCCTTGCAGTTACCGAGATGATGATTTTTAAAGAGTTTCCCTATAGCCCATGTAAAACCAAAGGACCCTGGGGCGGGGGCATTTTTGGCCCCAGCACTATAATTGAACAATCTTGGTAGGGGTCCAATAGATGAAGCTTCATACCAAATATCAAAGACCTGGGCCTTGCGGTTTCAGAGAAGAAGAGATTTAAAGATTTTCTCTATATAATCCTATGTTAAATCAAAGGGACCCGGGGAGGGGGCATTTTTGGCCCCAGCACTATAATTTGAAAAATCTTGGTAGGAATCCACTAGATGAAACTTCGTACCAAATATCAAAGACCTGGGCCTTATGGTTTCAGAGAAGAAGATTTTTTTAAGTTTTCATTAAAAAAAACTATTTTTGGCCCCTGTGACCTTGATGTGCAGCAGACCAGAACAATTTGAGCAACTTTGAAAGGGGTCCACCTAAGGATCATTCCTGTGAAGTTTGGTCAAAATCCGATCAGTGGTTTAGGAGGAGATGTCATTTGAAATAAAAGTTTACGCACACACGTACGCACACACGCACGCACACACGCACGCACTGACGACGGACGACGGACGAAAAGTGATCACAAAAGCTCACCTTGTCACTACGTGACAGGTGAGCTAAAAACAAAACAAGTAAATAAGTGCATTAGAATGGGGATAACTGTATTGTAAATTGTCATTTGGGGAGGTAAATAGTCGGTTTTACGGTCGCAAATTCCGTTTTACGGCTCCGCTGACGCGTCGCCGTGAAACGAAATTTCCGACCGTAAATCCCCAAATGACAATTTTGAATACAGTTATCCCCTAAATACGGTGCCATTGGTTTACGTTTCAGCTTCTTTTCCTTTGGTATCTTGGATGTCTACGCGTAGCAAGACGCTATCCACATAAGAGCAGCAACTTTATATCCATTACGAAAACACGCAAATACAAATCATTGCAAATTTTACCGCCGAAAAAATGAAAATCTTAAGATAAAAATTGTAACATTTTTCTTATTTCTGATCAAAATATAGATTGTTGGTACACGTTAGAACCGCCTCATCGAGGTGGTTCGAACGAGTACCCACAATCTATGTTTTAGAGCAGAGATAGGGTATTTCTGCTCAACATATAGATTGTGGGTACACGTTACACCGCCTCATTGAGGCGTTTCTGACCACTACCAACATTCTATATTTAAGAGCAGAAATAAGGAAAATAATGTTTACCCCTTTAAATCCCAGTTTTACTAAATAAAAGTGGGATTCAAGGGGATCAGAATTATATAGGCGTGCTTTCGTGATGATAAACATTTAAACCAGTGTTCATAACTTGTAAAATGTTGTTGTTGTTTCAGGGAAATGGCCAACGCAAACAGACAATACAAGGATAAGTTGAAGCAATATGTGAGGGACGGCGTTCCTATAGAAAACACGGACATTGGGAGAATAGCAAAGCTTGTTAGAAAAATTATTAAAGAAAATGAACTGATGCAAGCAACTAAATACAACAAACAGTGAAATATCTCCTGTTCTTGATACTCACCTGAACATAAACCATACTAAAGTGACTTTCACTGCTATTATCTGCATGATAATCACAGGTCGATAAAACTATACGACAAGCACATTGAAGTTTTTATACTATTTTATAAACAGTGTGCAATGAAAATAAAAGGCCAATAAGTATCAGAAAGTGTTTAATATTATATTTTTAAACGTCCAAGACCACGATCATTTTCCCAGCTTTCACGGGGTAAGGGTGAGGGTTGTGGCCACGTAGAATCGATTTAGTGGAATTCGTTTCCACTGACCGTTCCAAAGCGGTTCTTCTATCGCGGTTTATTTTTGGTATGGTTTGTCTTTGGGTGTTTGTGTCGCTTATATTAGTTTATTTTAGATAGCCTATTGGCCATTTTGTGGGAAAGTAACTGTCCTTTTGGCTTTCCGCTATTGATGTTTCCATTAGGGTCTGTTGATTCATGTTTGTGTTTCTTTCCTTTTGGTGTCTCTGATGGGAGCTGCGGGTTAATTGTATCGATTCCTGATCATAGCCTCCACTTCTACTTTCTAAACATGCTCTTTGTCGTCGCGTTATATTACTGAAACGGTGCTAGGATTCTTTCTCATGGAATTTATCGAAGAATAAAACTTTTATTTCACTCGAAGTGTATATAATGAAGGATAATTCGAATTAGTGATACGTATATACCACCCCAACGGCCTTTTTGTAATGTCGGTAGGTGCCTGATGCTTTGTCTCTGGTCGGGCGCACCGGAATCCAACTGCTGGTTTTCTTTCGTTCTAGCATTTCAGTTATAGCATGCTGTCGAGTCCTCATCGTTGTTTCATCTCTGTATTTGTTTGAGTTTTATGTTCTCGGAGATGTTGCACTGATGAGCAAGAAATCCTTCATGTATTTGTCTAAATTGCGACAAACCAAGGGCGAGGACTATGGTCACGTAAAATCGATTCAAGCCACCCAGTAACCGTTCCAAGGCGGCTCTTCTGTCGTGGTTTATCATTTTTATAGTTCGTCTTTTGTGTGTATTACTAATATTCTGCTGTTTTGGATAACCTTTTGGCAATTTTGTGGGAAAGAAACTGTCCTTTTGGCTTTCCGCCAGTGATGCTTTAATTATAGTGATGGTAATTTATGTTCGTGTTCCTTTCCCTGAGATGTCTTGGATAGGAGGTGTGAGGAAATAAGATTCTTGCACACCAGACAAGGAAATCCGTGATTTTACCCTGGGATAGAAATTTATGTTCTGACCCTGGTGTTCCGACCCAAAATCGAATTTAATCGCGTGTTTGATAAATGCACTGGTTGATTACGACCTCATGCGCGGCGTCGTCATGCGTGACGTCACTAAACATTCCTGTTGTGTTATCACAAAATGGCGGACGTCGGTAACAGAAGTGACAGCAGCATTAAAAATTCGCAATAGAAATGGAAGGTATGCAAGAAAAAGAATCCTATGGGTGATGGACATGACCCGGCAAACAGAGCGCATCCCCCTCCGAGCACACGCGGACCCAGTTGCTCATGAGACAGGTCAACTTGAGGCGTCAGGCAAGAGACGCCTACCCTAGGACTTATTGATGTTTAACGTCCCCGTCAACACTATTTATGTCATTTTGGAGACGTTGCTTCCAATTTTGTGGGCCTTTTACCCGACATTGAGATGAAATGACACTCTTAAGCCCTGCCTCCGAATGAAATCAAAAAGGCTTATAGGCATCAGACGGTCTGTCTCACACCACTTTACCTGGACAGGCTTAATCCTTCTAAGCGGTTAACCACTACTCGTGTGTGATCAACTGCAGCTGTTAGCATGACCATTCTGTACCCTCCTGCCTGTCAAAAGTTAATAAAGTGGGGGGTCGGGACAGAGTGATATGATCCAGATGCCGTTTTTTTTTTCATTCGCTGGTCGTACAGGTCTTCAGGTAGGTTTTGTCATGCCTTGGCTTATTTATTACGAAAACACGCTTATTCAAATATATTGGTAAATTTTTACCACCAAAAAATGAATGTTTTCAGATAAAAATCCTAATATTTTTCATATTTCTGCCCAAAATATAGATTGTGGGCACTCGTCACAACCGCCTCATCGAGGTGGTTCTAACGAGTACCCACAATCTATATTTTAGAGCATAAATAAAAAAAACAAGTTTACCCATGTAAACGCCGGTTGTACTATATAAAAGTTGGGTCCGAGGGGGTCAAAATTATATAGGCGTGTTTTCGTGATGTAATAGCACAGGGCCGTCTTTTTATGTTTCCACAAGTCTTCAGAAAACTTACGCTTATCCTGGTCATGTAAACAGCGTACGATTATGTTGAAACGTCTTACAATGAGATATATCATCTGTACCAACCCTTTAGCATAAATATCTATTTAAATGGATATACTACATTGATAAATGGTCAGAGAAGATGCAATGAACAACAATACCTATTATACAAGAAACTTCAAAGGCTTGGTTTTGACATGCACTATTCCAGACAGGCCTATATATTAGAGGTTAGGCAACACACACTGCACGTTCTGTCGCCAGAAACTGACAAACTGACAACTACCCTTCTTGAAGCAGCGGAATGCAAAGAATGACCGTAGAAAATATTTCATGATCAGATTCCGCGAAAGAATGTTGCCGATGCGGCGGGAATCGAACGCGCGACCTCCGGATCACCAGTTGGGCCACGCAACGACCATCGAGACGGAAATATCGTAATGATGAATAAAAGGTCCTATACATAAAATTGCTTCTGTTACCATAGTTACTACAAATGAAAAATACACATTTGTTTTGTTTTGGTTAGAGGACTCATTTTTCCATTCAAAAGTCTAAAATGTTTTTGTTTATGTAAACTAACCAGCGTATGTTATTGTTTTAAACACCCAAGGGGTCACTGTGACGATTTCGCAGAATAAATCATCTCAAAAGCCAAGATTAGTTACCCTGTGTGTCTTCACAAAAGGTTTGGAACTCTAGTTCCATTTGCTAAGAGAAACAGACGATCACGTAAAGGCCTCCGATTCTTAGAAGGTGTATGCAAAATGCTGCTTTCAATCGAAACTCCATAGAAAATCGAAATTGGTAGTGTTTCATGCTACATGAATTGTCTACATTATTTTCGATCATGGTTGACAGCAATGGTGGCAACAAAGCGCTTTTTAAAGAAATTGCAAAAATGAATGATGTATGTATAGAAATAACAGCAGTTTGAAAATTGCTATATTTTGGAGATAATCTCAGAATTTCACAAATTAAAGCCTTGATTGTAGTGCAAGATCATGAAATATTGAAATGATAAAGTGAGTTTCGATGTTCAATGGACATGTTCTTTCATCTCAGACGCAGAATGATCATCTGCGCTTGCGCAATGCCAAATTACTTGCAAAACCTTTCTACGCACATATTGCAAGACCGCTCTTGAGCAGAATAGTATCGACAAATGCAAATTTATGCATATTGTAGCTAAACGTCCGATTCGCATATTTACAAATGGCTACTGGATAGCTACTGGAATTTACCAGGAAGTTGGTATAGCTACTTTTTTGACCGAGCATATTCCCATCTTGCATGAATAATACCCAGTAAGACTACAATGTATTTTTCCTGTATTAAGTAATGATTGACAGGTTAAAACAGCTGTTAATTTTAAACCCTAATGTGAGACAACACAATGAGACAAAGAAATCTTAACTAGGCGCATAAACGGATATTATTGTCCCATAATTGAGCACGGCGGTGTAATGTCCTAATGTCTGCCCCAGGGCATAGATTATCAAGTCAAGTCAAGTCAAGTCAAAGTTTTATTATTCTCTGGTATACAAAGTACACAGCAAGAGAGCCGTATGAAAGTACATAACCTTGACTTGATAGATTTTGTAAGGTAACCGGGCGCTAAAAGCACATAGGGGCTACCCCCATCTCGCTAAATGGGATTAGTTTATGAACTGCTCTTCCCAGGGCCTCCAATGTGCTGGCACTTGTCAATTCGACAGGTGTCAGCTGACCAATGGGAATATACTGAACTCTTAATCGGAGGAAGGCACAAATCGCACCCAAGGTACAGCGTTTGTCCTAAGAAACACAGTTCTATAGCGATTTTAGAATTTTGAGTGCGGGAATCAGACCAAAGACGGGCTCTAGTATGTGATGACGTGTTGCCAATTTCGACTGCCAAATGTGTCAGAGCACAGCCCTGTTACAGTACATAACCTAGCTGTAACTAAACATCTACAGTGTAAACAATTTCAATTGACGATAGTACTGTATCAACCATTTTAGATTGTTGACCAAAATTCCTGATCAGGATGGAGGTTTTTAAGCTTTCTCCATCCCTATTAGAACTAATTTATCAGTTTATTTGTGAATATAATATTCATTGGGAGATC
Organism: Lucinisca nassula; assembly: GCA_963580285.1. Classification (NCBI taxonomy): domain Eukaryota; kingdom Metazoa; phylum Mollusca; class Bivalvia; order Lucinida; family Lucinidae; genus Lucinisca; species Lucinisca nassula. The sequence goes on along the minus strand of OY757015.1, from coordinate 35,814,571 downwards.
GACTACACATATAAGTAAATTGATACACACTTCCCAATGTATCGTACAGCGGTTCGTGATCAAATATAAATGTCAGGTATAGCTATTGGTAATTTATCGCCACTTTGAAGAATATTAGAACCTAGCAGCCAAACAATGTTAAACACTTTATACAGATATGAATTTAACTTGCCTGCGTAAACACACACATACACATATCCACACGAATATACACATATACGCGTACATTTACACATGCACACACATACACATTAATATACATACACAAACACATTACACATATGCATATATATATACACATATATACACATACACCCGCACATATACATTATATATACATATATGCATGTACACATATACACATATATACATATACATACACATATATACATATATATATATATATATATATATATATATATATATATATATATATATATATATATATATATATATATATATATATATATATAAACCAATGAATTAGCGCACAAAAATCGGTCGCACCGCAACCGGGACTCGAACCACGGATCTCCTGCATTCCGGGCAGACGTGCTAACCATTACACCACCGCGGCCTTCCGACCTTGTACGCCAATTTTAACATTTATAAACCTCTAACGTCATTAGCGCTATTTAGAGACCTTTCATTTACCGCCATAGGCGACCCTATCATTTTTGGTTCTTTTTTTAACCTACGGACGGCGGCCATTTTATTCTATTTATTTATTTATTAGATTTACAAATGTTCTACTGTATCGGAGTAATTATACGAAATTCAAAGTAAAGCACGATACAGGCAATGAAATAAACAAATGAATTAGCGCACAAAAATCGGTCGCACCGCAACCGGGACTCGAACCACGGATCTCCTGCATTCCGGGCAGACGTGCTAACCATTACACCACCGCGGCCTTCCGACCTTGTATGCCAATTTTAACATTTATAAACCTTTAACGTCATTAGCGCTATTTAGAGACCTTTCATTTACCGCCATAGGCGACCCTATCATTTTTGGTTCTTTTTTTAACCTACGGACGGCGGCCATTTTATTCTATTTATTTATTTATTAGATTTACAAATGTTCTACTGTATCGGATTAATTATATGAAATTCAAAAGAAGCACAATACAGGCAATGAAATAAACAAATGAATTAGCGCGCAAAAATCGGTCGCACCGCAACCGGGACTCGAACCACGGATCTCCTGCATTCCGGGCAGACGTGCTAACCATTACACCACCGCGGCCTTCCGACCTTGTACGCCAATTTTAACATTTATAAACCTTTAACGTCATTAGCGCTATTTAGAGACCTTTCATTTACCGCCATAGGCGACCCTATCATTTTTGGTTCTTTTTTTAACCTACGGACGGCGGCCATTTTATTCTATTTATTTATTTATTAGTTTTACAAATGTTCTACTGTATCGGAGTAATTATATGAAATTCAAAGTAAAGCACGATACAGGCAATGAAATAAACAAATGAATTAGCGCACAAAAATCGGTCGCACCGCAACCGGGACTCGAACCACGGATCTCCTGCATTCCGGGCAGACGTGCTAACCATTACACCACCGCGGCCTTCCGACCTTGTACGCCAATTTTAACATTTATAAACCTTTAAAGTCATTAGCGCTATTTAGAGACCTTTCATTTACCGCCATAGGCGACCCTATCATTTTTGGTTCTTTTTATAACCTACGGACGGCGGCCATTTTATTCTATTTATTTATTTATTAGATTTACAAATGTTCTACTGTATCGGAGTAATTATATGAAATTCAAAGTAAAGCACGATACAGGCAATGAAATAAACAAATGAATTAGCGCACAAAAATCGGTCGCACCGCAACCGGGACTCGAACCACGGATCTCCTGCATTCCGGGCAGACGTGCTAACCATTACACCACCGCGGCCTTCCGACCTTGTACGCCAATTTTAACATTTATAAACCTTTAACGTCATTAGCGCTATTTAGAGACCTTTCATTTACCGCCATAGGCGACCCTATCATTTTTGGTTCTTTTTTTAACCTACGGACGGCGGCCATTTTATTCTATTTATTTATTTATTAGATTTACAAATGTTCTACTGTATCGGAGTAATTATATGAAATTCAAAGTAAAACACGATACAGGCAATGAAATAAACAAATGAATTAGCGCACAAAAATCGGTCGCACCGCAACCGGGACTCGAACCACGGATCTCCTGCATTCCGGGCAGACGTGCTAACCATTACACCACCGCGGCCTTCCGACCTTGTACGCCAATTTTAACATGTATAAACCTTTAACGTCATTAGCGCTATTTAGAGACCTTTCATTTACCGCCATAGGCGACCCTATCATTTTTGGTTCTTTTTTTTAACCTACGGACGGCGGCCATTTTATGTTTATTTATTTATTTATTAGATTTACAAATGTTCTACTGTATCGGAGTAATTACATGAAATTCAAAGTAAAGCACGATACAGGCAATGAAATAAACAAATGAATTAGCGCACAAAAATCGGTCGCACCGCAACCGGGACTCGAACCACGGATCTCCTGCATTCCGGGCAGACGTGCTAACCATTACACCACCGCGGCCTTCCGACCTTGTACGCCAATTTTAACATTTATAAACCTTTAACGTCATTAGCGCTATTTAGAGACCTTTCATTTACCGCCATAGGCGACCCTATCATTTTTGGTTCTTTTTTTAACCTACGGACGGCGGCCATTTTATTCTATTTATTTATTTATTGGATTTACAAATGTTCTACAGTATCGGAGTAATTATATGAAATTCAAAGTAAAGCACGATACAGGCAATGAAATAAACAAATGAATTAGCGCACAAAAATCGGTCGCACCGCAACCGGGACTCGAACCACGGATCTCCTGCATTCCGGGCAGACGTGCTAACCATTACACCACCGCGGCCTTCCGACCTTGTACGCCAATTTTAACATTTATAAACCTCTAACGTCATTAGCGCTATTTAGAGACCTTTCATTTACCGCCATAGGCGACCCTATCATTTTTGGTTCTTTTTTTAACCTACGGACGGCGGCCATTTTATTCTATTTATTTATTTATTAGATTTACAAATGTTCTACTGTATCGGAGTAATTATACGAAATTCAAAGTAAAGCACGATACAGGCAATGAAATAAACAAATGAATTAGCGCACAAAAATCGGTCGCACCGCAACCGGGACTCGAACCACGGATCTCCTGCATTCCGGGCAGACGTGCTAACCATTACACCACCGCGGCCTTCCGACCTTGTATGCCAATTTTAACATTTATAAACCTTTAACGTCATTAGCGCTATTTAGAGACCTTTCATTTACCGCCATAGGCGACCCTATCATTTTTGGTTCTTTTTTTAACCTACGGACGGCGGCCATTTTATTCTATTTATTTATTTATTAGATTTACAAATGTTCTACTGTATCGGATTAATTATATGAAATTCAAAAGAAGCACAATACAGGCAATGAAATAAACAAATGAATTAGCGCGCAAAAATCGGTCGCACCGCAACCGGGACTCGAACCACGGATCTCCTGCATTCCGGGCAGACGTGCTAACCATTACACCACCGCGGCCTTCCGACCTTGTACGCCAATTTTAACATTTATAAACCTTTAACGTCATTAGCGCTATTTAGAGACCTTTCATTTACCGCCATAGGCGACCCTATCATTTTTGGTTCTTTTTTTAACCTACGGACGGCGGCCATTTTATTCTATTTATTTATTTATTAGTTTTACAAATGTTCTACTGTATCGGAGTAATTATATGAAATTCAAAGTAAAGCACGATACAGGCAATGAAATAAACAAATGAATTAGCGCACAAAAATCGGTCGCACCGCAACCGGGACTCGAACCACGGATCTCCTGCATTCCGGGCAGACGTGCTAACCATTACACCACCGCGGCCTTCCGACCTTGTACGCCAATTTTAACATTTATAAACCTTTAAAGTCATTAGCGCTATTTAGAGACCTTTCATTTACCGCCATAGGCGACCCTATCATTTTTGGTTCTTTTTATAACCTACGGACGGCGGCCATTTTATTCTATTTATTTATTTATTAGATTTACAAATGTTCTACTGTATCGGAGTAATTATATGAAATTCAAAGTAAAGCACGATACAGGCAATGAAATAAACAAATGAATTAGCGCACAAAAATCGGTCGCACCGCAACCGGGACTCGAACCACGGATCTCCTGCATTCCGGGCAGACGTGCTAACCATTACACCACCGCGGCCTTCCGACCTTGTACGCCAATTTTAACATTTATAAACCTTTAACGTCATTAGCGCTATTTAGAGACCTTTCATTTACCGCCATAGGCGACCCTATCATTTTTGGTTCTTTTTTTAACCTACGGACGGCGGCCATTTTATTCTATTTATTTATTTATTAGATTTACAAATGTTCTACTGTATCGGAGTAATTATATGAAATTCAAAGTAAAACACGATACAGGCAATGAAATAAACAAATGAATTAGCGCACAAAAATCGGTCGCACCGCAACCGGGACTCGAACCACGGATCTCCTGCATTCCGGGCAGACGTGCTAACCATTACACCACCGCGGCCTTCCGACCTTGTACGCCAATTTTAACATGTATAAACCTTTAACGTCATTAGCGCTATTTAGAGACCTTTCATTTACCGCCATAGGCGACCCTATCATTTTTGGTTCTTTTTTTTAACCTACGGACGGCGGCCATTTTATGTTTATTTATTTATTTATTAGATTTACAAATGTTCTACTGTATCGGAGTAATTACATGAAATTCAAAGTAAAGCACGATACAGGCAATGAAATAAACAAATGAATTAGCGCACAAAAATCGGTCGCACCGCAACCGGGACTCGAACCACGGATCTCCTGCATTCCGGGCAGACGTGCTAACCATTACACCACCGCGGCCTTCCGACCTTGTACGCCAATTTTAACATTTATAAACCTTTAACGTCATTAGCGCTATTTAGAGACCTTTCATTTACCGCCATAGGCGACCCTATCATTTTTGGTTCTTTTTTTAACCTACGGACGGCGGCCATTTTATTCTATTTATTTATTTATTGGATTTACAAATGTTCTACAGTATCGGAGTAATTATATGAAATTCAAAGTAAAGCACGATACAGGCAATGAAATAAACAAATGAATTAGCGCACAAAAATCGGTCGCACCGCAACCGGGACTCGAACCACGGATCTCCTGCATTCCGGGCAGACGTGCTAACCATTACACCACCGCGGCCTTCCGACCTTGTACGCCAATTTTAACATTTATAAACCTTTAACGTCATTAGCGCTATTTAGAGACCTTTCATTTACCGCCATAGGCGACCCTATCATTTTTGGTTCGTTTTTTAACCTACGGACGGCGGCCATTTTATTCTATTTATTTATTTATTAGATTTACAAATGTTCTACTGTATCGGAGTAATTATATGAAATTCAAAGTAAAGCACGATACAGGCAATGAAATAAACAAATGAATTAGCGCACAAAAATCGGTCGCACCGCAACCGGGACTCGAACCACGGATCTCCTGCATTCCGGGCAGACGTGCTAACCATTACACCACCGCGGCCTTCCGACCTTGTACGCCAATTTTAACATTTATAAACCTTTAACGTCATTAGCGCTATTTAGAGACCTTTCATTTACCGCCATAGGCGACCCTATCATTTTTGGTTCTTTTTTTAACCAACGGACGGCGGCCATTTTATTCTATTTATTTATTTATTAGATTTACAAATGTTCTACTGTATCGGAGTAATTATATGAAATTCAAAGTAAAGCACGATACAGGCAATGAAATAAACAAATGAATTAGCGCACAAAAATCGGTCGCACCGCAACCGGGACTCGAACCACGGATCTCCTGCATTCCGGGCAGACGTGCTAACCATTACACCACCGCGGCCTTCCGACCTTGAACGCCAATTTTAACATTTATAAACCTTTAACGTCATTAGCGCTATTTAGAGACCTTTCATTTACCGCCATAGGCGACCCTATCATTTTTGGTTCTTTTTTTAACCTACGGACGGCGGCCATTTTATTCTATTTATTTATTTATTAGATTTACAAATGTTCTACTGTATCGGAGTAATTATATGAAATTCAAAGTAAAGCACGATACAGGCAATGAAATAAACAAATGAATTAGCGCACAAAAATCGGTCGCACCGCAACCGGGACTCGAACCACGGATCTCCTGCATTCCGGGCAGACGTGCTAACCATTACACCACCGCGGCCTTCCGACCTTGTACGCCAATTTTAACATTTATAAACCTTTAACGTCATTAGCGCTATTTAGAGACCTTTCATTTACCGCCATAGGCGACCCTATCATTTTTGGTTCTTTTTTTAACCTACGGACGGCGGCCATTTTATTCTATTTATTTATTTATTAGATTTACAAATGTTCTACTGTATCGGAGTAATTATATGAAATTCAAAAGAAGCACGATACAGGCAATGAAATAAACAAATGAATTAGCGCGCAAAAATCGGTCGCACCGCAACCGGGACTCGAACCACGGATCTCCTGCATTCCGGGCAGACGTGCTAACCATTACACCACCGCGGCCTTCCGACCTTGTACGCCAATTTTAACATTTATAAACCTTTAACGTCATTAGCGCTATTTAGAGACCTTTCATTTACCGCCATAGGCGACCCTATCATTTTTGGTTCTTTTTTAACCAACGGACGGCGGCCATTTTATTCTATTTATTTATTTATTAGATTTACAAATGTTCTACTGTATCGGAGTAATTATATGAAATTCAAAGTAAAGCACGATACAGGCAATGAAATAAACAAATGAATTAGCGCACAAAAATCGGTCGCACCGCAACCGGGACTCGAACCACGGATCACCTGCATTCCGGGCAGACGTGCTAACCATTACACCACCGCGGCCTTCCGACCTTGTACGCCAATTTTAACATTTATAAACCTTTAACGTCATTAGCGCTATTTATAGACCTTTCATTTACCGCCATAGGCGACCCTATCATTTTTGGTTCTTTTTTTAACCTACGGACGGCGGCCATTTTATTCTATTTATTTATTTATTTATTAGATTTACAAATGTTCTACTGTATCGGAGTAATTATATGAAATTCAAAGTAAAGCACGATACAGGCAATGAAATAAACAAATGAATTAGCGCACAAAAATCGGTCGCACCGCAACCGGGACTCGAACCACGGATCTCCTGCATTCCGGGCAGACGTGCTAACCATTACACCACCGCGGCCTTCCGACCTTGTACGCCAATTTTAACATTTATAAACCTTTAACGTCATTAGCGCTATTTAGAGACCTTTCATTTACCGCCATAGGCGACCCTATCATTTTTGGTTCTTTTTTTAACCTACGGACGGCGGCCATTTTATTCTATTTATTTATTTATTAGATTTACAAATGTTCTACTGTATCGGAGTAATTATATGAAATTCAAAGTAAAGCACGATACAGGCAATGAAATAAACAAATGAATTAGCGCACAAAAATCGGTCGCACCGCAACCGGGACTCGAACCACGGATCTCCTGCATTCCGGGCAGACGTGCTAACCATTACACCACCGCGGCCTTCCGACCTTGTACGCCATTTTTAACATTTATAAACCTTTAACGTCATTAGCGCTATTTAGAGACCTTTCATTTACCGCCATAGGCGACCCTATCATTTTTGGTTCTTTTTTTAACCTACGGACGGCGGCCATTTTATTCTATTTATTTATTTATTAGATTTACAAATGTTCTACTGTATCGGAGTAATTATATGAAATTCAAAGTAAAGCACGATACAGGCAATGAAATAAACAAATGAATTAGCGCACAAAAATCGGTCGCACCGCAACCGGGACTCGAACCACGGATCTCCTGCATTCCGGGCAGACGTGCTAACCATTACACCACCGCGGCCTTCCGACCTTGTACGCCAATTTTAACATTTATAAACCTTTAAAGTCATTAGCGCTATTTAGAGACCTTTCATTTACCGCCATAGGCGACCCTATCATTTTTGGTTCTTTTTATAACCTACGGACAGCGGCCATTTTATTCTATTTATTTATTTATTAGATTTACAAATGTTCTACTGTATCGGAGTAATTATATGAAATTCAAAGTAAAGCACGATACAGGCAATGAAATAAACAAATGAATTAGCGCACAAAAATCGGTCGCACCGCAACCGGGACTCGAACCACGGATCTCCTGCATTCCGGGCAGACGTGCTAACCATTACACCACCGCGGCCTTCCGACCTTGTACGCCAATTTTAACATTTATAAACCTTTAACGTCATTAGCGCTATTTAGAGACCTTTCATTTACCGCCATAGGCGACCCTATCATTTTTGGTTCTTTTTTTAACCTACGGACGGCGGCCATTTTATTCTATTTATTTATTTATTAGATTTACAAATGTTCTACTGTATCGGAGTAATTATATGAAATTCAAAGTAAAGCACGATACAGGCAATGAAATAAACAAATGAATTAGCGCACAAAAATCGGTCGCACCGCAACCGGGACTCGAACCACGGATCTCCTGCATTCCGGGCAGACGTGCTAACCATTACACCACCGCGGCCTTCCGACCTTGTACGCCAATTTTAACATTTATAAACCTTTAACGTCATTAGCGCTATTTAGAGACCTTTCATTTACCGCCATAGGCGACCCTATCATTTTTGGTTCTTTTTTTAACCTACGGACGGCGGCCATTTTATGTTTATATATTTATTTATTAGATTTACAAATGTTCTACTGTATCGGAGTAATTATATGAAATTCAAAGTAAAGCACGATACAGGCAATGAAATAAACAAATGAATTAGCGCACAAAAATCGGTCGCACCGCAACCGGGACTCGAACCACGGATCTCCTGCATTCCGGGCAGACGTGCTAACCATTACACCACCGCGGCCTTCCGACCTTGTACGCCAATTTTAACATTTATAAACCTTTAACGTCATTAGCGCTATTTAGAGACCTTTCATTTACCGCCATAGGCGACCCTATCATTTTTGGTTCTTTTTTTTAACCTACGGACGGCGGCCATTTTATTCTATTTATTTATTTATTAGATTTACAAATGTTCTACTGTATCGGAGTAATTATATGAAATTCAAAGTAAAGCACGATACAGGCAATGAAATAAACAAATGAATTAGCGCACAAAAATCGGTCGCACCGCAACCGGGACTCGAACCACGGATCTCCTGCATTCCGGGCAGACGTGCTAACCATTACACCACCGCGGCCTTCCGACCTTGTACGCCAATTTTAACATTTATAAACCTTTAACGTCATTAGCGCTATTTAGAGACCTTTCATTTACCGCCATAGGCGACCCTATCATTTTTGGTTCTTTTTTTAACCTACGGACGGCGGCCATTTTATTCTATTTATTTATTTATTAGATTTACAAATGTTCTACTGTATCGGAGTAATTATATGAAATTCAAAGTAAAGCACGATACAGGCAATGAAATAAACAAATGAATTAGCGCACAAAAATCGGTCGCACCGCAACCGGGACTCGAACCACGGATCTCCTGCATTCCGGGCAGACGTGCTAACCATTACACCAACACGGCCTTCCGACCTTGTACGCCAATTTTAACATTTATAAACCTTTAACGTCATTAGCGCTATTTAGAGACCTTTCATTTACCGCCATAGGCGACCCTATCATTTTTGGTTCTTTTTTTAACCTACAGACGGCGGCCATTTTATTCTATTTATTTATTTATTAGATTTACAAATGTTCTACTGTATCGGAGTAATTATATGAAATTCAAAGTAAAGCACGATACAGGCAATGAAATAAACAAATGAATTAGCGCACAAAAATCGGTCGCACCGCAACCGGGACTCGAACCACGGATCTCCTGCATTCCGGGCAGACGTGCTAACCATTACACCACCGCGGTCTTCCGACCTTGTACGCCAATTTTAACATTTATAAACCTTTAACGTCATTAGCGCTATTTAGAGACCTTTCATTTACCGCCATAGGCGACCCTATCATTTTTGGTTCTTTTTTTAACCTACGGACGGCGGCCATTTTATTCTATTTATTTATTTATTAGATTTACAAATGTTCTACTGTATCGGAGTAATTATATGAAATTCAAAGTAAAGCACGATACAGGCAATGAAATAAACAAATGAATTAGCGCACAAAAATCGGTCGCACCGCAACCGGGACTCGAACCACGGATCTCCTGCATTCCGGGCAGACGTGCTAACCATTACACCACCGCGGCCTTCCGACCTTGTACGCCAATTTTAACATTTATAAACCTTTAACGTCATTAGCGCTATTTAGAGACCTTTCATTTACCGCCATAGGCGACCCTATCATTTTTGGTTCTTTTTTTAACCTACGGACGGCGGCCATTTTATTCTATTTATTTATTTATTAGATTTACAAATGTTCTACTGTATCGGAGTAATTATATGAAATTCAAAGTAAAGCACGATACAGGCAATGAAATAAACAAATGAATTAGCGCACAAAAATCGGTCGCACCGCAACCGGGACTCGAACCACGGATCTCCTGCATTCCGGACAGAAGTGCTAACCATTACACCACCGCGGCCTTCCGACCTTGTACGCCAATTTTAACATTTATAAACCTTTAACGTCATTAGCGCTATTTAGAGACCTTTCATTTACCGCCATAGGCGACCCTATCATTTTTGGTTCTTTTTTTAACCTACGGACGGCGGCCATTTTATTCTATTTATTTATTTATTAGATTTACAAATGTTCTACTGTATCGGAGTAATTATATGAAATTCAAAGTAAAGCACGATACAGGCAATGAAATAAACAAATGAATTAGCGCACAAAAATCGGTCGCACCGCAACCGGGACTCGAACCACGGATCTCCTGCATTCCGGGCAGACGTGCTAACCATTACACCACCGCGGCCTTCCGACCTTGTACGCCAATTTTAACATTTATAAACCTTTAACGTCATTAGCGCTATTTAGAGACCTTTCATTTACCGCCATAGGCGACCCTATCATTTTTGGTTCTTTTTTTAACCTACGGACGGCGGCCATTTTATTCTATTTATTTATTTATTTATTAGATTTACAAATGTTCTACTGTATCGGAGTAATTATATGAAATTCAAAGTAAAGCACGATACAGGCAATGAAATAAACAAATGAATTAGCGCACAAAAATCGGTCGCACCGCAACCGGGACTCGAACCACGGATCTCCTGCATTCCGGGCAGACGTGCTAACCATTACACCACCGCGGCCTTCCGACCTTGTACGCCAATTTCAACATTTATAAACCTTTAACGTCATTAGCGCTATTTAGAGACCTTTCATTTACCGCCATAGGCGACCCTATCATTTTTGGTTCTTTTTTTAACCTACGGACGGCGGCCATTTTATTCTATTTATTTATTTATTAGATTTACAAATGTTCTACTGTATCGGAGTAATTATATGAAATTCAAAGTAAAGCACGATACAGGCAATGAAATAAACAAATGAATTAGCGCACAAAAATCGGTCGCACCGCAACCGGGACTCGAACCACGGATCTCCTGCATTCCGGACAGAAGTGCTAACCACTACACCACCGCGGCCTTCCGACCTTGTACGCCAATTTTAACATTTATAAACCTTTAACGTCATTAGCGCTATTTAGAGACCTTTCATTTACCGCCATAGGCGACCCTATCATTTTTGGTTCTTTTTTTAACCTACGGACGGCGGCCATTTTATTCTATTTATTTATTTATTAGATTTACAAATGTTCTACTGTATCGGAGTAATTATATGAAATTCAAAGTAAAGCACGATACAGGCAATGAAATAAACAAATGAATTAGCGCACAAAAATCGGTCGCACCGCAACCGGGACTCGAACCACGGATCTCCTGCATTCCGGGTAGACGTGCTAACCATTACACCACCGCGGCCTTCCGACCTTGTACGCCAATTTTAACATTTATAAACCTTTAACGTCATTAGCGCTATTTAGAGACCTTTCATTTACCGCCATAGGCGACCCTATCATTTTTGGTTCTTTTTTTAACCTACGGACGGCGGCCATTTTATGTTTATATATTTATTTATTAGATTTACAAATGTTCTACTGTATCGGAGTAATTATATGAAATTCAAAGTAAAGCACGATACAGGCAATGAAATAAACAAATGAATTAGCGCACAAAAATCGGTCGCACCGCAACCGGGACTCGAACCACGGATCTCCTGCATTCCGGGCAGACGTGCTAACCATTACACCACCGCGGCCTTCCGACCTTGTACGCCAATTTTAACATTTATAAACCTTTAACGTCATTAGCGCTATTTAGAGACCTTTCATTTACCGCCATAGGCGACCCTATCATTTTTGGTTCTTTTTTTTAACCTACGGACGGCGGCCATTTTATTCTATTTATTTATTTATTAGATTTACAAATGTTCTACTGTATCGGAGTAATTATATGAAATTCAAAGTAAAGCACGATACAGGCAATGAAATAAACAAATGAATTAGCGCACAAAAATCGGTCGCACCGCAACCGGGACTCGAACCACGGATCTCCTGCATTCCGGGCAGACGTGCTAACCATTACACCACCGCGGCCTTCCGACCTTGTACGCCAATTTTAACATTTATAAACCTTTAACGTCATTAGCGCTATTTAGAGACCTTTCATTTACCGCCATAGGCGACCCTATCATTTTTGGTTCTTTTTTTAACCTACGGACGGCGGCCATTTTATTCTATTTATTTATTTATTAGATTTACAAATGTTCTACTGTATCGGAGTAATTATATGAAATTCAAAGTAAAGCACGATACAGGCAATGAAATAAACAAATGAATTAGCGCACAAAAATCGGTCGCACCGCAACCGGGACTCGAACCACGGATCTCCTGCATTCCGGGCAGACGTGCTAACCATTACACCAACACGGCCTTCCGACCTTGTACGCCAATTTTAACATTTATAAACCTTTAACGTCATTAGCGCTATTTAGAGACCTTTCATTTACCGCCATAGGCGACCCTATCATTTTTGGTTCTTTTTTTAACCTACAGACGGCGGCCATTTTATTCTATTTATTTATTTATTAGATTTACAAATGTTCTACTGTATCGGAGTAATTATATGAAATTCAAAGTAAAGCACGATACAGGCAATGAAATAAACAAATGAATTAGCGCACAAAAATCGGTCGCACCGCAACCGGGACTCGAACCACGGATCTCCTGCATTCCGGGCAGACGTGCTAACCATTACACCACCGCGGTCTTCCGACCTTGTACGCCAATTTTAACATTTATAAACCTTTAACGTCATTAGCGCTATTTAGAGACCTTTCATTTACCGCCATAGGCGACCCTATCATTTTTGGTTCTTTTTTTAACCTACGGACGGCGGCCATTTTATTCTATTTATTTATTTATTAGATTTACAAATGTTCTACTGTATCGGAGTAATTATATGAAATTCAAAGTAAAGCACGATACAGGCAATGAAATAAACAAATGAATTAGCGCACAAAAATCGGTCGCACCGCAACCGGGACTCGAACCACGGATCTCCTGCATTCCGGGCAGACGTGCTAACCATTACACCACCGCGGCCTTCCGACCTTGTACGCCAATTTTAACATTTATAAACCTTTAACGTCATTAGCGCTATTTAGAGACCTTTCATTTACCGCCATAGGCGACCCTATCATTTTTGGTTCTTTTTTTAACCTACGGACGGCGGCCATTTTATTCTATTTATTTATTTATTAGATTTACAAATGTTCTACTGTATCGGAGTAATTATATGAAATTCAAAGTAAAGCACGATACAGGCAATGAAATAAACAAATGAATTAGCGCACAAAAATCGGTCGCACCGCAACCGGGACTCGAACCACGGATCTCCTGCATTCCGGACAGAAGTGCTAACCATTACACCACCGCGGCCTTCCGACCTTGTACGCCAATTTTAACATTTATAAACCTTTAACGTCATTAGCGCTATTTAGAGACCTTTCATTTACCGCCATAGGCGACCCTATCATTTTTGGTTCTTTTTTTAACCTACGGACGGCGGCCATTTTATTCTATTTATTTATTTATTAGATTTACAAATGTTCTACTGTATCGGAGTAATTATATGAAATTCAAAGTAAAGCACGATACAGGCAATGAAATAAACAAATGAATTAGCGCACAAAAATCGGTCGCACCGCAACCGGGACTCGAACCACGGATCTCCTGCATTCCGGGCAGACGTGCTAACCATTACACCACCGCGGCCTTCCGACCTTGTACGCCAATTTTAACATTTATAAACCTTTAACGTCATTAGCGCTATTTAGAGACCTTTCATTTACCGCCATAGGCGACCCTATCATTTTTGGTTCTTTTTTTAACCTACGGACGGCGGCCATTTTATTCTATTTATTTATTTATTTATTAGATTTACAAATGTTCTACTGTATCGGAGTAATTATATGAAATTCAAAGTAAAGCACGATACAGGCAATGAAATAAACAAATGAATTAGCGCACAAAAATCGGTCGCACCGCAACCGGGACTCGAACCACGGATCTCCTGCATTCCGGGCAGACGTGCTAACCATTACACCACCGCGGCCTTCCGACCTTGTACGCCAATTTCAACATTTATAAACCTTTAACGTCATTAGCGCTATTTAGAGACCTTTCATTTACCGCCATAGGCGACCCTATCATTTTTGGTTCTTTTTTTAACCTACGGACGGCGGCCATTTTATTCTATTTATTTATTTATTAGATTTACAAATGTTCTACTGTATCGGAGTAATTATATGAAATTCAAAGTAAAGCACGATACAGGCAATGAAATAAACAAATGAATTAGCGCACAAAAATCGGTCGCACCGCAACCGGGACTCGAACCACGGATCTCCTGCATTCCGGACAGAAGTGCTAACCACTACACCACCGCGGCCTTCCGACCTTGTACGCCAATTTTAACATTTATAAACCTTTAACGTCATTAGCGCTATTTAGAGACCTTTCATTTACCGCCATAGGCGACCCTATCATTTTTGGTTCTTTTTTTAACCTACGGACGGCGGCCATTTTATTCTATTTATTTATTTATTAGATTTACAAATGTTCTACTGTATCGGAGTAATTATATGAAATTCAAAGTAAAGCACGATACAGGCAATGAAATAAACAAATGAATTAGCGCACAAAAATCGGTCGCACCGCAACCGGGACTCGAACCACGGATCTCCTGCATTCCGGGTAGACGTGCTAACCATTACACCACCGCGGCCTTCCGACCTTGTACGCCAATTTTAACATTTATAAACCTTTAACGTCATTAGCGCTATTTAGAGACCTTTCATTTACCGCCATAGGCGACCCTATCATTTTTGGTTCTTTTTTTAACCTACGGACGGCGGCCATTTTATTCTATTTATTTATTTATTAGATTTACAAATGTTCTACTGTATCGGAGTAATTATATGAAATTCAAAGTAAAGCACGATACAGGCAATGAAATAAACAAATGAATTAGCGCACAAAAATCGGTCGCACCGCAACCGGGACTCGAACCACGGATCTCCTGCATTCCGGGCAGACGTGCTAACCATTACACCACCGCGGCCTTCCGACCTTGTACGCCAATTTTAACATTTATAAACCTTTAACGTCATTAGCGCTATTTAGAGACCTTTCATTTACCGCCATAGGCGACCCTATCATTTTTGGTTCGTTTTTTAACCTACGGACGGCGGCCATTTTATTCTATTTATTTATTTATTAGATTTACAAATGTTCTACTGTATCGGAGTAATTATATGAAATTCAAAGTAAAGCACGATACAGGCAATGAAATAAACAAATGAATTAGCGCACAAAAATCGGTCGCACCGCAACCGGGACTCGAACCACGGATCTCCTGCATTCCGGGCAGACGTGCTAACCATTACACCACC
This sequence comes from Lucinisca nassula, assembly GCA_963580285.1. Classification (NCBI taxonomy): domain Eukaryota; kingdom Metazoa; phylum Mollusca; class Bivalvia; order Lucinida; family Lucinidae; genus Lucinisca; species Lucinisca nassula. The sequence goes on along the minus strand of OY757015.1, from coordinate 35,798,527 downwards.
GCGGCCTTCCGACCTTGTACGCCAATTTCAACATTTATAAACCTTTAACGTCATTAGCGCTATTTAGAGACCTTTCATTTACCGCCATAGGCGACCCTATCATTTTTGGTTCTTTTTTTAACCTACGGACGGCGGCCATTTTATTCTATTTATTTATTTATTAGATTTACAAATGTTCTACTGTATCGGAGTAATTATATGAAATTCAAAGTAAAGCACGATACAGGCAATGAAATAAACAAATGAATTAGCGCACAAAAATCGGTCGCACCGCAACCGGGACTCGAACCACGGATCTCCTGCATTCCGGACAGAAGTGCTAACCATTACACCACCGCGGCCTTCCGACCTTGTACGCCAATTTTAACATTTATAAACCTTTAACGTCATTAGCGCTATTTAGAGACCTTTCATTTACCGCCATAGGCGACCCTATCATTTTTGGTTCTTTTTTTAACCTACGGACGGCGGCCATTTTATTCTATTTATTTATTTATTAGATTTACAAATGTTCTACTGTATCGGAGTAATTATATGAAATTCAAAGTAAAGCACGATACAGGCAATGAAATAAACAAATGAATTAGCGCACAAAAATCGGTCGCACCGCAACCGGGACTCGAACCACGGATCTCCTGCATTCCGGGTAGACGTGCTAACCATTACACCACCGCGGCCTTCCGACCTTGTACGCCAATTTTAACATTTATAAACCTTTAACATCATTAGCGCTATTTAGAGACCTTTCATTTACCGCCATAGGCGACCCTATCATTTTTGGTTCTTTTTTTAACCTACGGACGGCGGCCATTTTATTCTATTTATTTATTTATTTATTAGATTTACAAATGTTCTACTGTATCGGAGTAATTATATGAAATTCAAAGAAAAGCACGATACAGGCAATGAAATAAACAAATGAATTAGCGCACAAAAATCGGTCGCACCGCAACCGGGACTCGAACCACGGATCTCCTGCATTCCGGGCAGACGTGCTAACCATTACACCACCGCGGCCTTCCGACCTTGTACGCCATTTTTAACATTTATAAACCTTTAACGTCATTAGCGCTATTTAGAGACCTTTCATTTACCGCCATAGGCGACCCTATCATTTTTGGTTCTTTTTTTAACCTACGGACGGCGGCCATTTTATTCTATTTATTTATTTATTAGATTTACAAATGTTCTACTGTATCGGAGTAATTATATGAAATTCAAAGTAAAGCACGATACAGGCAATGAACTAAACAAATGAATTAGCGCACAAAAATCGGTCGCACCGCAACCGGGACTCGAACCACAGATCTCCTGCATTCCGGGCAGACGTGCTAACCATTACACCACCGCGGCCTTCCGACCTTGTACGCCAATTTTAACATTTATAAACCTTTAACGTCATTAGCGCAATTTAGAGACCTTTCATTTACCGCCATAGGCGACCCTATCATTTTTGGTTCTTTTTTTAACCTACGGACGGCGGCCATTTTATTCTATTTATTTATTTATTAGATTTACAAATGTTCTACTGTATCGGAGTAATTATATGAAATTCAAAGTAAAGCACGATACAGGCAATGAAATAAAAAAATGAATTAGCGCACAAAAATCGGTCGCACCGTAACCGGGACTCGAACCACGGATCTCCTGCATTCCGGGCAGACGTGCTAACCATTACACCACCGCGGCCTTCCGACCTTGTATGCCAATTTTAACATTTATAAACCTTTAACGTCATTAGCGCTATTTAGAGACCTTTCATTTACCGCCATAGGCGACCCTATCATTTTTGGTTCTTTTTTGAACCTTTGGACGGCGGCCATTTTATTCTATTTATTTATTTATTAGATTTACAAATGTTCTACTGTATCGGAGTAATTATATGAAATTCAAAGTAAAGCACGATACAGGCAATGAAATAAACAAATGAATTAGCGCACAAAAATCGGTCGCACCGCAACCGGGACTCGAACCACGGATCTCCTGCATTCCGGGCAGACGTGCTAACCATTACACCACCGCGGCCTTCCGACCTTGTACGCCAATTTTAACATTTATAAACCTATATTTACATTTCCAGTGTAAAGTCTACTGTAAACCTATAGAAAACAATTGCGTTCATACGTCCATGAACGCATCGAATCGCGTGCTATTAAGTGACGTCATTCTAAACCATTGTTCTCTACGGGCGTTGATGACGTCAACGCTGATCCGCTCTTCGTAGAAAAACAGCGTGTAAATGTTTTTCAACTTTAAAACGTTGCCCTACAAGCATCTTTTTTGCCCAGTGATGAGGGGCAAATAATGTAAATATAAAAAATAAACTTAATTTTTCTGCTTTTCATGAAAGTATGAACGGCAGTGGCTCGCTAGCAAAGTTTACATGAACCCCTTCGGGGTTCATTTACTTTGCACGCGACCCACTGCGTTCATACTTCCATGAACTGCAGAAAAATAAATTTCATTTCTTGATTAACGTCATTAGCGCTATTTAGAGACCTTTCATTTACCGCCATAGGCGACCCTATCATTTTTGGTTCTTTTTTTAACCTACGGACGGCGGCCATTTTATTCTATTTATTTATTTATTAGATTTACAAATGTTCTACTGTATCGGAGTAATTATATGAAATTCAAAGTAAAGCACGATACAGGCAATGAAATAAACACATGAATTAGCGCACAAAAATCGGTCGCACCGCAACCGGGACTCGAACCACGGATCTCCTGCATTCCGGGCAGACGTGCTAACCATTACACCACCGCGGCCTTCCGACCTTGTACGCCAATTTTAACATTTATAAACCTTTAACGTCATTAGCGCTATTTAGAGACCTTTCATTTACCGCCATCGGCGACCCTATCATTTTTGGTTCTTTTTTTAACCTACGGACGGCGGCCATTTTATTCTATTTATTTATTTATTAGATTTACAAATATTCTACTGTATCGGAGTAATTATATGAAATTCAAAGTAAAGCACGATACAGGCAATGAAATAAACAAATGAATTAGCGCACAAAAATCGGTCGCACCGCAACCGGGACTCGAACCACGGATCTCCTGCATTCCGGGCAGACGTGCTAACCATTACACCACCGCGGCCTTCCGACCTTGTACGCCAATTTTAACATTAATAAACCTTTAACGTCATTAGCGCTATTTAGAGACCTTTCATTTACCGCCATAGGCGACCCTATCATTTTTGGTTCTTTTTTTAACCAACGGACGGCGGCCATTTTATTCTATTTATTTATTTATTAGATTTACAAATGTTCTACTGTATCGGAGTAATTATATGAAATTCAAAGTAAAGCACGATACAGGCAATGAAATAAACAAATGAATTAGCGCACAAAAATCGGTCGCACCGCAACCGGGACTCGAACCACGGATCTCCTGCATTCCGGGCAGACGTGCTAACCATTACACCACCGCGGCCTTCCGACCTTGTACGCCAATTTTAACATTTATAAACCTTTAACGTCATTAGCGCTATTTAGAGACCTTTCATTTACCGCCATAGGCGACCCTATCATTTTTGGTTCTTTTTTTAACCTACGGACGGCGGCCATTTTATTCTATTTATTTATTTATTAGATTTACAAATGTTCTACTGTATCGGAGTAATTATATGAAATTCAAAGTAAAGCACGATACAGGCAATGAAATAAACACATGAATTAGCGCACAAAAATCGGTCGCACCGCAACCGGGACTCGAACCACGGATCTCCTGCATTCCGGGCAGACGTGCTAACCATTACACCACCGCGGCCTTCCGACCTTGTACGCCAATTTTAACATTTATAAACCTTTAACGTCATTAGCGCTATTTAGAGACCTTTCATTTACCGCCATAGGCGACCCTATCATTTTTGGTTCTTTTTTTAACCTACGGACGGCGGCCATTTTATTCTATTTATTTATTTATTAGATTTACAAATGTTCTACTGTATCGGAGTAATTATATGAAATTCAAAGTAAAGCACGATACAGGCAATGAAATAAACAAATGAATTAGCGCACAAAAATCGGTCGCACCGCAACCGGGACTCGAACCACGGATCTCCTGCATTCCGGGCAGACGTGCTAACCATTACACCACCGCGGCCTTCCGACCTTGTACGCCAATTTTAACATTTATAAACCTTTAACGTCATTAGCGCTATTTAGAGACCTTTCATTTACCGCCATAGGCGACCCTATCATTTTTGGTTCTTTTTTTAACCAACGGACGGCGGCCATTTTATTCTATTTATTTATTTATTAGATTTACAAATGTTCTACTGTATCGGAGTAATTATATGAAATTCAAAGTAAAGCACGATACAGGCAATGAAATAAACAAATGAATTAGCGCACAAAAATCGGTCGCACCGCAACCGGGACTCGAACCACGGATCACCTGCATTCCGGGCAGACGTGCTAACCATTACACCACCGCGGCCTTCCGACCTTGTACGCCAATTTTAACATTTATAAACCTTTAACGTCATTAGCGCTATTTAGAGACCTTTCATTTACCGCCATAGGCGACCCTATCATTTTTGGTTCTTTTTTTAACCTACGGACGGCGGCCATTTTATTCTATTTATTTATTTATTAGATTTACAAATGTTCTACTGTATCGGAGTAATTATATGAAATTCAAAGTAAAGCACGATACAGGCAATGAAATAAACAAATGAATTAGCGCACAAAAATCGGTCGCACCGCAACCGGGACTCGAACCACGGATCTCCTGCATTCCGGGCAGACGTGCTAACCATTACACCACCGCGGCCTTCCGACCTTGTACGCCAATTTTAACATTTATAAACCTTTAACGTCATTAGCGCTATTTAGAGACCTTTCATTTACCGCCATAGGCGACCCTATCATTTTTGGTTCTTTTTTTAACCTACGGACGGCGGCCATTTTATTCTATTTATTTATTTATTTATTTATTTATTTATTAGATTTACAAATGTTCTACTGTATCGGAGTAATTATATGAAATTCAAAGTAAAGCACGATACAGGCAATGAAATAAACAAATGAATTAGCGCACAAAAATCGGTCGCACCGCAACCGGGACTCGAACCACGGATCTCCTGCATTCCGGGCAGACGTGCTAACCATTACACCACCGCGGCCTTCCGACCTTGTACGCCAATTTTAACGTTTATAAACCTTTAACTTCATTAGCGCTATTTAGAGACCTTTCATTTACCGCCATAGGCGACCCTATCATTTTTGGTTCTTTTTTTAACCTACGGACGGCGGCCATTTTATTCTATTTATTTATTTATTAGATTTACAAATGTTCTACTGTATCGGAGTAATTATATGAAATTCAAAGTAAAGCACGATACAGGCAATGAAATAAACAAATGAATTAGCGCACAAAAATCGGTCGCACCGCAACCGGGACTCGAACCACGGATCTCCTGCATTCCGGGCAGACGTGCTAACCATTACACCACCGCGGCCTTCCGACCTTGTACGCCATTTTTAACATTTATAAACCTTTAACGTCATTAGCGCTATTTAGAGACCTTTCATTTACCGCCATAGGCGACCCTATCATTTTTGGTTCTTTTTTTAACCTACGGACGGCGGCCATTTTATTCTATTTATTCATTTATTAGATTTACAAATGTTCTACTGTATCGGAGTAATTATATGAAATTCAAAGTAAAGCACGATACAGGTGTCGAAGTCACCTCTTACCAGCGCTGGAACGCAGAGCTACCAGCCGGCAACAATATGGGTTCTCCGGAATAAATGAGAGCCTGTAACAAATATATTCAAACAAAATATTTATTGATGAGATAATCCAATTATATGTGAGATGCGATGATACATGAATTGTTCAATACAATTACATGAAACGACGTGAATACAAGATGGTAATCTAAAAGTCATGTTATGATGGACGGTATACATGTATGTTTACCTGGCAGCCATGACAGTTTCCAGGTATGTAAACAATACAATGAAAGGAATAAAATATTCAGAAATAATGACTTACACATTCTATAATGACCCGATGTTACACTCATTGATGAAAATGATATAAAGCAAAACATACCTGTAACAAATATATTCAAACAATACATTTATTGATGAGATAATCCAATTATATGTGAGATGCGATGATACATGAATTGTTCAATACAATTACATGAAACGACGTGAATACAAGATGATAATCTACAGTACCTAAATCTACCGACTACGGGACTACAGATTACCACGACGGGACCACAGAGTTAATGACCAGGGGACTACCTTAGGGAATATTCACGTAATAGGGCTCATATATAGGATAAGTCAGGGACATGTTATGGGAAAATAAGACAAGACCAAAGTAGCCTATGACATATTTCCTCCCTACGGGGAATGTCGTCCCGACATTCATCAAATTATGCGGTATGCTACAAAAATAAACAATGGAATTGAAAATCATCACAGATACACGTACATGTAGATTCAAACTGTGACATTTGATCAACTGTCATTGGGATATTATGACTAATCAGAACACAATTTGCCTGAAAAGATAAATATTTAGTTACAATACTAATCGTCTTTTCAGTCCAAACATGATCACAGCGTGTTCTGAAAATGAAAACAAATGTTCTAATGAAATTACATGTACAGCCTTCAAAATAATTATTGCAATGACCTGTAAAAAAACGAGAACGAAGGCTTAATTTATCTCACAGACGTCTTGCAGTATCACCATAATTGACAATATCAATAGGTCTAAACTTATAGCCTATGTCAACCTAAAAATCAAACTACACTTTATAAATTAGTTTGTCAAAGTACAAAAATGCAGTGTGCTGAAAGATGACAATAACTAGGCCATCTAATATACCACAGAGACTGGCTGTAATTTCTCCGCGTGGATCAAGGACATCTGGAACAGCCTTCACAATATAGATAGCTGCAACTGTAAAAATAAGAAAATCACATGCAGGAACATGATCTCAGGCCATCACAATATGTCACATGGTGGAACTGAAACAATCAAAGTAAAATAATGAATGGCATATAGGATGAGTTTATCTCCATGGCGCTTCTTTGGAATGCTGTCTTGTAGAATAGCTGCAATTAGAGTTGCTATAAAACAAAAGTTTTAGGGTATTGAACTCTTTTGGGTAGACATAACCAAAGCTAAAATGAAGCAGAAATACATTAATCATATGCTGTGAATTGCGAAAGATTCTCAATTTCTTGAAAAAAATAAGCAGTTATTAAAAACCCAAATAACATGCTGAGGAATACCATAATGAAACAAAGCGCGCTCACCTAAATTAACATACGGCTTAGATAAAATCTTACCGTACATGCCTGAAAATGCCTGAAAATAAAATTGATAAAAATGAAAACAATGAATGACATGTTAAATGAGAATGAGTAGTTACACACTGTCACACTAAAAAAAAACAAACACTTGCAACCTATTTAGGTTGAGGTACACTGGGATGGAGCTGTCCAAGAACCCAGTCATTTGACTGCATCCACTTGGGCTTTCGTCTAGCACGAATAGGACGTGGGCGTCTATTCTCGCAGCTTGTGCTTGACGACACAGTATCTTGGCTACGGTAGGACTGGTGGGTACGGGGTGAAAGACCAGGCTCTCCAGGTTTCCGTCGCATCGGAATCCTATACCGTCTCACCTGATCAGCTGCCGAGCAGCCACCACTACTGTCAGAAACACCTCCGTCATATGCTGCCTCAGACCCCGGATCTGAAGATAGATCCGATATGGCATCGACGGATGGTATTTCCTCTACTAGGGTGGCTGCTAGACCGTCTGTTGTTTTGGCTCTTCCTACTTTATACTTTATCTTGATCAAGACGAGAAAGACCCATGAACGGCAACAGAAAATTACGATGCAACAGCCTCGTCTTCGACCTCGTACCTTCCCGTTTCACCCTGTATACTGGAATGTCGTCGTTCGGCTGGTCAATGACTATGTATGAGTCCTTTTCCCACCGATCGGCCAGTTTGCACCTGCCCCTAACGCCTGCATTCTTGACAAGCACCCGATCGCCTGGCTCCAAGACCGAACTTCTGGCTTTCAAATCATAGTTCAGTTTGTGTTTTGCCGCAGCCTTCTTGGACAATTCCTGTGCTTTATGGTAGGCAAAACTGAGGCGATCCCTTAATTTCCTTACGTACTCAGTCTGAGTCGTAGAGCTCACAGAATCTGAGTTAAGCCCCAGAAAAGCATCAATCGCCAATCTGGGGTGGCGCCCAAACATAAGGAAATAAGGCGAATACCCGGTGCTATCGTGAAATGTAGCGTTGTAGGCATGGTTAAACCTTTCAACCTGCCCATTACCCATCGGATGATAGGGTGTTGTTCGAGACTTTTCGACCCCTGCAATTTTGCACAATTCTTTGATCAAGTTAGCTTCAAATTTGGCGCCCTGATCACTATGAATGCGTGCTGGAAAACCATAGTGAACAATGTAATGGTCGAACAACACACGCGCCGTGGTTTTGGCGGTTTCATTCCTGGTGGGTATGGCCTGGGCGTACCTTGAAAAGTGATCGGTGATTACCAGCACTTTCTCAAAACCACCTTTGGATTTCTCCAAGGTAAGGTAGTCAAGGCACACAATCTCCATAGGTGATGTTGATGTAATGTTCACCAACTCACTCTTGTCCGAACCAGCTTTTCTTCTGATGCAACGCCCGCAATTGGCGACCTTGTCCTTTATGAATGTGTCCATGCCAGGCCAGAAAAATCTCTGCTTCATTAGAGACATGGTCCTGTCTCTGCCCTGGTGTCCAAGGTCGTCATGTAAGGCTTGGAATACATCTTCTCGAAAAGCTGGTGGGAGGACGAGCTGGAGGAAATCCTGTCCGTTAAGAACGACCTTGCGATGGATAACTCCATTAGAGAGAAGCATCTTATCCCATTCCTTGAGGTAACGTCCATCAAAAGACGGGCCGAGATCTCGTTTTGATGGTGCTGGTAAGCCAGATTCAAGACGGCTTACGATAACCCCCAAGGTAGGATCAGCCAGCTGAGCTTTTCTCCAATCCATCGCAGTAAGGCCGTGTTCTTGAAGCAGCTGCTCTGAGATGCCTTCGGTCGAGGGAACAAATGATTCCGAAGTGTCAGAGACAGAGATGCTGTCAATTAACGGAAATTCCTTGGCAGTTACTGACGTACAGACAGCCTTGATGGCGTCAGGAAACATCGTGCGTCCCTCTGTGTCGCATTCCTGACGTCTAGACAGTCCATCGGCGTCTGCATTCTTCAAACCACTTCTGTATTTGATGCTGAAGTTGTAGTTGCTCAGAGAGGCTACCCAGCGTTGTCCGGTGGCGTCAAGTTTGGCTGTGGTGAGAATACACGTGAGGGGGTTATTATCGGTAATAACCTCAAACGTATTACCATAAAGGTAGTCGTGAAATTTCTCAATCACAGACCACTTTAACGCCAGGAACTCAAGTTTGTGCGCTGGATAATTCCTCTCTGAGGCCTTCAAACTTCGGCTGGCATACGCTATTACTCTATCAGCACCATCTTGAGCCTGATAAAGTACTGCCCAAAGACCGTTTGTGGAAGCATCAGTGTGCACCTTGAAAGGTAGGCTGTAATTAGCATATGCCAATACAGGAGGGTTTGTAAGACTGTCAATAATTGCCTCAAAACTGGCTTGCTGCTCAGTTCCCCATTCAAAACGCACCCGCTTACGGTTTGGCTTCTTCTTGGCTTTAGGATTTGTTACATGGCCTACCAGAAGATCGTTTAAAGGCCTTGCAATGGCGGCAAATCCCTTAACAAATTTCCTGTAATAACCAGTGAAGCCCAGGAAGCGGCGGACATCCTTGATACTTTTAGGAACCGGCCATGATTTAACCGCCTCTATCTTAGCCGGATCAGTATGGATGCCCTCCTCAGAAACTACATGACCAAGGTAAGTTACTCGGCTTTTAAAAAGCTCACACTTCGATGGCTTTAGCTTTAGATTGTGCTCCTGCAGACGCGAAAAAACAGCCTGCAGTCGCTCCAGGTGCTCTCCAAACGTTGCCGAGAAGATTATGATATCGTCGAGGTATATGAGACAATCTCGCAAATTGAGGTCACCCATACACCTCTCCATCAACCTCTGAAACGTTGCAGGAGCGTTGCACAATCCAAAAGGCATGCGATTGCATTCGTAAAAGCCGAGTGAACCTACTTGGAATGCTGTCTTCGCCTTATCAGCCTCCTTCATTTCTACCTGCCAGTAGCCAGATTTCAAATCTAATGTAGAGAAATATTTCGCACCAGCAAGTAAATGAAGGGTATCATCTATCCTAGGAATGGCATGGGCGTCCTTGACTGTCCTTTGATTCAGTTTCCGATAATCAATGCAGAAACGAATCGTGCCATCCTTCTTGCGAACAATCACTACGTTCGAGCTGAAAGGACTTTTTGAGTTTCTGATAGCACCTATTTCAAGCATTTCCTTTAGGTGCTCTCTCACTTCCTGTATCATAGCGGGCGGAATGCGTCTATATGGCTCTTTGAAAGGGGTCTCGTCCTCCAATTTAATCTCATGTTCTACGAGATTGGTGCAGCCAAGATCGGTGGAACTCATTGAGAAAACGTCGTGCCACTTGTTTAAAAATTCTTGCACTTTCACCCTCTCTTTGGCAGAAAGCTTAGCTCCGTCTAAGTCAACCCTTGGCACATCTGTATTGCCAGTACTTTGTTGATTGACATGGACAGACTGATCGGAGTTTCACAATCAAACCGAGGAAGGTTATCGTCCTGTGCAATAGAGGGTGAACGCAAAACTTTCACTTCGTGAAGCTGAAAAACATCTGTCCCAGAAGGCATAGTCATAACCTTAGCCGACATGTTAAAAATTCTGACTGGCACTCGTGCTGTTTTGCCAGGATTTTGCAATGAAACAATTCTTGGACAGACTCCAACCTTTATGCATGTATTGCCCTCTAAAGGTTCCGTGATGGCCGACTCCACACTACATGCCTTTCGCACGAAGCAGTTAATATCCCTAACTTCCATAGGTTGCAATTTCAGTCTGTTTGTAAGTTTGCCCACCCCTACTTGGTTGTTACAGACAGATGAAAATGCAAGTTGCCAAGCATCAGGAACGTCCTCATCTCCAGAAACCTCATGTTTTAGACGACTAATTATATTAGTGCCTACTATTATGGGTACTACTCGGTTGTATTCCGTAGTAGGTACAACCAACAGTAATGTGTCAACAGAGGCCTCTGAAAATGGAAGCTTAATTGTGACCTCAATGCAACCTATGTAAGGTAGAGTGCGGCCATCCGCAACCTTTACTTCTAAATTGACTTCTTCTAAACTGTGTAGAACAGGTTTAGGAGAGATGTGATCTATAAAACTCTCACTAACAGTGCTGATTGCTGAACCTGTATCAATAAGAGCCATGGTCGTACTCTGTTCTATTATTTTTTCGCAGGTGTTCTCCTTTCCAACTAGTTTGTCAAGAATGTGCTCTTTAGGGCCAATTAACATGTTGCTCTTGCCTCTCATTTGCCCTGCAATGGAGGCATGCCCTTGTTTAAAGATTCAGCTTTATTTTCTGTCTTCGGTGGATCAGGCTTCTTTTGTTGGGTTTCCTGTTCTTGTATTGTCTGTCCTTGTTTTCCACCATCTTGCCGCCGTTGGTTCTGTCTTCTCCTCCGATACGAACAAAGCTTTTCTATCCTTTCAAGTCTTTTAGATAGGTCACTATAAAACTTTGCTGCTCCTTGTTCTAACTGAAGAGGTTGATGCTGTAGCTCTTCTGGTTTCTTCTCTTTGGTACCTTGCCTATCCATTGTTGACGACAAAGTTGAAGCACTCTTACTGCCTGCTGACTTATGTGTTTGTAGCTCACGCTCTTCTTCTCTCACCTTTCCTCTTAAGATCTCAAAATCTGCTACCTTATCAAAATGTATTTTCGTGGCCATCTTCAGGTCTAGACTGTATAAAGACCTCCAGAACTTGTCTTTCAGTAAATGGTTCTTTCTTTCTGGAGCCACCTCTCCTTTCTCTATAGCTCGTTGTAAAATTTCTTCTATCCGTAAGCCCCACATCGTCACACTCTCATCTTCTTTTTGGCTAGCGGTATAGAATTCCTGAAGGATACTCAATCCACTGGCAACATTGCCAAAAAGACTTTCGAGTTTGGAAATAATTCCCTCGCTAGAAGTCAATGGATCGAGAGTAGCCAGCACTCTTCTTGCTTGTCCCTTCAAGGAATTTCTAATAGCCTGTGTGACGATGTAGTCGGGGTAAACATTGCTCTTTAACAAACACTGTGTCTCTGCCCTCCAATCTTCGAAAGAAATTTCATTCTTTGGAGTTGGTTCGGCGCCAGAGAACTGTGTTAAGTACGGCTTTATGAAATGCGTCACGGCCGCACTGGCAGGTTCTTTAACACTCTGTGTTGGAGCTCGCACAGCTTTGTCTTCTGTTTGTGAATCCTCTTCAAAACCTTGAAGGCAGCTTTCTTTATTGAAATAAACAAATGAATTAGCGCACAAAAATCGGTCGCACCGCAACCGGGACTCGAACCACGGATCTCCTGCATTCCGGGCAGACGTGCTAACCATTACACCACCGCGGCCTTCCGACCTTGTACGCCAATTTTAACATTTATAAACCTTTAACGTCATTAGCGCTATTTAGAGACCTTTCATTTACCGCCATAGGCGACCCTATCATTTTTGGTTCTTTTTTTAACCTACGGACGGCGGCCATTTTATTCTATTTATTTATTTATTAGATTTACAAATGTTCTACTGTATCGGAGTAATTATATGAAATTCAAAGTAAAGCACGATACAGGCAATGAAATAAACAAATGAATTAGCGCACAAAAATCGGTCGCACCGCAACCGGGACTCGAACCACGGATCTCCTGCATTCCGGGCAGACGTGCCAACCATTACACCACCGCGGCCTTCCGACCTTGTACGCCAATTTTAACATTTATAAACCTTTAACGTCATTAGCGCTATTTAGAGACCTTTCATTTACCGCCATAGGCGACCCTATCATTTTTGGTTCTTTTTTTAACCTACGGACGGCGGCCATTTTATTCTATTTATTTATTTATTAGATTTACAAATGTTCTACTGTATCGGAGTAATTATATGAAATTCAAAGTAAAGCACGATACAGGCAATGAAATAAACAAATGAATTAGCGCACAAAAATCGGTCGCACCGCAACCGGGACTCGAACCACGGATCTCCTGCATTCCGGGCAGACGTGCTAACCATTACACCACCGCGGCCTTCCGACCTTGTACGCCAATTTTAACATTTATAAACCTTTAACGTCATTAGCGCTATTTAGAGACCTTTCATTTACCGCCATAGGCGACCCTATCATTTTTGGTTCTTTTTTAACCTACGGACGGCGGCCATTTTATTCTATTTATTTATTTATTAGATTTACAAATGTTCTACTGTATCGGAGTAATTATATGAAATTCAAAGTAAAGCACGATACAGGCAATGAAATAAACAAATGAATTAGATCACAAAAATCGGTCGCACCGCAACCGGGACTCGAACCACGGATCTCCTGCATTCCGGGCAGACGTGCTTACCATTACACCACCGCGGCCTTCCGACTTTGTACGCCAATTTTAACATGTTTAAACCTTTAACGTCATTAGCGCTATTTAGAGACCTTTCATTTACCGCCATATGCGACCCTATCATTTTTGGTTCTTTTTTTAACCTACGGACGGCGGCCATTTTATTCTATTTATTTATTTATTAGATTTACAAATGTTCTACTGTATCGGAGTAATTATATGAAATTTAAAGTAAAGCACGATACAGGCAATGAAATAAACAAATGAATTAGCGCACAAAAATCGGTCGCACCGCAACCGGTACTCGAACCACGGATCTCCTGCATTCCGGGCAGACGTGCTAACCATTACACCACCGCGGCCTTCCGACCTTGTACGCCAATTTTAACATTTATAAACCTTTAACGTCATTAGCGCTATTTAGAGACCTTTCATTTACCGCCATAGGCGACCCTATCATTTTTGGTTCTTTTTTTTAACCTACGGACGGCGGCCATTTTATTCTATTTATTTATTTATTAGATTTACAAATGTTCTACTGTATCGGAGTAATTATATGAAATTCAAAGTAAAGCACGATACAGGCAATGAAATAAACAAATGAATTAGCGCACAAAAATCGGTCGCACCGCAACCGGGACTCGAACCACGGATCTCCTGCATTCCGGGCAGACGTGCTAACCATTACACCACCGCGGCCTTCCGACATTGTACGCCATTTTTAACATTTATAAACCTTTA